>PTEX01000264.1:485871-598861 GCA_003342815.1 Eudromia elegans | reverse complement strand
GCGGCGGCGGCGCCTATGGCCGGGCTGCCCGCGGCGGCGGCGGCGGGCGCCGCGCTCCTCACGCACTCCGCCTTCTGGGACCCCACGGTGAGCGGTGACTGGGACAGCGAGCGGCCCAGCCCCGCTTGCCTGCTGCGGATCAAACGGTGAGAGCCGCGGGAGGACCCGCACCRGGAACGGCAGCGGCCGCGCGGGCCTCGACGCCGCGGCGGCCCCAGGCCTCATCCGAGGTTCTCCCTCGGCCCGGGGCTTGGGATGGGACGAGGSTCAAATGCGTCTCCCTGCCGTGTCCCCGCCATCCGGGGTCTCACCACAGGATGCTGCTGGGTGCAACACTGGCTCCTCCTTGCAGTCCCCAAGCGGAGAGGCTCCATCCTTGAGCGAGGGGAGGTTTGTGAGGCGGCATTGAGGTTTATACAATACGGACCTGCCTGTAGCTCTCTGCTCCTCCTCGCCTTCCTGCTCCGTGCCGTTGCTCAGGAGTTTGGACCCCCATTTCCCCCAGTGGCCATCAGCCCAGCGTAGTGCGGCCTCGTGTTTGAACCGCTGGCAACGTTTCAGTGGGTTCCTCCTCTTCAGGCCTCGCTGCCGGCCAGGTGCTCGTCCTGCTGCCTGCTGTAGACCTTGTGTAACGTCTTCTGAAGACGGCACCAGGTATTTGGGTTGTCTCCAACCCAAATGATAATGTTTTGATAATGTTTTGCAGGCAGGTGAGGTTCTCCTCGTGTACATAAACCTCTCTGCGCTCCACCTCCTTCCCGGAGGAAGGACTTTGTGGTAGCCAGTCCTGGAGCTTGGTGCAGCTCTGAGTAGAGGAAGGAGTGTTGTGGTGATGAGTGCCGCTCAGTACATCTGCAGGCTGCACCGAGTTGCACGTCATTCATTATTTTTCSTTTCATTAAGGCTGAGTTCCTAAGGAAACAAGGCCTTTGAGGCGGGATTATATATGTCTGTTTATGTGTCCTAGTAGCTCTAGAGCCCATGGCCTGACCAAAACCAAATTCAACCAAGTGACAAAGTTCTCAAAGACAGTTTGGTGAAAGTGAAGGTCCATTTACAAGAGTTTATTTTAATACTCAGAGAATGGAGAGGGAAAACAGCTGCTTTCCATGGGAAGGGAAAAATTGTCCATTAGGTACCAGAGAATTCTCTTAAGAGAACTTTTAAGTGCTCACCTATAGAAATTGTGATTGAAGTCTTAGATGCTGAAGCTGATCTACCATAAAACACAAGACTGTAGGTTATCAAGTTTCACTTGGTCTGATTCCCTTACTCACTGATTCACTGAACGTTTGTGCTCTTCCACTGCCTCTGCTATTGTTTAGGATAAGCTGGAAGAGTTCAGTGAGMAAACAGACAAAAGAAAAAGAAAAATATCTAACTCTTTCAGTTGAGAGTTTCGATCTTAAAAATCTGTCGCCTTGTGTATGTGCACAGATTTGTTGTCTAGAACGGGCTGTTCTCTGTGTCTCAAGGGCTGATGAACGCCAGGGAGATCCTGACTAATTCCTGTTTCCTTTGTTCAGGGATATCATGTCCATTTATAAGGAACCACCCCCAGGAATGTTTGTTGTGCCTGATCCCCATGACATGACCAAGGTAAGGGAAGATTTGGAGCAGATTCACCTTTCTTTTTCTCGGTGCTTTGCTATTGGTAGCTGCTTTAKGGGTTTGCCCATATGGCATATTCCCTTGTTTTAAGAAGAGTCAGGGTGAGTCTTCAGAAAAACAAACAAACCAAAACAAACCCCAACAACAACAAAACAATCTGCCTTCAGATTTCTGGGTTACATTGAAATGGGCTGTATTTAAAATGGGAGGAGACTCTTAAGGAAATAGGATCAGTGGAGAGATACCACAGGGATCTGAGCAGCTTCCACAGATAAACCCAGTGCTTCCTCAATGACTATGTGAACTAATTGAGGGCAGRTCCGTCTGGATTTATCCTCTTGATGTTTGAAAAATGATCAGAGCAACCTGAGGAAAAGAGCAGCTTGAGGAAGAGCCAGYCCCGGATAGCTGTTGGCTGTGGGAGCCATCAGCAGCCAGTAGAGGTGGAATATCTTGGGAAGCCAGAGATGTTTCACTCCAATGAACCAGTGGTGGAATGTGTCACCAGGCCAGCGCCCTCTCCTCCGGTGGAGCTGCTGGTTCTCTCTGGTTCCAAGGTCATAGCCAGGTCTGTTCAGCCACTCCCAGCACATGGCCTCGAGCAGAGCTACTCCCTGGGAATGCAAATGGCTGTGGCGCTCTTGCCCTGCTCCTTCCTCTCCTGGCTGCCCGCCTTGGGGTTTTCCAGAACTGGGAACTTCCATTTGTGTTTGAGATAGTGAACACAAAGAGAGGCTGCTCAAATGTTCTTGATCCAGTGTGTTCCTTGGTCTACCTGGTGCTGCCCTTTCTCCAGCTAGTGTCACCAACTCTGGCCGTGCTGGTTTCTGAGGAAGTAAGGTGTGTGTTGCGGGGTTGCTTTGGCTTCCCCTCTGCTGCATACTTCGACCTTCCTGACAAACTTGGCATTCTCCAGACTCCACCAGTGTAAGCGCCTGCCTCACTCAGGGCCTCCGGGGTTTTGGAGACAACACAAAGGAACTGTCTCTGTGCAGGCAGCTCCCGCATGGAGCATTTAGCTCTGGCTTCCCTTCACACTGGGAGCTGAGAGTGCGAAAATGCCCATCAAGGAAAATGTGGATTTGTGAAACACTGGCCTTGGGGCTTGTAGCTAAAATCCGAGGTAGGTAAGAGGACATTAAAAGAGACTGCTTGGATCCCATCAGGAGGATGCAAAAGGAGTAGGCTTCTTTAAGAGCCCAGTGGGAACAGATTTCCTCGTACGCAATTGAGATCTTTGAAGGTAATTAGTGTGGAGAGAATAGGTTCTTAATTTCAGATCCTGGCAGAGGATATTGAGTGATTGGTTTCAATAAAGCCAAATCAGCACAAGATCATAAAACTGAGGAATGTTCTAGTTCTGGCAGAAATTCTGAGATTTTATTTTTTCTAAATTTTTTTTTTTTTAATTTGAAATCTTACTTTTTAATTTTTTTTTTCTGAAGCAGAGCTCACTAGCTGAACTGTGATTTAGTCTGGTTTGGATGGTGTAGAGATGTATAGATGGGAGGCGGCTGTTGTGGGCTCTGGCCAAACCTTGCCCTGGGAGCTGCTTTGCACATGGAGCATGGCAGAGGGGGAAGAAGCGCGCAGCAGCGGCTCAGGCTAAAGTGGGATGGAGGGAGGGCAATATGTGGCCTGCACATGCCCTGTCCTTGTGGAAGATGCTGAGTCTCTAGTGCTGCCTGGGTGGAGATTTCTTGCCTTTGTTTGGCTTTGTGGAGGATTTGACGGTGCTGCACAATTTTGAAGTGGTGCGCAAGACGGGCTTTTGTTTTCCAGATTCATGCATTGATCACAGGCCCATTTGACACGCCTTATGAAGGGGGTTTCTTCTTGTTCCTGTTTCGCTGTCCTCCAGATTATCCCATCCACCCACCAAGGGTCAAACTGATGACAACGGGAAATAACACAGTGAGGTTTAACCCCAACTTCTACCGCAATGGGAAAGTCTGCCTGAGTATTCTAGGGTAAGAGGAGACTTGGCTGTTTTCAGGGGAAACCAGGAGGTGGCTGCAGGCTGTCTTCTGCCTCATGCAWCCTTCTCAGTACCTTGCGCCCTGATCTTGCCACAGACATTTGCTTGGATGCACCTTTATGCTTTTGTGATGCTATGTGCCGAATCAGAGCCTTAAAGCRGCAAAACATCCTCTCATCTAGTGAAATAAGTCTTGCTTGTCCTTAAAAGCACCTGAGAATGGAGCAGGGGAAGCATGAAGTTCAGTGGATGCTGTCGCTTTCCTCCTGTGTCCCCCTGCAAAGACTTGGCCAAGGCACTGCATTTCTTCTGCTTTTGCGCTTTGCAGCCTGACCCTTAATGTTGTTTGAATATAGGTTTCTGTGGTTTTAATTCCCTTTCTCTGTGTGGGTTTAAAAATAAATAAATAAAATGAAAAGCCGCCACGAACTTCCTTGAGAGCCGTTTGACTGCTCTGGGCTTCCACCTACACATAGTATGTGGGGCTGAGTGGTGGGTGTAATGATTAACAAAGCATCGCTCCCATGTTGCCTGTTGAAACAGGCTCCACTGCTGRAARTCCTTGTTATTCACCTGTTTGTTTTTGAGCATTTGCAATTGGGCTCAATGATTTTGAAGGACTTTTCCAACTATTRTGATTCTATGAAAGTCCTGGTTGATTCAGTGGCTCTTAGGGCTCTGTTAGAGGAACTGTGGASATGGTGTGATGTTCCCAGCTCCAGCTGTGACAGTTCATTTGCAAAAAAAAAAAAGATTTTTTTACCCAGTCTGTTACAGCTGAAGCGTTTTTACATGTTCCCTTCTGTTGCAGACAGCTGGTAAGAAGCAGCTGGGTTAGGAAGGGGCAGTGATGGCTCGAACTGCTGTAGAGATTCAGTGAGCCAAAAGGAGTCTGGGTCTTGATGTAATTGCATTTGCCAGGCTAATTTCAGCAGTGCTGTGCACATGTTACTTGCACCAAAGCTGGTCCAAAGAGCCAATACCTTGTCCAGGATCCAGCCCAAGGTTGGGCAGGAGGGATGCAGTTTGAATGGGAAACCTCTTCCTCCAGCTTATCGTTCTTCTTGATCCAGAGAGGTGGATGCCAATACCTGCAAAGCACTGGGACATGTCGGCATGGGACATCTCGGAGGTCTGAATGCCCAACAGTTTCCACGGCAGCTGCGGTGCTGGCTGTGTGGTGTAACCCTGGCCCAAAAGCTAAATAGTTGAAGTGGCCTGAGGACCCTTTAGCCATAGCAGAAATGGGGAACACGGAGGCAGCTGTGGATGAAAGGATGTAGAAAAGCACATGTGGGTCAGTGCACTTGTTCAGCTAGCAGGGCGGCAGATCTGTATCTAGAACTAGGACAGTAAGGAAAGGCAGCGGAACAGCTTTTCCAAATTATGCCATTCTGTGCAAAGGTCTTTGCTCACCTGTGTGTATGAAACCAATGCTGTGTTCCTATAGCAGAGCATCCATTAGTAATTTTTACATTAATCCTTGTGCTGAGTGTCTGCCTTGCAAACTGCTCAAGGGATGGTTTTGTTTGAGTTTTGAAATTCAGATTTCAATTCGTACAAGCTGCTGGTTTTGACTTGCAGTATTGGTATCTCGTGTTGCTCTAGGGTGCTGTGCCGGATGACAGCCCAAGCTTTAATGTGTCTTATAAGAAGTTTGGAAGTGTTACTTTTCCACGGCTCTTCTATGTGTGAGGCCCTATGTATGCTGCCAGTGGAGTAAAGTTTACCAGGCTCTTGCTTTGCTCAGGCAGTTGAGTGAGAAAGAACAACCTGCACCCTCAAAACCTTTACAGTGCCCAGTGCTTTGTATATCTGTACCATCTGTTTCTTTTCTTGTTGTATTTCTGTGAGGTATAGATGTCTCCTTGTGCTTTCTAGTAGTTGAAGGGATGATAGTCACTGGGCTTGTCCTGTATTTTTAACTAAGGTTTTTCATTCTGTTTTCATGCCTCAGCACTTGGACCGGGCCTGCATGGAGTCCAGCACAGAGTATCTCTTCAGTCCTTATCTCCATCCAGTCTCTGATGACTGAGAACCCCTATCACAATGAACCTGGCTTTGAGCAGGTGAGAGTTTGGGTTGGTTCATCTCTGATTCTGCAGCTATTTGTCTCTTCTCTCCACAGTTATCTTCTGGTGGTAGCGTAGACTCACTGACCCAAATTCTCTTTCCAGGAGAGACATCCTGGGGACAGCAAGAACTATAATGAGTGCATTCGGCATGAGACCATCCGAGTAGCAGTGTGTGACATGCTGGAAGGAAAGTGTCCCTGTCCTGAGCCTTTACGGTATGGAAAGGAGCAAAGGAAGGAACATAAGAAAATGAGGGAAGCAGGAGTGACTTTTCTGCCTGCCCTTTCTAATATTCTGAGGTTTCTAGGGAAGGGCAAGCCTTTAATTCTCCCAGATCCAGCAAAGAATAGTTGTTTGGGATATTTGGATTTGTGTGGTGCCCAGGAGCTGTGTATTGACAAAGGCTGTATTAATATGCACAATGGCTGCATCCTCTGATTAGCATTTGAGAATAAATGTGCCTTGTCTCATAGCAAAAAAGAAAATCTTGGGGCAGGAGGGAGATGGCAGCTGTTGTACAAGCACATGCAGAATCTGTTCAGCTGCAGTAACGCTGTAGCTCATTTTGCTGTGTCCTGCYTAGCTGTCCCCAGTTGTCTGGAACACCCTGTGCAGGGAACTGATTCACTCAACTAGAGTTTAGTGGGATGGGTTGTGAATTGGGATGGGAGCACCATTCTTACCCTGTGCTGACTCCATGTCTTGTCATTGCCTTCAGGGGAGTAATGGAGAAATCCTTCATGGAATACTATGACTTCTATGAAGGGGTGTGCAAAGAAAGACTTTATCTCCAAGGACAGACAATGCAGGTGGGTGTAGGACAAGCTTCCTGTTGATGACACACTGCCTTAGTGAGGGGTGTGTGGTTGCACACTCTTCCCAAAAGAGATTCCACATTGGGAAAAAATAAAGTCTTTGGTCTTCAACCTCCGCCTTGACACTGAAAAGCTCAGGGGCCTCTTGGTCACAAGCTGGGATTTAACCTTGAAGTCTTTGACCATTCTTTGCCTAATTACTGTTAATCTTTCTTCTTTCTCTTTTCCTGGTAAATGTTTTACATGCAGAGCCTAGTTTGATGTGACGTTTCACTGTAGGAGAGGAATGGTCTTTAACAGATGTATCCCCACTTTCCTTCCAGGATCCTTTTGGCGAGAAACGAGGCCACTTTGACTATCAGTCCCTATTAACCCGTTTGCAAGGAATTCGTCAGAAGGTGCAAGAGAAACACCAGCAGGAAAATACAGAAATAGACTCTGAGAGCAGCTCCTCTGAGACAGAGACAGACACTCAAGGTTGTTCCAATGCTTAGAGCTGTGTCAGCAGTGGAGAGGCCAAGCCATGGGGATGTTCTGTCTTCACAGTCTAGAGTACCCCTGACAGACTCRACAACCAAACCAGCGCCAGAGTGGAGAAAACTGCAGGACATCTCCTTTCTCCTTTTACTGCTCTGGTGGATAATGCTGAATGAGAAGACTTCATTCTAGACAAAGCCAAGCTTGTGACAGGCTACTATTAAAAGGTACTTACTATGCTAGAAAGCTGGAGCATGTGGCATCAGGTTATTTTTTGGAAACACCTACACTGTTTTTTTTTTTTTTTTTTTTTTTTTTTTTAATTAAACAATGAGATCTAGACCGTGACTCCTCTTAACAGCTTTTCTGTTCCTAGACAGTGAGCCCTTCCCTGGGGCCATGCTGACAGGGTATGACAGGGCCCCTGCACCGTGTGCCCGGGTGAAACCTTTCTGTGCAGGTTGGGAGAGAGGGAGACCCTCTGCTCTGTGGGAGCCCACCTACCTGATGTCTTTCTTCTAGACACTGTTCTAGACAGACCAAAGATAAAGAGCAGTGGTGGAATCTTGGCTTCTTTCTGAAAGCTTTATTCAAGCTCTGGACGATTTTGTCCACTAGGACTCCAGGAGCAAAGGGGAGAGTGAAAAGTGGAAACTGCAAGAATTCACAGATTGAGTGCAGCTGTGTTCACTCAGGCATTTTTTTGGGGGAGGGAGAGTGAGGAAATCATTGGTTCAGAGATGGGGGAGCACTTAAAAAGAAGTCTAATTTGTGTAAATTTTTTTAAGTGTTGATTTGAGATTAGTGTTCTAGAAATGTTTTATCTGGCGGCTCTGAATGGAGCTGTTCGGTTTCCTTAACTGAAGTATTCTTTGTTTTTCACCCCTCTAGTTAGTGTAATGTTTTATTTTTCTCCCCTCTCCCTCCTGCCCCCCACATTCTCAACTGTTATTTCAGACCCATCAGACTGAAGTGATAGAATAAGGGGCATTTCTAGCCAAGGAAGCCACCATTTCTAGGTGGAGTTTTCCAGASATTTATGCCTCGTTACTGACTGAAAATTCCTTTGCCAAACTTGGCCGAGTGCAAGCTAGCTGCGTGTCATAAGGTCTAACACTTTGATGCTTTGAATGCTTGTTTCAAACAGCAGCTTTTTACTGTGAGCAAAGACCAACCTCTTACAGAGGTGTCTGCTGGCTGCGAGTGCCATTACATCAAAGATGTATTCAGTGTAACTTAGATGGAAGTGAAATATCCATTTTTTTTTCCAGGTAAATAAGCCTGGCGATGATTGATTGGAGCTGCAAAATATCTTGTTGATGAAGAGCTTAATCTTTTTTCTTTTTTTTTTACAGGAGCTTTGATAGAAAGCTAAGCAGAGTTGCACGTTGTCTCAGGCCCTCTCCCACTTCCCTTACACACCTTCCATGTGCTCAGCCCAATTCCAGAGTCCTAGCAGTGGTGAGGAAACTTCCAACCCCGTTGTCTTTAGAAAAAAAGTGCATAGTGAGGAGCCCAAAGACCACTGCAGTGTGATGTACAGAAGGGCAGTGCCCCATGCGTCACTGAGTTATCTGGAGTCTCTGCGCTTTGAGCGTCAACTCTTGCAGAACTCAGAAGCCTGCACACTGCTGTGTAAGCAGCTCTGAAAAAAATGAAAGATGGGAACATTTCTGAGTTAGAAAGATGCCATCTAACAACTATGGAACATTTCCCATTGAGCCAGCAAACTCCCCTGGGTCTGTCATTGGTATGATTTAGACTTAAACCCTATCTTCCCTTGAGGGAAAGCTAAACTTATATAGGACTCACTCAATACATATACCAGATGAGAGTAAGTAAAACTGTGTTCACCTTGAAATGAGGTCTCAGGGAGGCAGTGGGGTCTCCTGAGAAGTCACGAGCCGTGTGCTATGTTAACGCCTCCTTAATTCCATTGTAAATGTCAGTTGTTTTTCACCATTCAGTAGCAACGTGGGTAGAGCTGTGACTGCTGCCTTCCCAAGGCAGAGTTGATTCTGAAATCCGTTTGTGATGCATGTGGCGTTACCATCCACTGATACAATGAAACAAGAAAATGCCTTATCGTGGACACTATTCACATAACTAGCATGTGGCTGTAAAAGAAGTATTAGTTTTATAGCTCTAATGTTGTCTGTCCTACCATTTCTGAATGTTTCCATTTCAAAGTGACAATCCTCAAATGACTGCTCTAGGCAGAGATGTTTTAGCAACAGATTTTTAGACCTAATTGAGTTGAAAATATATGCACAAGAGTCACTCTAAGATACCCTGTTTATATACTATTGTACATAAGATTTTTTTTCTGTGCAATAAAGTTTGTTTTGGCAGAATCTAGACTGTGGTTGTACTTAGTGGAACAACTCATTCACAGAGCAAAGAGGACTACAAAAGTTTCTCAGCTGCTTTGGAAGTGTCACTGCTAGCTCTGAGATTCTTTGGTCACGTTTGTGTCCTTCAAGGCTGCAGCTGAAATAGCAGCCTAGATAATCTCTGGCTTGCTGTGACAAGGTAATTAGTGTCTGGAATCATAGGAGGTATTTCCACCCACAACAATGGAAAGGTAAGAAAGTATGAATTAGTCCTGTTAATCTCTTCAAGCTAGACACTTTTTAGAAAACTTTATTTAAAAGTCCATTGTCCCTGTGTTTCGGGTGATATGCAAATAACCTCAGAAGAATAATTATATACAGGCACAGAATACTAAGTCAAGGTATTGCCTCCTTGGCTTCCTCTGGAGTGATTTCCTGAGAGTAGAGCTCTGTAAAGAGAGCAGGCAGCCAGTACTGAKGGTCTCCTGCTGCTTGTGTATCCAACCAGGCCATTCCTTCCTTCAGCAAGTGTTCCTGTACAGAGTGGAAACTGTGAGTGAAACTTAACTAAAGGGCGGGCAAGCCACTGACAGTAGAGGCYTGATCTCATATTTATCCTAGGAATAAGGAAGTGTTGCAGAACTTGGACAAAAATAACTGTTGCCCATTCTGAGCTTGAGGAATATAATTCAGGCATCTAATTACACCCACCCTGTCAGACCAGTATGTCCTGAACTAACATGATTCAAACTCTTAACAGAGTTAATCAGTTAACTGATAGGTGTCACTGGCAGCTGCAAAGTTTGTTTGTACTCAAGTTTTTGGCTTCTTCAACTTCCCTTAAGGCTGCAGGAACAGCCTCTCTACTTTGTCGATTAACCTCACAATGCATAAGAGACCATCATACRTACCAGCACCTGCTTTGCTCGTTCTGTCTCCCACTTTAGACTGGATTTGATCTCACTGACTGTTACATACCCCTTTTTCTGAAATGAAAAGAAAAATACTCGGTACTCATAGTCAAGACTTAAAGCTGTAGTTTAGAAAAGTGTGAACAGTTGAGCGCACAGCCCTGATCTACTCCCAGCTCAAGTTCTAKATTCATGTTCATGCTTGAATTTGTGCTTTCTATACTGTTTCCTGTCATGAAAACAGGAAGATTTTTTCATAGTGGTTGTATTTTAAAGCTCCTGACTCAATACCTCTGCCAACTGCAAGACGACTGTGTGATCCATGTTCAGCTCTGCTGGTACAGACTGGATCAGATATGTTCCACCAACAGGAATAATCCCAAAGCCATTCCCCAAGACCTTCAGCTTCTTGATTGCACGAAGGAGATCATCCCTGAGAAGCAGAGGTCAAAGCAAGGCTTTAAAGCAAGAGCCTCTCTTTTTTTTTTAATAAATCAATTTAGAATTAGTCTAAGTGTATTCTTATTCTCTTAACCATTTCAGTTAAGAAACTAGAAGTGATTGTGGATTACATGCAAGCAAACATCTCCTTTGTTAGAAATCAAATTTGGAATCCAGTTGATCACAGCAGCACTTGAAGATGCTATTAATTTTCCCCTGTTCTTCCCCAAATGCTACGCGGCTCCCCTTTCCTGTAAAACATACTCACTGGCTAACATCTTGAGCAAACTTTCCCCTTCCCTTCAGCACTTGCTGGTGAAGTTCCTCCAGTGTTATCAGGCCTAAGAATCAACAAAATGGGACAGAAAATGACTACTGTATATATATTAAAAAAAAAAAGGGGGAAATAGGAGTCAAGTCTGCCTTGCGTGTTCGCTGCTGGCTCACCTCTGCCTTGACATTTTAGGAGGGGCTGTTCATTGCTCCCCTTTTCAAGGCTTGGGTAAGATAAGTGTCTTATAATTTCTATCTGTGGAACTAATATGCAGCAGTCAACTGTGCCCTCCCTCCAAAACATCTCACAGCCAAGTTTCAGCTCRTTTTGACATAGCCTATTGTTGGTCTTGGGTTGCCTTCTGAAGCAAAGAGCATCCAGAACCTTTTTTCAGGCACTTGCTACTGTTTTGATTCTTCTTGATACTGCTGTACTCCTTTAAAGATAATCTTACTGTCAGGCTCAAAGCAGTAGCTCATTCCTTACTCCTTTAAGATTGTCATTTATCGCTACCATTTCCTCAAGGGAATGGAAATTCCAGTTTCATTGCCTAAATAGGGCAGAGTTGCTTGATTTCTGCAGAAACCAATCAACGCAGGTAATTACYGGAGACCTTACTTTACTGTGCTACAAAAACAAGGCTTTTCAGGGGCAATGAAGACGAAAATTTCATCTCAGCATTTTCTAAATACAGTAAAGAACACTACACTGAGTGAGCTGACTTGTTTTCCAGAGGGAAAAGGTATTCTACATGCTCTGTAACACCTAGAAGCCACCTACAGCAGCATCCTCACCTCCATTCCTGTGCTTCAGAGCCAGACAAACTTCAATAATCTGCACACCCAGTTCATAGTAGAAGTCGCCAACTCCCAGCATCTCTGACCAGAATCCTTTACCAGCTGAAAAGTGAGAAAGGGAAAAGTGATTAGACCATTGGCAAAAATATCCTTCCTTAACAGTTACTGGTGCCAAGCAGCCCGCTTGCTCTTTGCGGAGCTGCACGCTCTGTAACCTTGGGAATCAGTAAGACAGAGGGAGCTAGGGAATCTTTGACTACATCRCACTTAGACAGGAAATACACAGAATCAGAAGTCTGGTTCAAAGGACAATCCTGTCCCCAAAATCAAAATGCCATCAACTCTTCTCAAGGACAACTTTCATGACATTCCCCAAGAGAGGTTTATTGTACGACAGCAGGGAGATGAATCCTCATCTCATTTCCCCCTCCCGGTGCCTATTTCTCACATGCCAAAGGATCCACTCCTATTGTTGCACACATATCCTGGAACTGGACCCGGAACTGGGGATTTTTACGGATCTCTTGTTTGTGTTTGCTGGCAAACTCCTCTAAGTTGGTCTTAAACATATCCAGCTGCTTAGACATCTGAAAGACACAATTGCAGAGAAGCATTTCTGTTTTAACCCTAATTTAATGCACGTTTTCCATAAGCGCATCATATACCTATCCTCCTCCCCAAAACTAAGTACAGGCCTCAAGTAACATGAGGGCCTCTGACTTGCTGCCTCCTGAGCACAGGTGGCCCCAGTGGTCTTAAAGGAAGGAAACTCGCTAAAGTTGCTTGATGAAATCAGGATTCTCCATCTTAACACTGAATGCTCGTTTGAATCACGCATCCACACGGTGCAAAGTGTGTCAGGAACAGCACAGAACTGATGGAGGAGCAAATAAATGGGCACCATCGTCACCCATCCCCACAGCACCCAGACACTGAGGCAGAGAGAGAGAAGCRGCTCTGGCCTGAGGGGCTGGATGCGCCTCCATGTTACCCTCCTGCCAGGGGCCTGTGTCCCACCTGGGCCAGCTGGTCCTCGGCCAGCACCGTCCCTCGCTCCTTGTACTTGGCCTGTGAGGAGAAAGCGAAGTGTGACGCACAGTGAGGGGGGTATTGGGGCCTGCCCCCCACCTCAAACCATGGGGCCGAGGGCATCCCTAGGGTGGCACCGTCAGCACCTTGACACCCCTTGCTCAAAACGGGGGGTGGGAAGGGATCTGCTGCCCCCCAAACGGGCCCGGTGCCCACCTCCCCGCCCCCCGCCGGGGGCCTAGCCCTCTGCCCCCCACACCACAGGGCCGAGGGGACGGTACCGGCAGGGCCTCAACACCCGCTCCTCACAATGGGGATGGAAAGGGACCTGRTACCCTCAAAACAGGCCCGGTAACCCCCGCGGCAGGACTAATGGTGCTTGCTCCCCTCCGAACAGGACCCAGCGGGGCCCAACATCCCCGCCAGGGCCCAATGAGACCCAACCCCGCCCTCCCCGTCACCTCCGCGAGCTTCTTCTTGGCGACGGCGCCCGCGCCCACGCCCCGCCGGTGCATGGCGGCCGCCGCAGMCGCTCGGCGCGGGTCTGACGTCATCACGCAGCGACGCGGGGCGGTGACGCCGGCGTCCGCCATGTCGAGGGGTGACGTGGTCTCCGTCCGTGTTGAGGGTGGGGGCGGTTCGATGGGCGGTCCCGCGGACCCTCGTGGGTTCCGTACGGAGCCTCGCGGGCCCTCCGGACCTTGTTCTTGGTCTAGACAGGCGTTATGAGCCCCACGCCACTCTCGGCAGCCTCCCTCGTGGTCAGGGCGGACTCTGCAGGCCCYGTGAGGACCTCAGGGGGCTTCCCACGGGTCTGGGCGGGCCCTACAGGCTCCCTGCAAAGCTCCGTCGCTCCATACAAGCCTGGGTGGGCCTTACAGGCCCCACTTGGAATTCTGTGGGCTCCCTATGGCCCTAGCAGGCCCTACAGACGGCACGTGGACTGTCGAGGCCTCTGTCCTCCTCTGCCGAGCACTGCCGGCGGTGGCATGGAAGGACACAAAAGACCCGTAGAGTCCATCYGGGATCACAGGTAGCCTCTGCAGGACCATACAGGGCCCGTGTAGCCTGCCAGGGCCTGTATGAGCTCTGTGGAGGTGCACACAGGCYCCATAGTGTGTTATAGGGGAATTGAGTGACCAGTGACAAGAAAGAACTGCTGCAGTCACCAGGCTTTAATCAGTGCAAGATCCTGGCCCGCTTACAACTGCTCTCATAGGTATAAACCCCCTGCTGCTGCCAAACGAAGTCTGATGTTCCAAGCTCTCATTRCATCAAAGTGCATCTGGCAATGAAAGGCACATGAGGCTCAGCCTGGATCTGATGCTCAGACAGGCTCCCACTTAAATGGTTGGTGCATCCAGTAAGAGCTGGAGTTTCRGTGAACCTCAGATTCAAGCAGGGGCTTGGAGGCTCTGGGGGAGCTGCTGTCACCCACATACAGCTTTTTGGCTACCTCTGGGSCTACAAAGAACTTTGGAACGGCCGCGGAGCTGTCAGCTCTGAGCTGAAGTTACAGCAGGTAGGAAGGAAGAGGGTGCAGCTGCTCAGACAGGAAATCTTATGTGATGCCAAATTTCTTCAGGACTGTGCAGACTTCATGGAGATATTGAGCATCTGGATAGCCGTTCCTGTGGGGACAGAGAAGAAAGYGGAGTAAATGCTGTAATGCCATTGATGGGGGGGGACACAACAGTTCTCTTCTACCCTGTCCTTGTAGCAGGGGAGGGAATGGCAATCCCTGCTGTTTGCACAGTGACAGGGGCATGGGGGAAGCCAGGAAAAGGAGGTGCAACTGAACAGGGCCCAGAATTCCTGCTCCCTGGGAGCCACAGGAGCATGGCATGGGTAAGGCCTTTAGCTTCACCTGSAGTGCTGATCTGCCACGCTGCAGCTGCCCTGCGAGAGGAAGCAAAGGGGAGCCCCAGCTCTGCCCTTGGGGTGCCTGGAGGAGCCCCATGTCCCAGGATTTGCTCAGCTGAGCTGCACGTTATTGCTGAGAAATACCTGACAGCTTTGATTGAGCTGCCCCATACCTGGCCTTGCCTCCATCCAGTGAGGTTTTGTGTGGGATATGGCCCCATGTCACTCTTCCTTCTCCATTGAGAGACTTGATCTGGAATGTTAGCCCCTGCTCAAATGCTTTCTTCAGCAGCATTGCTGTCTTCTGCCCTTTCCTGTTGTCAGGTAGGTAGGCATGGAAAGTTCCCCCTTTGTAAGGTTGTCCTGGGCAGGGGTCACCAAGCTTGGAATGAGAGGAAAACATTTTAATCAACAGCCTAAGTGTGAACCATTAGATCTGTCTTCTGAAAGTCTGTTCAGTGTGAAAAGATATAGAAATTTGTGGCCCTAGGGGCTGATATTTCCTCAAATGAAAGCTCTTCAAAAGCAGCATACTGTTCACAAACTTTGTGTAGGAATTGTGCCTCCTACAAGGCAATCCCTCCACCCCATTGAATATGAAGGAGCTACAGCTGCCCTCCACCCTTGGGTCACACTCCCAGAACCACTGCAGAGCCTGCAGCAGGCCAGGGAAGACCCGTGGGCCTGGCTACCTACCATTTGCATGCCATCAGAGATGCTGTAGATAACCTGGAGAGTTGGGTCTCGATAGTAGCCAGGGAGGCTCTGTGCCAGGGAGGAGATCCTGAATGTCCCCAAGAGCTTGCGAGCTGGGGCAGCAGAGGCAGAGCGGCAGCAAGCTGGCTGGGTGCTGTCTGCTGCAAAACACGTCCTGCACAAGGCATGGCCACAGGGGGCCTGGCATGTCACACACAAGGCCTGGCAGGCATCACACTGACTCGGTGAGGTCTTGCAGCTTTCCTGTCCAAGGCTGGGTCCTTGGGTCTGCAGTGATGACAGGGAAAGCTCCTTTTCCATGCTGGTCCTGTCAGCTGGGATTAGGGCCCTTTCTTGGCCCTGGGGCTGTGCTGCAGATGACTGCTCTCCTGTAGCCTGGTGTGGCTCGGGGGTGGCAGTCCTGTAGAGCCAAGTGGGCAAGGAATGGGGAGCACTGGCTGCTGCAGGATCTGGTGACTGCAGATGTCCCATCTCATCCTTGCGGCCCCCTGTGCTCCTGTGTCTTGCAAACTGCAATCTGTCTGGCAAAACCTGCTTTAGCTGTGCAATGTCGTCAGGCTCCCCCGTAGACAGCTTTGTCTTTGGCTGTTCTTGGGACTCCTTCAGGCCATCAGGACTTTGGTTATCCACTCCAGCAGGGCTGAGGAGTGGGCTGCTTCCTCCATGCACTGCCCCAGGAGCTGCAGAGTCAATGACCTCCTCCTGTCCCCACGCTTGATGGGACTGCCAAGGGCTGGGAGCTCTCATTTCCTCAGCACCTTGCAGATGGAAAGCYCTGTGCTCAGTTGCCTTATCATTCATGTCCAGGTGCTGCAGGCCTATCTGTAGAGACTCCAGGTTTTCGGGAAGGGCTGTACCCAGCATGGCATCCTGCCTCCTGCCTGGTTGGCTGACACTTGGTGGCTCTGTGCTAAGAGCTCTTGCTGGTCCTGGGGACACAAGGGAAGCCTTTAGGGTATTCAGTCTCCTGGAAGAAAATACCTGGAAGGCCTCAGTCACTCCTGAGAGCATCTCCTTGGGGCAGGCAAGATACAGGTTGTACTTGTCCTTGCTTAGTCCAACCTTGGTGGAGCTTCCTTGCAAGAGGCTGCACAGTTCACTCAGGGCCTTGTCATCTGGCCCATCGACAGCAAGCTCCGAGTAACTCATGCTCTGATATATGAGGTCAGGACACTTTTGCACAAGAGTTTCCACCTTCCATTTGGCCTTGCAAAGCTTGTTCCTGTCCTCTGCCTGCAAAGTCAGCACAGTGCAGTCCCCAGCACGATGCTCTGAGATCTGCACACCATCCCTGAACAGTTCATCAATAGCAGAGCAGCAAACAGCTTTCAGGTAAGACCACTGCCGAGAGTCCAGACTCATTTCTTCACTCACTCCACTACCTCTGCTGATGGCCCTGACAGTGTCTTGAGACTTGTTGCTTTCCTTTGACTTTGGCAAGGAGAAGCTGTTGGAGCGTCGCAGCAMGGCCTTAATTTCCGAGGGCTTAGAGTCCAAAGTGGAAGAAGAGGTCCTAGTTGTGTCCAAGAGTTTTGGGGACTGAAAGGCACCAGATTTGCTATTGAGAGGTTGGTGACTGATGAGACGTGAGCCTTTAGAACTGCCAGAATGCAGCAAAGTGCTGTTTTCTTTGCCCCCAAAGGGTGACGGGGTCTTAGATCTTGCAAACACAGCAGCTGCTTTCTCCCAGTCCTGTTCTCTGGGCTCCGTCTGCTGAGACCTTGCTGCTGGCTCCAAGACCATATCCACTGTAGTGGCATGAGGCTGCTCCTGCTGCCTCAGTGCTGTTGGGTCACTTGGACCGAGGGTGTCTGTCCCTGTTAAGTGCTTGCCAGAAAGCAGTGCTTTTCCCACCTGTGGAGAGTCCTGATCCAGCAAAAGCCCTGGACCAGCCAGAGACCTGTCAGCCTTCGGAGCGCTGCAGCTGGCAGCTAGCTTGGGCTCGCCTTGCAGCTTCACCCTTCCTGGGCTCAGTCTTGAGAGAGAGGTGCCCGAGGGGCTCTTGGGTTTGTGCAGTGAAGCCTCTGTGGTGTGGGAGGCCGTTGGGTGTGAGGGCGAGGAGCACCTGAGCTTGCTGACTGTGTGTGCAGCCCTTCTTGTGGTGCTGAAATCCTGGAGATACTGCTTGGCCCGGGAAACATCAGCCAGGTCTCCAATAAGATAAAGCTGCCTCTCATCTTCATGGCAGAGCAGATGGGGATACAGTTTTTGAAGCTCATGTGACAGAGCCTTCTGTGTCTGTTTGTCCACATCCAGGCCTCTTTTGTCGATCTTCTCCTTGCACAAGGTCACTTCCAACTGCTGGTAGAGCTCCTGCAGGGCCAAGCGGGCCTGTCCCAAGGCATCCATGTCCCCAGACGCACCTGCGGACACCTGGAGGTACAGTATGACGATGTCATCACTGCTAACATCCACCACGTCCACACGATGCTGGCGCAGCACATGATGGTACTCATGAGCACAGAACCTCTGCATGTACAAGTAAATATCGGAGTCCATCACTAGGGAAAAGTCCTCCAGCTGTTCCACGGCTTTCCCATGCACTGGAGCCTGATACGGTGGGGCCTCAGCTGCCTCTTCACACACCTGGTCCCAGTGTGGCGATTTCGTTGTCTTTGGTGCCGATTCAACAGGGACCGGCACTGGCTGGTGATCACGGACTGCAGTGCCTTGGGCCCCCTGGCTGCATCCTGCCTGCAGGATCTCTCCAGGCTGGCTTTCGATGTTGAGGCTGCACAGCAGATCCCTGCTGAAGGCCTGCAGCTCTGTGAACGGTCCCTTGACTATGCAGCGTGCGTCCTGGGAGTCAAAGTTGATCTGCACATTGCTGTAGCCTTTATGCAAGTTTCTCAGAAGTGTTTTGCCATCAGGAAGCTTCTCACAGTCAACTACCATGTGAACATGTATGAAGATCTACAGAAACGGGGCAAGGGGGTGAGAAAGCAAGGACCAACAACCTCCAAGGAGCAGGAGGGGTAAAAGCACCTGCCACTTCCCATGGGCCCTGCATTATTAGGACAGGAGACAACACGACCGTCCACCTCCATTTCCTCGCATCTGACTTCAGGTTAGGTGGGAGCACAGCACAGGCAGGACAGAGAGCTCTAGGCAGCTCAGGCAGCTTTTGGAGCTTCTACCAAGACCTCACAGAGATAGAGCCCCACTGGCACACGCTGCAAGCTGTGCAAACAGCCCCAAAATCAAGAAATGCCCTATTCTGGCTCAAACACAACCTCTTCTGCATCTGACAGGCAGTTGCCTTCTTGCTCTCCCCATCCTTCAAGCAAGCAGGGCCCACAGACCTGGGAAAGGTCCCCAGTGCTGGGCTGCCTAAGGGCTACACCTGAGCTCTCAGCATGGAGACCTGCCGGTTTGAGACACGGCTCCGGCCCGCCTGCCTGTGGGCATGAGACACGGCTCCTGCCCGCCTGCCCGTGGGCATGCCCACCCTCCACACGGCTCCTGCCCACCCAGAGCGCAGGAAGGCACCAGAACGTGCAGGGCCCCCCAGGCACCTCTCCTGGCCTCTCCCGGGAGGGAGGGAGAGGACAGAAAGGCGCTGCCCACCCGGCTAGCGACAGGGCCAGGGCATTGGCCGGCTCCGCATGGGCCACCAGGTGCCCGCTGGCCTGGTTGCTGTGACAGGCGCAGGGAGCCAAGGGCGTCCCCAGGACGGAAGGGAAGGGACATCGCGCCGGCCACGCGGCTACCTGGTCGGGGCTGAGCTGCGGCTCGTGCGCGGTCACCTCGAGCGGGTAGCGCTGCCCTCCGACGCAGAGCACGTGCTGCGGGACCGCCAGCACCCGCCGGGCCACTGCGGGACGAGAGCGTGAGCGGGGCCGCGGGGCTGGCGGCCCGCCCGGCCCGGCCCGGCCCGGCCCGCCTCACCTGCCGCCTCCTCGAAGGTGACGAGGGCGCGGGCCGGGGCGCCGGGCAGCAGCCGCACCGCGACGACCTCGCCGCCGCCGTGGCGGCCGCGCAGGAAGTGGATGGTCAGCTTGTCGGCCAGGCGCTCGCGCGGCAGCGCGGCGGGGAGCCCGGCCACGCGCACCGTGCGGCCCGCCATGCTGCGGCGAGCGGGGCGCCGCGCGTGGGCGCGCGCTGCCCCCGGCCCGGCCTGGCCCGCCGCCCCGGGCCCGGCCCCGCCGCTCCCCCGCGGAAACGAAAGCGAAACAGGCGCCGCTCCGCCCCGCCCCCACGGCCCGGCCCGGCCCGGCGGCCTCGCGGGACCAGGACAGGCGCCGGGCCGCGGGGCGAGGCGGCCCAGCCGGCCCCCCGGGGCGCTCGGACCCCACAGACCCTGCCCATGCTTAGGCTGCTGCCGTCCTATCCCCACATCTCATCCCATACTGACGTATGAACTCAATCCCACATCTCAGCCTGTCCTGAGATCCCCCGCCGCGCCCGCATCTCATCCCAATGCGACATCTCATCCCAAGCCCGCATCTCATCCCAACCCCTCATCTCATCCCAATGCCACATCTCATCCCAAGCCCGCATCTCATCCCAACCCCACGTCTCATCCCAATGCCACATCTCATCCCAAGCCCGCATCTCATCCCACCCCTGCATCTCATCCCAACCCCACGTCTCATCCCAATGCCACATCTCATCCCCATCCCACAGCCCCAGCCTGCTCCCATATTCCATCTGCACCCCACATCCCAGCCCTGCGGTTCCACCCCACAAAGCAACAACGTGGAGCTGCCCAAAGGAGCTTTATTCTCGCATGGAGCCAGAGGGCCGTGACCCACCCAGCGGCACGGGCAAGGGCTAGTCCAGGTCCTCCTCGAAGACGGCCACGGCCCACTGCCCCTCGGGGACGTAGCCGAGGGCGTCCACCTCGCCCCCGCCGCGGCTCTCCTTCTGGAAGTGGATCTCCAGGGCGTCTCGCATGAGCTCCGTGTCCAGCACGTCCGGGATCCCGCGCAGCAGCACGGTCCGGGCGCAGCGGGACGGCCGGAGCTGCAGGGCAGGGGAGTTGCAGGACGCCTCGCAGCGTGCAGGGCGTCGCGCGGGGAACTATCYCTTTGTGGAGCCATTTCAGAGGGCTTTGGCAAGGAGCCGGCATGGGCAGGATCACRGGAGCACCTTTGGGCTCAATGCTGTGCCCAGCGCTCACGTCCTTACCTGCAGGCTGGTGACATCTCCACTCATGTAGGGTGACACTTTGATGTCATACTTGGTTTTCTTCACGGGGAACTGGACGAGGCCCCTGGCTATCAGCTGCTCGGCCACTGCAGCAGGCGAGGAGAGCCCTGAGCTCCCCGCACGGCCGGCACCAGCCCCCACCCGGCTCCCTGCGCACCTCCGTCCTGGGCAAAGCTCAGCACTGCCTGGCTGCCGCCCAGGAGCTCCAAGCTCTCCACCTCACCACCTCCGTTCTTGGTCTTGCTGAAGAAGAGCTCCAGCTTGTCCAGCAGCGTCTCCTCGAGGACGCCCAGGCTGGGCAGGCCGGACAGCAGGACCTGCCGGCAGCTCCGGCTCACGCTGAGCTGCAGGACACGGGGTGGTGGGCGCGCGGCAGCGGGGCCCGCGGGGCCCTGGGGCCAGGCTGCGCGGAGCCTACCTGCAGGGCAGCTGGCAGCAGCAGCTCCACAGGCTCTGCCCGCACGCGCACGCGGCACCGCTCCGGCTCCTCACCGTGGCTCAGCTCTACCACGTGCTCCTTCATTTCCACAATCCTCTGAGCCACTGTGGGGCAGGGGAGCAGGTGGCGAGCAGCGGGTTGGGATGTGGGGCTGTGCTCTGCACCCAGGGACCTGCAGCACCCCTAGAGGCTGCAGGGCAGCTCCCCAGCTCCTACCTTCCGACTGCTCAAAGGTGACAAGGGCTGAGCCTCCGGGCAGGGGGTAGTGGACCCGCGGCGTGAGCGTCAGCGTGGCCACGTCTGCCGTGTCTGTCACCTGGCCCCTGAACACCATGGACCTCTCTGGCAGGGTGGGCAGCAGCTAGGGCGGGCGCAGAGGTCACCTGCCTTGCACAGCCCTGTCCCTGACGGGCAGGGAGCAAGTGCGGGGCTCGGGGGAGGCAGCTTGGGGCCCTCAACAGAGGCGCTCCGAGGCCTTGGCTGTGCCCCAAAGCCGCTGGCACTTTGGTCTCACCAGCTGGGCTGGGCTGGACATCCCCACGCCAGCCATGGTCACCCGCAACCCAGCTGACCCCTCAGGAGAGCAAACACGAGCCAGGCTGCCCCTCCACCCGCAAGTTACCGCTGTCAGATCCTCTGCGGGACCCCTTCGCTGGGCTTCGCGCAGCTTCTTTTCCAAAAGCTGCTTCTCCTGCCTCAGCCTGCTCCTCTCCTGCTCCGCCAGAGAAATGCTTTCCTGGAGGGCACAACCAGCGGGCACRGAGGGACCCGTCAGCAGGACTTTGATGCGTCCCCCACGCCGGCACTGTCCTGCTGGGAYGGCTGCCAGCTCCGTTCCCGAGCCCTCCACCCGCGCGGCGAGGGGCCGCTGCGTGTGCAGCACCAGCATCCAGCTCCTCCAGAGACTGACCTGGAAGGAGGCTGCGCGCACTCTGTTCACAGCGATTTGTCTCTCGAGATGTGCGCGCAGTTGTTCTCTCTCCTTCCACAGCTCCTGTGTCTTCTGCTCTGTGTCTTCCTTGGCTGCTTGCAGCTCCGCGCAGTCGTGCTCCAGAGCAACACAAAGCTCCTGAGTGGRAAAGTCAGACAAAAGTGGTTGCGTCCTGCCCATCTCACGCTGCTCCGGTCACAGAACCAGGCACCAGGATGAGGGGCCATGCGGCTGGGGACAGTGCGGGGCTGGAGGGGATGGAGGCAGCACAGGCTTGGCGAGGCGTCTGGCACAGGGCTTGGTGCAGGGGCTCGTGGCAGGGCTTGGAGGGGGCTTGGCATGGAGTTTTGGAGCAGGGTTTGGAGCAGGGCTTGGCATGGAGTTTGGAGCAGGGTTTGGTGTGGGGCTTGGAGCAGGGCTTGGCGTGGGGTTTTGGAGCAGGGTTTGGAGCAGGGCTTGGCATGGGGTTTGTTGCGGGGCTCGTTGCAGGGCTCATAGCGGGCTTGGTGCAGGTCTTGGCGCAAGGCTCGGAGCGGGGCTTGTCACGGGGTCTGTTGCGGGGCGCACCGTGGCCACACGCACCTTGCAGCACTGGATCTCGCTCCGGACTCGCTCCGGGCTCAGCTCCACRGCGTCGCTCTCTGCACCCAGGTAGGTGAAGGGCTCCTGGGGGCCGGGAGGGGTCAGGGTCTGCGCGGCGCCCCCGCCCCGTCCCCCGCGGCGTCGCCGCTACCTCCTGCGGCTCCATGTCGGCGCGCCCCAGCGGGCGCCTCGGGCGGGCCCCAGCGGGCGCCTCGGGCGGGCTCCGCCGCTCGGCACCTTCCGGCGCTTCCGCTGCCTCCGCGGCCCCTTTCGCTTTCCCTTCCGCCGCCGCTCCGCCCCGCCCGGGGCCCCGAGCTCCGCCCGGCGCCGCCCCGGCCCGCGCCCCGCCCAAGGGAGGGTCACCCCGGCTCGGGTCCCCTCCAACCCCCGGGGAGCCTTAAAAAAGCAGCAGCCTCCGTGGGGGCTTCAGCAGAGCCARGGGCAGGGCAGCGTCTCTCAACCCCCTGCAAAGCAGCAAAAGGCAGAGGACAGTGACGCCTTTCAGCCCTGTGTCCGACCCTACGCTGCTCTGTGACATCCTTTTACATCTGCCTAGGTTGAAACGAGGGTGTAAAGGAAACACAATGCAAGAAAATCTATCACCAAGAAAAAGGCCTTGTTTTTAGACAACCAAACACAATGCTTTTTTCATAAACATTTATTGATGTAGCCTAAATACAAGTTTAGAAGCGGAGTTTCTGGAAGAACCATTTATTCTTGCCGGTCTTGTATCTGGAAGAGGAGCAGAAGTGTTGGAGGACCCTCTGTGCTCGGCCAGGCGGGAGCAGCACAATCCCCTGCGGAACGTCCTGCCGCGGCCTCGCAGCACTCCCATTACCCAGCGGCAACTCGCGTCATCTCCTGCCCCTCCGCCCGCCAAGGGCCCGGGCAGCTGCCAGCAGCACTCAGAGCACCCCCGAAGTGCAGAAGTTCCCACCCCAAGGGACAAGCCGCCGTTTCACACACATTTCACTAGGAGTGCCCCGTGTAAGCTGCACAGAGAGGAGCTGACGGTGCTCCCGAGCTTTGAGCCCCACATCTCCCTGCCGTGGCACAAATACCACGCAGCAGTTACGGATGGAGCGCAGGGAAGGGAGGACGTTTACCTACCCAGGCTCTGGGCAGAGCTGGAGCCCGAGGCCCCCAGGCAAGGAGCTCAGTGGCTCCCAAGGACGCCGAGGCCCCAGAGCAGCCGCATGAGCCCTCGGTCTGCACRGGAGCAGCTCTGGGTGCAAAGCAGCGTGGGGCACCCACAGGACTTGGGCTCCCACGGGAGCAGCACAGAAGCGTCACCCGAGGCAGAAGCATCACTACCACCGTAAAGACAACCTGGAAACTCACCTTTCCTCAAATTTCACCTTAGCTTCACGCCTCGCTTTGCGTTTTAGCGCAGGGTCCCTGAACACGTCCTTGTTGACAACTGTTTTGTCCAGAGGAATGTCAACAGAGTATCTGGCAAGAGAGTGGCACCGCTGGGACCGACCAGACCTATGTCCTAGCCAAGTCAGAACACTTCAGATTCCCCCATCCCAGGGATGCACCGGCCCCGAGGCACCTGGGAGCCCCCGATTTGGCAGGTAAAGGAAGCAGCTGCTTCCCGGAGAGCAGACAAGCTCCGCGTTCCGCAGCCCGGAGGAGCCAGAGCTGCAGGGGGAAGGAGAGGCGCGGGGCGAGGAGGACGCGGCTGCACTCACCGGGTGGGCATGAGGTGGTTGTAGTTGTAGACCTTCACGAAGGACTTGATCTTGGAGCGCTTGGCGATCTTCTTCTTGCCCATGGCAGCCGTCACCTTGCGCGGGTAGCGGTCGATGCCGGCCACGAGCGCGTGGCTGTAGGGCCGGTCCGAGGTGCCGTCATCGATGTTCTGCAGGGGGCGGCCGTGAAGCGGGTCCCCCCGCGCCGCCCTGCGGCGCCGCCGCCCCCGCCGCACTCACCTTCACGATCACGGCCTTGCGGCCCGAGTAGCGGCCCGCCAGCACCAGAACCACCTTCCCCGGCTTCATGAACTTGCCCATGTCTGCGGGGACAGCGCGGCGCGCTCAACGCCCGCCGGCGGCGCGGCCCCCCCGGCCGATGGCTCCGGCGCCATCGGCGAGGGCCGGATCCGCCGCGCCCCCCTCGCCGATGGCGCCGGATCCGCTGCGCCCCCTCCCGCCGATGGCGCCGGATCCGCCGCCGCTCACCGAAGCTCTACCGGCGATGGCGCCCACACCGGAAAAGGAAGGGAGCTCCGCCCTCTGACCTTTCACGCTCTCGTACGTCACTTCCGCTTCTACGGCGAGGGGCGCATGCGCTGAAGCAACCCGTTCCCCGCCTTACACACAGCGTTGCTCGGCAACAGGCCGCGGCACCTCCCCAACGCCCCCCACCTCACTCCGTCCCGTCACCTCCCTACCCCCCTCTCCACCCTCCCCTCCACATCCCGCCACCCTGGCCCAGCTGCCCCCTGGTCCCGTCCGTCCCCTTTCCTGGCACCCATCCYGGCCACGCACAGCAGGCAGAGGAGGCCACGGGTATCAGCAGAGCTGCACATCAATTAGAACCCCGAAACCACCATAAATAGTACAGAGCCGCGGGAGCCGACATTGAACAGACATGTAACCGGATACGGATTCATCCTGCGCGGACATTGGCGAAGCCGCTAATGCACCCGCAGCCACCCCGGGGGAGGGAAGGAGCTCTGGGACCTCACACAGCAGCCCAAGGGCCACGGCGTCCCCAAGAACCCAAGGAGTGGCAGCACGGGAGGTGCACAGGCACCATGGTCCGCACAACCTGCCCCTGTTTCGTTATGTTCACTTGGAGAAAAGGCAGGCGAACCCTCGTGCCAAGCAGCCAGGGCAGCCATGAGGTTCCCTCACTCCTCCTGCGAGGAATCCCAGCACCATTTGGATCACAGGTTCGAGAAGGGATCACCCAGACACAGTACAGGTGCCAGCGGGCGCCCAYCTCAGACTGCCCAATACATTCAGCGTTTATGGACCTCTGCTGATCAGTGAAGCAATTTTGCTGTTCAGGGTTACAGAAACAGGGCAAGGGGAGGTGCTGGGCAGTCCCCAACCTTGTAAAACACAGATTTCCAGCATCACTGTAAGATTACCCCCAAAGCAAATGCCAATTTCAAAAAGTCAAATCTGTTTTTTAAAAAAAGCCAGGCTTCTTGAGCCCGACAGCTGCCTACTTAAGGAAAGTGGATGATCTTGATAAAAACACATCAAAAAGCATCTCTGATGTTCTTCAGCTGCCGGACAGCCAGGTCAACCGGGAGGTTGAACTTCAAGTTGCTCAGGCGACTGAGAATGTTGAGCGCACTCTCAAAGCCCGTGTTTGCCATGTAGCTCCATGGCTGGTAGTGAGATTGCACCAGAGTTCCAGATTTGCAGATCAAGTTTACCCAGGAGACCAAACGCTGCTCGTTTAATGCCATGCACACGAGGGCCTTCAGTTCAGAGTCCGCACTGCGCTTGAAAGGATTGTGCTCGGTGAGGACCGTGTGAATCGCTGTCAACAGGCTCTGTTTGGGGGTAACGGCAACTCCTCCCGTCACAGGCAAGGCAAAGGACTGGGAGAGCTTTCGAGCTGGTGATTCCACGAAGGCCTGTCCATTCTTAGCATTGTAGTACTTGACAAAGAGTTCCCAGGGGTGCATGGTCTGCGGTGACGAGGTGAATGCAGGYAGCAAGCACGCAATGGGCGCCAGCACCAGGCTCATGCCTTGAGAGGAGGCGTAGAGCCCATGAGCCATGAGGTCTCGCAGAGCAATGGCCAGCTCCTTCCGCACAGCGAGAGTCAGCTCATCCCTCCCTCCTAAGGGAACGTCCTGCATGCTGGAGTAGCTGATAACATGATCTTCCTGCTGCTGCTTTGTTGCCAGCTGCCTCACCCGCTCCACGGACAGCTCCAGTTTGTGGATCAAGGGAGAATAGTCCTTGTCAGCCTGGTCCTTCTGCCAGAGCGTGTGAGGAATCTGGCCAGTAGTGCAACCAAATTGACTCACAGCAAATATCTGCAGTACCGCAAGCATGCGACGCATGAGGTGCAGGCCAGTTTCTCGCATCTTTCTTGCATCTTCTGGATTCACTATTTAGGTTAGAAAAGAAGAAGAAAATCTCTGATTAAGGTGATTAAGGAATAATCTTATCTCGGTTCTTTCACACACAAAGGGAGTATAAGCATCTGTTCCATCTCCACCAGATTCTGCATCTGCTTAGGAATTTCTGGCAGTAGAACTGATGCCACCTCTTCCATTTTCACAGCACTGAGGCCAGAAAACAAAGTACAAAACATAGCCCATTCTCAACCACCAGGTCCGTCTCAAATCCCACAGCAGAGGAGAAATCCTACAGAAGCTTTTCCAGTGGGCACATGCAGTCAAATTGAAGCCTTTGCTGAAGGAGAACACCAGCTACWTTAAAGAAGTTTACAGTGTAGGCCAAAGGCACATGCAAGACAAAGCTGATCCATCTGTCTGATATTCTGAAGTTGTTCTACTCCTGAATTCAGCCAAGGACCAATCTCACCCTAGCATGCCACATATATTCAGGCTCAGGGAACACTAATCATCCTGTGCAAGCAGGGGAAAGGAACTGGACACAGACCTGCCAGGGGAGACAGGAAAGAGTGGAAACCAACAGCCAGGWAGACAGCAAATCAATCTAAGGTGACCAAGTGCCAGTTCATGCGAGCTGAACAGCAAAAGAACAACAGGGAAACAGTGCTGAGAGCTCAGAACCAAGCAGGGCCCACCTCTATTTCCAGAAGATCGTGAATTTGCTTTGTAGGAGTCACTCCCATCTTTTCTGCCTGAACAATCACAGTGTCCATCTTCCACCTTACCAGGGCTCCCAACTTCATCTAGAAMAAGAAATGCACACTATTATTTCATACTGTTGTAAATCTAGGCTGCATATCCTCAGTGTTAATGTCAATATTCCCTTAAACTTCTCTACATCTTGTTGCTCAGTCTCAAGTTCTTCTCAATATTGTCTTAGAGATTTGAACTTCCTCATGACGCAGAAAACTTTCCTATGTCTTCTGACATCTGTGGCTGCCCATCTCATAATTATGTCAGAGAATTACAAAGCAATTTGATCTGCTTGCCCAAATATAATTCAGACTGACCCTGAATGAAATTGATGAACATTTCAAGATCCCTTATTTGCGTCTTGAGTTGTTCCACCAGCTGYTCCTTCACCCTGGCTGGATTAACAATTTGTGCTATGGCAGCATCCACACGCTGTCGCAGCTCCTCTGGAGAGAGCGTTGCAATATCTTCATTCAAATCCATGTCCAGCTTCTTTATTAACTCATCTATAATCATCTGCAAAACATGGCAGTGAGCAGCACAAGCCCATTGTGCAGTCCATGAGCTGTAAAACACCCCACAGTCTGTAAAAGGCTTCTGAACGCTAAGAAAGGAGCAGGGGACGAGGGGGCCTTACCCGCTGCCTTTCCATGACCACAGACTGGGGAAGAGAATCATAGCTGCCCTCCTGGTAGGCAAACGTCTCCAGGTCATCCAGCTGTGTCTTGAGCTGCAGGATCAGCTCTCTTTGCTTCTCCTTTTGGACCTCATTTCGCTCCTGCTTCTCTTGCTCACTCTGAAACAAAGTTTTTGGCAAACAAGAGCAAACATTGACCACTGTAGCCAAACCTAGGGCACAGGATCACCGTATAGTGACATTTTGCTCCAGCTCATGCACTTCACACACTGCTGCGTGCTGTTCCTGGAGAAYGGTTCACTCAAACATGGAGGCTTGGGAGGTACCAGTCACCTCAGCTCCCAGGAAAGGGCCCTAGTCCTGCGTCACTCCCCACGGCTGAACACACTGGTGAGAGTGACAAAATGRCAGAAATGTGATGTTGCCCCGGAGCGGGGCATAAAGACACGGCCCTGGGGGCTCCCATGGGAAGGGCTCACGCACAGCCAAGGCACACCATGCTCGCCGCGGCCCCGGGAAGACGCCGGGCCGGCCACTCACCAGCGCACCGCCAAGCCCGTGCGGCAGCGGAGTKGGGCAGCCGCGGAAGGCGAAGTCCTCGAGGTCGCGCAGCAGGCGCTGCTGCTCGGCAGGCCCGGCCCGCGCCACCTGCCGCAGCCGGAACTGAACCTGCGCGAAGTGCGACGCCAGCGCCAGCAGCGCCCCGTGCAGCCGCCGCCGCTCCTCCCGCAGCCGCGGCACCGACCGCGGCGACCCGCCCGCCGCCGCCTCTTCCTCCTCCTCCTCTTCCTCTGCCGCCGCCGCCTCCTCCTCCGCCGCCGCCGACACAGCGCCCACCGGTGCCCAGCGCTCCCCAGGGCCCAGCGGGCCGCCCTCTGCCTCCATGGCTGCTGCCGGCGCTGCCCCTAGGTCGCCATCTTGCTGACGTGACGCGACACGAGGCGAGACCTCAGTGGCCAGGGGCGCGGCGGCACCACAGCGCCCCCATGCGGCGCGGCGGCGGACAGCAGGCCGGCACCGCAGCGCTCCTATCACCACTACCATGGCGCCTCCATGCGGCGCGGCGGCGCGCAGCAGGCCAGCACAGCAGCGCCCCCACCACCACTACCATGGCGCCCCCATGCGGCGCGGCGGCGCGCAKCAGCGCAGGGGGCACCGGGGACACCGTGGGGCCGTGCGCTCCCCCSGCCCCACGCCGCCCCGCCAAGGGCGGCCCCGTGATCCCGCGGCCCCGGGACGGCGGAGGGCGGGGGGAATGGCCAGTGTCCTGGCTCTGGGTGCCGCTCTCGGTGGGGGTCCCGGGGCGGCGCTGCGGCAGGTCGGTGGCCGGGCCGCGCCCCCGGCCCGAAATAGCGCCGGGGGCTAATAGGGACGGGGCGGAGCCGTCGAGCGGCGACATGGCGAGGTGAGTGCGGGCACCCGCCGCCTGGAGCAGGGCCCCGGGGAGAGACCGCGGCCCGCGGGTGRTATCGGTGCCCCCGGGAGCCGTGGCCTGCAGTGGAGCCGGACTCGGGGCACCCACCGGGTCATGCATTCCCCAAGGCAACCGGCTAAGACGCTGTGGTACGACCGTCCACGCTATGTGTTCCTCGAGTTCTGCGTGGAGGACAGCCGTGACGTGCAGGTRTCCATCGAGGAGCAGCGCCTCGTGTTCAGGTGGGGCCAGCAGAGCACGGCACGGACGGCGGAACTCGCCGGGCAGGCACCGGGGGCCCGTGGCCTCGTCCCGCGGGGCTCACGTCGTATCTCGGCAGCTGCCGCAACGCGGACGGAGTGCAGTTCTACAACGACATCGAGCTGTACGCCCGCGTGAACGCCAAGGTGAGCCCTGACCCTCGCGCGGCCTCCTGCAGACAGGGCTGGCCCAGCCGTACGGCTCGGGCCGCTCCAACACAGCCTGCAGTGGCGATCCACGCACCCCGGTGGGCAGCACTGCCTGTCCTGGAGGCAGCGGGGAGCACGTTGGAGAGCCCTGTGGAGTCTGCCACCATGCCCAGCACAGCCTGGGCCAGAAACGTCCCCTYCCCATGGCCTTCCGTTCCCCGGAGCTGGAACCCAGCTGGGCGCCTGCACTGGGCATGCCGGTGAGCGAGCGGGGCTGAGTGGACACTCCGGTGACGCCTCCCRCTCTCCTGCAGGACTCGCAGGAGAAGCGCTCCGACCGCTCCATCACGTGCTTCATTAGRAAATGGAAGGAGAAAGTGGCCTGGCCTCGTATCACCAAGGAGAACATCAAGGTGTGTGGGCCAGCACTAGGGAAGCGGGAGGCCCGGTCTCAGGCCTGCTTTGTGCTCATGCGGTGCCTCCCGGCTCCTCAGGGAGCCCTTGGCCGGTACCACTGCCCACGCTGGCACCCCAGCRCAGAGCTCACACAGAGCTGGACTGCCGGCAGGGTCAGGACCTGTGGGATAGCCACACATTCCTATTCCTAGGTATTGCCATGCCTGGAGGCCAGGATGGCTGTCCAGGACCTGCTCTGTTGGGTCCGGCTTGCTTGTCTGCCCACTGAGGATCATCTCTGTGCCCACAGCCAAGCTGGCTCTCGGTGGACTTCGACAACTGGCGGGACTGGGAGGGAGACGAGGAGGTGGAGAGGGCCATGGTGGAGCAGTACGCAGAGGTGAGGTGCTGCAGGGCCGGGTGCTGCAGGGCCAGGTGCTGCATGCCGCAGCCCCGGGTGCCCAGCGACCCTATGGCCCTTGTTCCCTGCCCAGCTCCTGCAGAAGGTCACGGACAAAGGCCCACCCCCCGCCATGGACGACCTCGACGTGAGTAGAGCTGAGGGACTGCGTCACCCCCATAGCAGCTGCAGCAGCAGCTTTGGTCCCAGCTGCCTTCTTTCTGCTTCCAGGATGACCTCTGAGGGCATCTGCAGGCAGCAGGCRGGAGCCCTGGCCCCCAGGAGCCGCGCGCTTCGCTCGGGCAGTGGTGCYGGGGCGCGGGAATGGTCAATAAACATGAAGCTTCTTCACATCCAGCAGAAGTCAAGCCTGTAGCTGGTACTTTCATGTCTCCTCTGAAGATTCATGGGGATTATTTGCTCCACATCCCTCCCAAAKTTTTTTTTCTTCTTGCTGCTCCTGTTTAGCATGTGTAGCTGTGCAGTGTAAGGAAGTCTTGCTAAAGGACAAGGCACGGCCTGGTGGCTGCTGGGCTACCCAGGCAGGATGTGTGTGCCTAAACAGTAAGGGAAACAGGAAGGAAAGAAGTGCATCTGATAGCAAGGAGAAGAAGCTCTTGAGGCAAACAGGTATGTCTGAGAAAATGGAATTACTACCAAATTAGAGAAAATAATAATAACGTGGCATTGTGATTAAGAGATTGGAAATAGATGCCAGGAGTTAAATCCCAAAGGTCCACCCCAACTTCCCCTGCAACTTCTGACAAGTCACTGGTTTTCCATGCAGTGCTCTTAAGATGCTTAAATCCCTAAGACGGGGCAGTGCTTCTTACTTCATGCTATGTTATGGCATTAAACAATTAAACCTCTATAAAATTCCTTATTTATAAGTGGACTAACTGATCTCACTATGAACATACTAGTTCCTGAAGAAACTCGGTGGGCGTCTGTTGATGAGTTTGCACGGAAAGTCTCWAGGCTGCTAAGATAGGCTATTTGAGCATATCAGGAGCAAGAAAACGGAGTGAATKGGTGAGTCTAAGGGAGAGCTGTGCTCCACAGGAGCAATGGAGGAGAGGAGGGGTGCAGAGTGGACAGCTGTAGCGCTGCTCTAGTGTTGCGGTTTCTGGCCCCAAAATAATTTATGTTAATGGCGACAGGGGGCGGGGCCGCGCTGCCCGTCGTCATGATGGGAGGGGGCGTGGCCTCGGCGTTAACCCCGCCCCTCGGGGCCAGCCCGCGGAGCGCCGCTGAGCGGAGCCCCCCTGATTGGCAGGCAGCGGGCGAGGGGAGGGGGCGGGTCCGGCGTCGCGGCTGGCGGCGCTCCGATTGGCGGGTGGCGCCGTCGCGTGGGTGTCTCGGCGGTGGCCATTGGCGAGCGACTGCGGGTCGGCCCTTGTGATTGGCAGGCAGGCGGGCGGGCGGGCGGCTGGTGCGCGGTGGCGGCTGCCGAGCGGTTTGTTTTGCTCGCGCGGCCGCGGGCGCCCTGAGGCGGCGGCGGGGGGGAGCGACCGGGATTGCCCCGTTCCCCCCCCCCTCTGCCGGCCTCCCTCTCCCCGCCGCCGCGGGGGCGGCCGCAGCGGCGCCCGCCGGAAGCAGACGGCGGCGCGGGGCCTGGGAATGTGAGGGCCGCTGTGAGCCCTCCCCTTCGGCCCGGCCGCCATGGAGCCGCGGCGGTGACAGCCCCGCACCTCAGTGCGCCGCGCGCGCGGCCCAGCCCCGCCGTCGCCATGGGTAAGAGCGGGGCCCGGAGCAGCTTGGGGAGGGGGAGCCAGAGCCGTGTCGCAGTTGCCGTAGCCGTCTTGGAACCGTTAAATTCGTCCAGGTGATGCGGCCTGCGCCGCTCCTGGCAGGGGGACGCGGGAGCTGCYGCCTCCTTGGGCCCCGGGAAGGGTCTCCGTGCGCCAGGGAGCGGCTGCTCTTCCCAAAGCGAAGGGGCAGCAGGGCCGCGTTGCTCGAGAGGCTGYGACTTTAGCGCTTCTTTATACCGCCCCCCCGATTAGTTTCCTGAGACCCCTCTAGCCTGTTCATGTAGCTCTTATATTAATATTGGCAATTTGTAAAGTATTGCAAGTATTGCAGAAAGTGTAGCACTAAATTGTGAGAAGTGGCTTTATTTCCTCTGTATGCACAACTGCCCCAGCTGTGGCAGTTATTAAAACAAGTACGGAGCTTGCTTTGATTCTGGAAATACAAGAGATGGGTCTAGATCTAGGAGCAGACTTCCCTTACGAAAAGCGGTTTCGTGTTGTCCAGCCTGTTGGCTCCTCTGGGAATCCTTGTGCTTGATGTAGTTGCAAAGGAAGGAGCTGGATCCCTAGTCTCAATTGCCCTCCCATTTCCAAAGATGTGAGTGCCGAACAAGAAGCTCCTTGGCCTTTCGTAAACAGCTTGCTCCAGACCGGAATGCTCTTATTCTAATTCATTATCCTAAGGTGATCAAATCTTGCACAGAGCTGTGGGGAACAGTCTGCATTGTGTTATACTTCCATTTTGTGCCTTGTAAACTGGTGAGGATAGGGGGCTGGACAGCAGTAAATTAATGGTATTGCAGCTCGTCCTAAATCCAGTGATGCAGCYGAGCTGCTCCAACAGCAGTTCCCTGTGTGTTACCTACAGCAGAGCTTCCTTAAAGGCATGCTTAAAATGCCTCCACTCGCCTGCCTCACGGAGAAAAGGGGAAAGCGGCGCCTGGGCTGAAGGTTTGTGGCAGGCCTAGAACAAAATGCTCCGTGCAAGCCCAGCTGCAGCCCAGTCTTTCCCTCGATCTGCTCTTTTTTTCCTGCCTGTGTCACTTCCTTCCCTTGGCTCCCACACTTGCCTGTAGCGCAGCACTCGGGTGCTGCTGCTCTGACAGCCCGGCTGCCAGGAGAGAGGATAGGAGCTCTAAATTACAGTTTAGTTCCAGTTTAAACCCTGGCCTTTCTTTTTTTTTTTTTTTCCCCCCAGTTTCTGAGTGAGAAGAGATCCCCAAGATACATATAACGTGTCCTGGATTCACAGAGAGGCTCTGATTTTTCTTTTTACTCTATTTAAGGAAATGATTTGCAATTCTTTAAAATATAGAGGCATAAAGGCAATTTGTTATTTCTGAGGCTCTGTTACAAAATATTCCTTGGGTCATTTACAGGCATATGGGGAAAAAATGAATGTTCCTCAAAACTTTTTATTTTCCAAGCTTTAATAAGTACTCCTTTTCCTAACTGGGGAAATGCACTTAATGACCCTGCATGTGGTAATTATTTGTACAATCAACTTGCTATTGTGACTGTAGTCAACAAACAAACATTTGTTTCATTCACCTTTGTCTTTTTTWAAAAAAAAACATTAGTGGCATCACATCATCTATTATCATGCTATGTGAAATAGCATACTGCTTTACAGGGGTTTACTGACTTCCTGTTTTTACCAATGTGCAGATGCTTTTGCTCTGTTTGTTTGAACTTTCTGATTTTTTTTTTCAAAACTATTTCCATTTCTGCTTAGAAAATACTCTGGCTTGCTCAGGCCTGGGTAATAAACCACACATTTGTTGAAATRAATACTTTATGGAGAGGAATAGCTTTTGCTGTGAATAGCAATYCCCCTTTATCGATGTTATAAAAATCCTTGAGTGTAGTTTTTAAAACATGAAAAGCATTTCCTGGACGACATCTTTCCCGCACAAAGCAGAGCTGTGTTTCCTAGACCTACTGGAGACCTAGTGAAACAGGGTCTCTCAGTGCGCTCCCCAAATTGCTTGTTTTTCATTTGTAATAACTTCTGCATTGTGTGATTAATGTGATGCTGCTGTGTGTGCCGCTTTAAAGTCCATCTATAGAAATCCTACGTTTTGGTGGAAATAAGGAAGCATTCATGCTCCCTAAAGTTAAATCTATTACAGTGAAAACCTAGATGCAAACTTTTTTTTCTGTACACAAACTCAAATCAATATTTGACTTTCATTTTACACTGAATGAGAGAAATACTCCTTCACTTCCTAACTCRCCAACATAAGGATAAGTTATAGAATAGTTTGTTTTAGTTGTAGAGAGCCAATAGCTTAGTGGGAAACTATTTAAAAAAAAAACCAAAAACATATTTGCCTAAGAGATGAAAAGTCACCTGCAGGATTTCAAAGCCTTTATCAGTACTTGCTGATATCAGTGAATATTGCTATCAGTGCAGACTGCAATACAGTGGGTTGCAAAGTGCTGTGGTCCCTTTGAAAGCTGCAACCTGGACCATAAATGTGCCAGATTTTTTAATGTGTCTTTAATAATGAATTTTTAAATGTACGACAATGAACAAGTGTCAGATGTGCTTTTGCTCTCTTCAACCAAGACTCCAAGTCTCTTTAAAACAAGCAGTAATCAGGAAGCAAGAGTCGGGCTTAAATGTATTTTTTTTTTAAGTTTTTGCATTAGAAACGTACCGTGGGCATCACGGTCACTGTTGGTTTATGTTATTCAGCACTTGTACACAATGGTTGTAGCCCTTTCCATACAGGCGTTCCCAGTCTGGGTCCTACTTCTGTGCTGTGATTCTGCCATAAACCAAACCAGGTGCCTGGGTGTTATCTGGGTGTTGTCTTATGAGCTCCCTCTAAAACTAGAGTAAATCAATCTCTGTCTCTGTGTCTCTCCGTATTTATTTTAAGAATTCTTACTATCTGGGATGAGCAAGACATTACGCTGGTCATTAAAGTGGTCATTCTGTACTAGAAAAAGAAAACGTATTCAACTCCTGCTGAATTCATATGGTAAACAAATCAGGAGAGAGACACTTAATCTCTTGTTACTGGTACCAGCATAAAACAATATGCAAGAGAACAATACATTATTTTTTTTAAGGAGAAGTTCAGAAGTGACTTGGACAATGGTAGTTGGGGAACAGAAAGTACCTTCAGAGCATCTGCCCAGTGCTCTGTCAGCCTGCTCTATTGCGTTGTGTTCCTATTTGTATGGATGTAAGATTTCCACATGTCTACACAGGAAACAGAATATATATGTGAGGTATAGACCTTGAAATGATCTAGCTAGGGTTTAGATGCCAGGTGCTGCTCTGGAGAGTTTAATGTCTCAATRTATTGTAAAGTCACAAATTTGCTTGGCTAGTAGTAAATTTTTTCTTGTAACTGAGCTACAATGCRCACCAAAAGATACGTAAGTGGCTATATGACTCTTCCCTTTGCCCAGTTTTTCATACAGATGAAATTTTGAAACCCATCTGATTTGTGTATGCAACTTAGGCTTTGGAATCGACTGTCCATCACTTGGGAATACATAACTTTTGCTTTTTAGTTTTGAATGGCATGTTCTACCCTCTGGATGCAGTTTCTCTCTCGTAGACTTATTCTTTGGTTGACTTGATTTCTTCTCGTGAGTGCTCGGTTATAAACTGCTTTCAAAGCTGTTTTGCCGCTTGCCCAAAGGAACCCTGACCGTCTGCCAAGACAAGCTCCTCTTCGTCCTCCTGGTATCTGGCCAAACCCAAAACACGCTCTAGTGGAAAACTCGCATCCCAGCTCTTCCCAGTGTGTTTGGTTGGTAGACGCTCCAGGGTTATGCCAGTCCATAACTTGTAGTATTCGGTCATATAAAGCTATGGTCTTAGTTTGCCAGGTGCCTGAAAGATTAGGCTTAAATGAAAGAACATGAATAAATTGGACATATTTCCATAAGCTAAATGTTGAAACTTTTGATTGTAAAGCTGGAAGTGACAACAGGAAAAAGATGCTGTTAGCTACCTGGAACTTTGATTTCACTCACAACTTTTTTTTTTTTTCATGTTTTCCTCCCACAAGGGGTTACTTAGTGCTGAGATATATCCTAGAAATTATTTCCTTTGGCTGATGTGGTTTTTGAAAAGCAACCTCTTGCTTTGATAGTGTTACTTATTTCTTTACTTGTTTCTTTTGCGTGCAATTGAAATTTCAAGGAATACTCTCCCTTCTYTGCTACAATGTCATTATTGTCTCCTCTGGCTTTTTTTGGACAGTAGAAGTTTGGTGGTTTTTTTTTTTTCTTTAATGACTTTATTTTCCCTGCTCTGCTTTCCTCTTGTAAAGAATTTTACTTTAACACCACCTGCAAATGCATAGGGAGAGTGCTTTCCTTTTATGTCTGTAGCATTAGAACTGTTGTTTCTGTTTTTTTTGGGTAATGCTTGTTAGTGCTCACAAATCATTGGGCAGATTGTCAAATTTATAAAAATTTTGTCAGTTTATGCCKTAAGGACTAGTATGTCTTGCTAACATTCTGATAATCTTGTTATTGATGCTGCCAGTAAGGTGTGTAGATTCTCTGGTTCAAAATTCATGCCCTGATATCAGAAAGAATTTATAACTGAGTGCAGCAGAGTTGCTAAGGAAACAATAATTTTATTCCTGAAAAAAAAAATGGGTCTTGATGTGAAACACCAACGTAGTAATGGAGTAAGCACAAGTGTGCCAATAACAGATCCTCTAAGTCTTATTATCTGATTCTTCTTTCTTATGTGGATGGCATGGTGCCTAGGAGCTAAGCAGCTAGCACAGTCTTGATTTGAACCAAACTTCATGTGCCAACTTTTCCTTCTTACAATATCGAGTATTTTAGGATTGTTTTGCTTCTAAAAGAAAAGGATTATTTTCAGTCTCTCTTAAGCACCATTTTTCATCATGTTAGCATCCCTCACAGATGAGTTAATGTACATTTCTACTTTTTTTGTTCTAGACTCCATTTAGAGTCCTGCTAAATATCACCTATGTCCTCAAAACTAATGAGCAATGGAGGAACCCTTCCAACTAATCATGTCAGGAAACTTAGCTTCAGAAAGTAGTTTTCAATCAGTATTGAAAAAATACTGATGTGTGCTTTTTTTTTTCCCCAGTGTTTGTAAAAGGCCTTGAACTGAACCTGTTGTATTATGCTCTGCTGTCAGACTGCATTCTTGYTGCTGTGCGACTTAAATCTGCTCAATAGATCTTTTAAGTCTCAAAAGATGTTTTGAACTTTGTCCCAAGAGTTGCTTGGGAGAGAATAAGGAGAAGAGTCTTGTGGAAATCAGTGCTAATGGTTTTGAACTTGAAGATAGATTCCAAGATAATCCTTTGTCCAAATTTTCCTTTTTCCCTTTTCTTTCTGTTGGTGATAGTTTCTTCTACCAGCAAGCAAGACTTTTAAGGCAACAGAATATAAAATTGGAAGGAACAAATGCTTAGTGTTTTTTTTTTTTCCTTGGCAGAAGGACATCAGTTTGCCCTCACTAAATGATCTAATGATGATCCAATAAATCTAAATCATGCTGTTTGTTGGGAACCTCTTTTAACAGAACTGAGAGKTGGAGACATTTGGTTTGAGCCTTTACTATGGCCAGACCCTTTTGCAACTTTGGACAAATGACTTGAACTTTATCCTTCTGTTTACTACTTTGTGAAATTATGTTGAGGTTGTTGGATACTTTTTATGACTAAATGAAATTATAGATTATTTGCGGAGCTCTCTAGAAAGGATTGTTTTTTTATGAGCGAGTGCAAGGCAAGCGCAGGAGTGTCATAGTTGATATTCATGCAGGCAACTTACTGCTGGAATTCTTATTGATCACAGATGAACAAGAGGCCTTGAACTCCATCATGAAGGACCTGGTAGCACTACAGATGGGCCGCCGTCACAGGCTGCCTGGATTTGATACCATGAAGAATAAAGACACCGTTCACTCCAACAAGCAGGTAACAGACTACTTGATGAGACTTGAAATTGTTCTCGGGAGGCMGAAGGACTGGAAAAGGGTGGCAGTGATTCTGATGCCTGTGTTCTACYCTGTGTTTTTGGTAGCTGATATCACAGTGAGATTAGCCCCCTATTCTRTTTGCTTAAGTCATGTTACTAGGTCTTGTCATTTGCTTGTCTTCTGGGACTAACAGTGATAGAAGTTTTGTAATTTGAACATCYTAGAATTCTGCCCTCCTTCCACATAAATCTTTGATGGACTGTGATATTTGTAGACCAGCTAAGAAATTTACCAAGTGATTTTCTTGCTTTGCAGTCCATACTGCCTCTTTTTCAAGTAATGACTATTTATTTTACTTTTTTAAAGAAAAAACACAATGCCAGCAGTCCACTCCTCTTGACCAGCTCTGCAATAACAAACCAATGTGCCTCTGCAGTAGATGAAAAAAAAATTCCGGTAAGATAACTGGCTTCCAGCTCAATATTAGCAATTATAAATCAGGCACATGTTTTTAGAACTGTGTGCAATGACCTTTAAAGAGTTCTTAAGCAGGTGTGGTAGGCTAGGAGGTAGTCTTTTACTGACTGCCATGAGTTAATTGAAAAGGCTGATTTCAGTGAAACTATAGTAAATTTGCCTCACGTAGTGRAAAAGCGAAATACCTTTTTATGGGTATCTGGATAAAGTGTAGCATCTTTAAAAGGAAGGATTGTCTGGATTTACCCAGTCATATAAAAGAAAGGAATGAAACTAACCATTATTTGGGTAAGGGGATGTGAGGTTCATTTTCCAAAAGAAGTACTTTTCCCAAGGTGACAAAGTGTCAGGCCCAGTACTTCAGGTTTCCTCTAGTTTCATTTTATATTCCTGGAGACTTCCTTCATAGAGAAAACAATTGCATTGACTTTCTGGTAGAAAGGAAGGACAGAAAAACCCTGGCAGTGCTGCATTTTCTTTGACCAAAATACGTCGGTGCAAAAGGAGCAATTTCAATCAAGATGTGTTTGTTCATTATTGTCATGGAGGAATGAAATTAAGTTAATTACAATTAAACTAAGGTTGAATGGAGAAGTTGCCTCCTTCCACTTGTCTTATTACACGTTTAAGCTTTCTGGAGGCAAGCTTTAGAGTTCTTGACTGTCTCTTTCTTATGCTTTGTCTGCTTGTAATCTACTTGTTCTGCTGGGATCTGGGGTTTCCTTGAACATGCTGGGCAAATCCATCGCTGCAGTAGTACAAAATCCTTTCCAAGTCACTTTGAGGCATAAATTCAGAGATATCTTAAATCACAGTCTGTAATCAGTCTGATACCCTGTTGCAGAAGTGGAACACTAAAGCACCAAACCGTGCTTTCTTGCTCGTCCCTTAGGACAGCTTATGTGAGTTCATCTATAAAAATGGTTTATAAAGGCAGTGCATTCACTGCATTTCCAAAGGAAATTAAGAGCTAGATGTTTAATTCCTCTAGCTTCTCTGTGAAGCATAAACACCCAGATTACTTTGAATAACTTTGCTTAGGTCTGTGAGAAATAGACACAAATGGCCAGTGTCCAATSCATTTGAAAAAATCCTCCAGAGATACAGGCCAAATAGCATTACTGCCAATTATTTTTTTCCCCTTCATTTTCTTACAAATTAAACATTTAAAAGGAGGCAATGAAATTGAAAGACAATTTGCTTAGGTACCAGGATGTAAAAGAGGGATTTCCATTTCAGCTTTTGTATATCATGAGGCTAAAAATTTAATCTAAAAATGACCTTTGCTTAATTTCATCCAAATCATCCTATTTATTTTACTTATACCGAACTTCTTAGAACAGCATGATAAAAAATGAAGGTGCAGAGCCTTCCTTCCAGACAGTCCTAGTATAAAGAGATCATTTCTCTATCTCTTGTGCCTAAGACGCAATTTTTTTTGTGAGCAGCTGACTGGAAGGAATCTTTTATAACTTATTATCCCTATGCTGTTTTTTGCTTTATTTCCTTTACTGTTCAGTCAAAATGAGAGCTCTCTAAGATTTGTTTTATTTTGATGGCTTTCTCTAGTAAATTTTTACTCCTCTTGCATCTGAGAAAACAACTTGAGTAAAGTTGATGTGTAAATTACCCACCTGCAGATTATGGTTGTGCTGATTGGAAAGCTCGTTTGTCATGATCAGTTATGTGCTGACAGCCCTGCTGCAGGAATACTGTGTACTCCCAGTGATTGCATGGGTCCCTTTGAACTGCATTCTTGACCACTAGGCCTGCCAGATATTTCCTCTAGCTAAAGAGCATTTCCTGGCCACWTTTTTTTGAAGTTCCTAGATGTATGATTGCCTATTGTCTAAGGCTTTCACAGATGCCTTAATCTATTCCAATCACATATATTGTGCAGCAGAAATTATGGAGCCTTAACAGAGCAGGTTTTTGCCTTTTATTTTTATCTTTGTGACCTAAATTGGGATTTCAACTTTGATCTCCAGAGTTGAAAGTTCATCATGTTGACTCTTCCATGATATGTAGCATCTTCTGAGGTTACAGCATGATGTGCAGGTTATATGGTTAGTGCTTTTAGCCATCTGTCAATATGGCTGGTGACCCTTTTTTACTTTAAAGGATGACACAGTTTATTTGTTGGCTGGATTTTTGCAAATGCAGATACTGTATCTGCTTCTCTTCTGTGCCAAGAAAAAGTCATGCTTGCACAAAGAAAAGTGACATTAGTTAGACTCTATTTCAGGCTTCTCCTACACAAYATTAAAGGTAGATTAAACTTTCTATACAGTTAAAATATATTTCAATGTCCTCTGATTTTAGTGACAATTAATAAAAATTATGTTGTTCCCACCCCTTTCCATGGAGGCATTCCACAGTGAGCCTTTATTTTAAACTCAAGGAATACTTACTAATAGCAAGTCAAATGGTCAAGATAGGCTCTGTAGTTGGAGAAGACTTAAAATTAAAAGGATGCCTACCACAATCACAAATTGCCTTAATTTTTGTTTGAGCCTTTAAAATCTCAGGCACTTTAAAAGCTCCTTCACTTGCATTGTTACATATCTCAAAGACTTTCATAATGAAGTAACCTTTTGTTCTTTCTTGTACAGAATGATGTAAGGATAAAATTTGAACATAATGGGGAAAGACGGTAAGTCTGGTTTTGCTAATTTGCCTCAAACTTTGCATAGGAGAATAACTGGGTGAGGTTAAATTTTTGTCTGAAGGGCAAAAATAGGTTGAGAGTTTTTTTAAAAAAGTTGATGTAGTAAATGTGTTCTGCTCTGTAAGAGGCATGCTTAAGTGAGATTTTAAAACTTCTTTCTCTTTAAATTCAGCCTGATAGGCTCTTTRTTTTAGATATGTTCCCTTTTTGTTTCATTTAACTAAAAACAAATGAAACTGATCAAACTAGCTTCATTCCTTTCTGGTTTCTCACTTCCTGATGATCTGTCACTATTACTGTCCTGCTATGACTGAGTACCAGATATGGCACAGGAAGTTTTTTCTTAATTGGCCTGGAAATTTCCATGTTATTTCCTCTAATGCTTGGTTTTGAGATGCATCTTTTATAAAAGCAGCATATCCTAACAGCATATTGCTGGCTGGGCTGCTTACGTTCCCCAGCATCCTCCTTTGTCAAATTTAGGGATTTTTGTTGCAGCAGAAAGCATTGGTGGGAGGTGTTTTTATTTTGTTGCCACGGCAGGCATTGGAGAATTACACAAATTCTTCCTCAAAAAATCAAACTGTTTCACTCACCAAAGTCTTGCACAGTGGATTCAGTCATGAAGAAGAATAGGTCTTGTTGATGTATTAGGAGAATTCAGAAGTAATAATAGCTGTCATGTACCTCACACTTAGAAAAGTACAGAGGGAAAAAAAACAGCTGCCGATATCAAAGGTATTGTGGGAACTACAGCAGAGCTGCTGTGACATGTCACCGCTACAGCGTTATGACAATGCATCTTGGAAGGGAAGTCTTGTCACTGCTCTACTGTCATCTTACCTGTCCTTGTCTGAGCAAGTGCATTTAAGATAATACAGAGCTCTAGGGAGAAGAAAAGTTTTTCTGAAGTAGCGTTAAAATGAAAAGGGTGATTGTGTGTTAGTCTAATTATGCAGTTACGCTTGCCTGAATTCCCCATTCCCAAAGTGGTATGCAGTTACAGTCAGCAAGCTTGCACTGAGAATGTAAGTGTGTGTGTTTGGTTTCAGAGCAGATGCCAGGCCTAACCACAAATATTTGAGGTGGTCAGGCAGGAATGGGTTCCTTAAACCCTGAAGTCCATGATTTTGTGTTAGAAAAGTGCACAGCGTTTCTAAACTAATAGAATTTGTGGCACCTAAGAACAGCTCTGCTTTTTAATGCTCTGAGTATAGAATGGAAGCCTTTATAAGGGACTTATGTTCAACCAAGAGCCAAATTACATTTGTACACTGCCAGAATACTGTAATTTAATGGAAGTTTTTTTTTAGTAATATGTAGAAAATGTTATTGTGGGCTGCTTTTTTAACAAGGACAATTATTTCTAAATAGCTGAATGTTGTAGGACTGGTAGCAAGATGAGCCTTCCCTGGGAAGGGGCTGAGGAGGACAGCCAACTTTAGAGCTACTTAAAGCAAAAGCAACATATAATGAAAGGATACTGAGTGCTGGCAAAACGTGCTGGATTGACATTTTGGAAAGTGCCTCCTATCCAAAAGGCAGGTTCAGCAGAAACTCTTCGAGTTTCCCCAGAGAGAGTTTGGGATTTTGTTGTACTGAAACAAAGATTTGATTATGCAGTCAGGTACATCTCATGGTTCAATCAATGATTCCTTTTTCTTCCAGAATTATCCCATTTGTCCGTCCCGTGCGCTATGAAGATGTGCAACAGAAAGTGAAAACAGCCTTTGGCCAGCCACTGGACCTCCACTACATGAACAACGAGGTACAGAGGGTTGTTATCAATGTTCAAAACACATTGCGATATGATATCAATGCTCAAAATGCATCGTGTCTGTTAATAATCTAATTTTCTTGGCTTACTTGTTCTGGAGTCTTTGACCTTCCTTTTTTTTTGTTGTTGTGGTGTTGCACCCCTCATGAAAGAGTTGCAGAGCTTCATTCAACAATAGAAATCTGACAAAAAAGAAAAAGTGATTCTTTAGTGTTAATAACTTGGCACATTTTGAGTTGTGGGCTCTATGATAGAGGGCCTCTAAGCAAAATTTCACAGTGTTTTATTATCAGTCTTCAAATTATTTTCTGATTCCCTCTATAAAAACCTTAATCTTCCTAGTCATTAGGTCTAGATTCATAAATATTCTGAGACAATGCTCTCATCAGAGAGACAAGAGCCTGTCTCTGACTTGCTCTTTGGAATCTAAAAAATCAGATGGTAATTAATCTTCTTATATATCAATCATCTTCTTTGTATAGGGTCAGCCAGTCTCTGGTGATATGGAAGGAAAATCACATATTAAAAGACAGTCTTCTGGTGAAAAATACTAGGATAACTAAGCAATTAGAAACTTTATATTCTGATTTTTTTTCCTAATGTTTATTTCAATTCTTATTGTGCAAGTATACTTTTTTAACCTTTTTTTTTTCTATTCCATGTTCTACAGTTATCTATTCCTTTGAAGAATCAAGATGACCTGGATAAAGCAATAGATCTTTTGGACCGAAGCTCTAATGTGAAAAGCCTCAGAATATTACTACTGTCTCAGGACAGAAACCATGTAGGTAACAACTTCTGTGACACTGCAGTAAAAGTGAAGGTTTTAAGCTTTGAAACGTAGCAGTATTCTGCTGCAGCAGAGTAATATGAATCAGCAAGGTTGCTGTGCTTCACATATGCACATGCATGTGTCTATCTTTGCTTAGACTAAGCTATAGGTATCATTTTTCGCTCCTTGTTTCAGCAAGTGTTTAGGGGCTAAAGCATTGAACAGAGATTTTTAAACTGTGGTTCTCTGTGACATTTATTTAGAAAATCAAGTGACTGTATCCAGAAAGCACTTGGTGAATTTGATTCAGAGAACTTTTTTGATTGATAGCACAGTGACAAAACTGCTTGTAATAATCTTGTCCTTAAGAGCCATTCTTGAATACTCATTCTTGAAGAGATTTTGTTGTTGTTGTTCTGGATGGGAAGCCTTGGGATGCTTCCTAATGACTTTTTTTCCCCATCTGTAGTTTATTGATTTGAAGGTTATGTTGATAGTGGCTTCTCAGCCTAGAATGTTTCACTCCTTTTCATCTTCTGCGGGCTGTGGACTCAAGCTCCTGGAAGAATCAAACCTTGGAATTGGAATTGTCAAGAGAGCTTAGATAGACTTTTCATTATTTTTAAATTTGATAATCCATGTTAACAGAAATATGAAAACCTGCAGGAGTATTAACAGCACTTTCCCAAATAATTGAATGCCAAAAAATGTAAAGATATAGGGGAGAGGTTCATGCTGTTCCTTGTCTTATAACCTTTCTCTCTGTATTCATTCCTGGCTGTTCTCAAGACAATACTTAGTAAAACAGTGCTCTTTTAAAGCCCTCCATTAACCTCAGCGTCTTCAGGCTACAAGCAACACAGACGTTAAACGATACTATCCAAACTTTACAGTGGCCACCCACGCCATCCTCCAATAAACACTTAGCCAGTCTCCTCCCTACACCAACCAGTAGCCAGACTGTGGTGTTGCCCTTTTATTAGCTGTTTTTTCCTCTTTTGCTCAAAGCAGAAACAAACAGTGAAGTCTTCAGTAAGTGCCACTGTTTCCCCCCTCTCCTCTGACTTCCTCTACATCTCTGAGTTGCCTGACAAGAGGGACCTACATGTGATAAAGCGAAAGCCCACAAATCTGAAGGAGGCTTCTTGGCTTCATGACCTCATCCCACTGAGGGAGTGGGAAGCATTATTTTTCCTGAAGTACAGGATGCAGATTTTGTTTTGCTTGTGCTGTTTTCTTTTCCTAGGAATGGAAAGGTAATGCTGTGACTTTGGCACAAAATGTATATTAAAAAAATAAGTTTGCAGCAGTAGCAGAACCACTACTAGTACAGAGAGGCTGTGTTTGTGAATACTGTTTATATTAATTTCCTCGCGCCTCTTGGTGCGGCTTGTTTGTGCTCTTTGTTTGTGTTCAGTCCTTTCTGCTTAGAAGGTAATGGGAAGAACTGATTAAGTTGAACACCTGGAGAACTAGAACCTGGCTACCTGTGTAAATGATGTGACATGTGCACCCTTTATTCAGCCCAATGAATTTTTTTTGTGGTAGTTTGTGCAATTAAAGACTTTTTTTATTTAAACCAGGTCTCACCCCTTTATTCTGTGCAAAAGATAGATTTTGCTTATTAAATGAGCACCTCTTCAAAGCTCCAACTTTTCCATTGTGCAACCACCTGTCTTATTTACCACATCCTATTCAAATGATTTTCAGAAAGCTGCATTTATTTTCTCGGGGTCTTTTTGGCCAGCTGAGATGACTGGCAGCAATTGTAGATTATTCCATGGCCTGGAGTTCGGCCCGGTCTCAAGAATGTGATACAGGCCCCTTTCCTGCAGGTTTCGTGAACACTTCCTCATGGAGGACAAACGCCAAGGCTCATAAGTCGTGCATTCGGTTCCAGGCTGCAGGGGAGCACACTCTAGCTTTTTGACTCCTGTTTCACACTGTGATTGTGAAGCTTGTCCTGCCTTTACAACTGTGAAACAATAAGATCTCAGGCTCTAGGACTGTCTCTGTTACATTCTTGCTACTAAATATAATATTTCTGCAACTGTGGCCAGACTGCCTGAGGTCCTCGGTCTCATTTTTCTGCTTTTACCCAACAGACCAATTCCTCATCCCATTCTGGATTGCCCAAACAAGTCAGGATTAAAACTTCCCAGTCCGTCGGGGATGTGAACATACCATATCAGCAGCCAGAACCCAGAAGTAGGCATCTGTCCGTCAGTGAGTATTTTTGCTGCTTCTGCTCTTGTTATTTTGTGAAACATATCTTTTGGGTGCTACTGTTTGTGATATAGAGTTCATGAAACCCTTGAGAAATTGAAAGGTCATTCTAGGACATAGCAGTTCGTTTTCAAAGGCTCTGAGTGTGTTTGTGAAAGAATGTTTCATTAACTTCTTACTAAGTTGTGGAGCAGCTGAGGAGCTGCTAGAGAGGATGTCCTACAGCCAACTTTGTTGAGGTTAGAGATTTGGAAAGCTTACGTGAGTCCATTAAGCCTTTTTGTTTATATTGGCATTTTCAGATCATGAAATACATATATATTTTTTTTTTCTTGTGATAGTAGGGCTTTGGAAACTGCTAGCTCCTCTAATCAGTGTTTCACTGGTAGCACAGGAATTGCCCTAGCATATCTAAGTGTATCTATCTTGCTACATAGCAAGTTCCCTCTTTTGGTGGTGTTTAGCAGAGGACTAGAGCACAAGGTTAGGATCGCAGGTGATTGGTTCAGCTGCACGAAAAATAGTAACAACAGTCAGAGAGAGATGTGCTTCTCCCTCATTTCCTTTGTGTTTCTTTTACATTAATGAATTTGCATTTCATGGAAAGCTCTGTGTAAAACTCTGGTAATGCAAATCTAAACCTGTGATTGCCATATGTGATCAACTCTCGGAACATTTTCTGAAGTTAAGGCATTTAGTGTTTTGCAGGAAGAATTTACTAACCAGGTATACAGCTTACACAACATAGAGTGCGCCATTAATGTGTGGATTTAGAGCAGTCACCCACATGCATGTTTATTTTTAAGGCTTTCACTTGCGGTAGATCTGGCTGAGTTGTGCTAATTTGTCTGCATTATCCCCTTGTATGACTATAACCTTGTGTTCAAACCTGTGGATGAAAAAATGTAAAAGCTGTAAACCTCTTATATGGATGAACTAAAACATTTGACACTTCTAAGATTTTGGGGTCCAGCAAAAAAGATTGTGAATTAGAATCTGGCTTCTTTGTGTGAAACCTCAATGCTCAGCGAAGCAGCAGGTAGAAAGTGAGCTAGAACAGGGACCTGCGCTGTGAAGGCTGGAGCCTAAGGTGCTGTGTTGTGTAGATGAGCTTTGCCTAAAAGTGAGAAAACCAAATTTTGCTGGAAACAGAAGCAGAAGTTGGGTTTGTTTCCTTTGCTTTAAAAGATATCTTGGAGCTTATCAGACCCACTGCTTCAGGCAGTAGGTGCTGTGGATCACAAGGCTGGTACTAGGAGCTGGGAGCTACCAATGCTGGTTTGCTTCCAACTTCTCAGCAGAAGAGAAGTGTAAATCACCATGAGCATGAGGGATAAAATCCAAACAGCATTTTAGGTCAATGTTTGCAAATCAGGTTCTAGAGCCAAGTAAGAAATCTGTTAAAAGTAGAACTAGTAGTCTCTATGTTGGCTCAGACTTGCACTGTCCTGACCAAAACGAACTGGAAAAGAGAGCTCAGCAGAGAAGGACTTGAGAACTAAACTAGTAGTTCTCTGTTGGACTTGCCTGTCAGACCTGCTTGAATCCTGTCTAGAGGCTGCTGATCCCCCTTTACTCAGGTGGCTTTTGTGAGGTAGCAAACAAACAAAGAATAGTACTGAAATCTTATGAAATATGTGTCTGAARCTGAAACAGAAAGGGCTTTCCCATCTCTTTTTCTTTCTACCTATTAACTTAAACTAGAGCAGCGTTCCTTGGAGCTATGAAGAAAGCAGTGGTATCCATGCTTGTCTGAACATCAGATTTCTTTTTTTCACAGGCGAATACAATGCCAGGAATACTTATTTTTTTTTTTTTTTAAAAATCCCCTTTATTGGCATTTTAAGGTATCCAAATAGCGATGCCAAAGCTAACAGACTGCATTGAGTGTCTGTCATGGGTAAACAGTATAGTAATGAGGGGCCCCTTTTGTATCGCTATTGCACAGTCTGTATTCTCTTATTTGTGTTTATGGACACTTTCTGATAAACCTGTCATTCATCAGTCAAGAAAGCCTGAATTTATTTTAATTYGTATATTATGACAGTGTCAAATTAAATATTAAATAAAAGTAGCAGACTGCTACCTTATTGAGGCCCAGAAGTGTTCCTGCTTGTCCAACAGATTTTTTTGGCTATAAATCAGTCTTAAATCAATTTCTTCTTTTCTCTTTTCCAACATTTGATTTTTGGAAAGAGGATATACCCCAGTTTCCTAGAGTTTMAGACACAGAAACTTCATCATATGATATAAACAGGAAAGTTGCTTTCATGCAAAAGATATACCTGTGTAGTTCCTATATCCTAGAGCGGACAGACCTTGAGCCTACTGTCACCAGTCCAGAGATTTGAAAATAAAATAACTTCTATTTAAAATAAATAAATAAAAGTTGCTAAGCATTCTGGCAGCACTTATGTTTTTTCCACTCACTTCCTTTGATATACATTGATTTAGTGCTGACTTCCTTTTCCTGGCCCGTGATGGTGGCCTTTCCACAATAGTGCCTGGGCTGACGCCAGTGGGACTCAGGCTCCGTCAGCACGGTGACACTGTGTCGGGAAGAGTGAAAGTGCTCCTATGCCTCGGGGTGGCCCCGCAGCATGCGCTCTTGTTTACTCGCCCTCCGGTTGGCTTTCAGTATCACGTGAGCCAACTTGGAAAATCAGGTAGTAATTCTAAGCAATAGAATTTTTGCATGCAGTTCAGAATGCACACCAAGCCACGCCAGTGTTTTCCATTCTACATTTCTCCAAAAACAGCACAAACTAGCTTTTGATTAGGTTCTACCAGCATTTGCCTTTCCTCTTTGTTACAGCACTTTCTGTAGAAAATATTTTCCTTGGGAGAGCAGTAGCTGGTCTTTACCCGTCTTTCWTAGCACCTGAGTACACACAGTTAATTAAAGACATCATAAAGWGCACAGCTTGAGAGGTGATCTTTAAAACTCTGCCTCTGACTTCATGAGTGACCTTGCGTAGGTTGGCTGGACCACAGCGTTTCCTGGCACTCACAATCTGACTTGGTGGATAGGTCACTGCAAATGAAGGATTTTGTGCTTTCCTGTTTCTGAAGTATCACCTTCAAGATCTGCAAGGAATAAAGAAATGCTAGGGGTCAAGCTCCTCTCAATAGGTAGCACAACAAAAACTCCTTAGTACCATAACAGATTACTAAAATGTTTTTTTCATCTTTTTGCTGCCAGTCATGYTCTGTCCTTTTAGCTGTCTCATCTCAAAAGCTCCGAAACTGACCTCAGTGTTTGTTTTCCAAGTGGATTGCACTATTCCAGTTTCTCACAGTGAGACAGAGATGGCTGGGTATATTAAAATGGCAGCACAAAGCTCCTGTASGATGTTTAAATTGCTTGGTGTCAGTATAATTAGCTCAGCTGAGGATAGCGAGAGGGGACGGTACTCTTATTCAGGGTGGATGATACTAGTTGTGGCACACTTGTAACCAGGACAAAAGGYTGATGTTTTCTTTAGTAGAGTATAGCAGCAGAGCAAAATTCATGCCACTGTTAGAAAACCAAGGATTCCTGGAGTCTTGGTGGATTCCAGCCTGCTTTACTGAGATGGTTAAAATATGCGTGGGCACAAGAGAGCAGAGATAAGTCACTGCTCTGTTAAGAGCTTCGCCAGGGATATTCCCAGTATTCCCTGCTTTTTGGTGTTGCACCTCTCAGTTCTGTTTCTGTCCAAGCTGTAAGGTTCATTCCCGATTTGCTGTGATCATTGAATTCAAGCAGTAGAGGTGGATACTTTGACTTTATGTACATGCCAGTGCAGTCTCCTTTTGGTAAGCATATGCTCCAAAAGTGTCCTCCTCTCTGGCTCAGGTTCCCAGAAMACAGGCCGAAGTTCACCACCCCCTGGGTATGTTCCGGAGAGGCAGCAGCGCATTGCTCGCCAGGGTTCCTACACCAGCATAAATAGTGAAGGCGAATTCATCCCGGAAACCAATGAACAGTGTGTGAGTATGAGCCTAGGGTGAAGAAAAATAAATGCAGCTATTAAGGAGCTTGTTGCTCTAGACCCTTTTTATTTTTGCKCTGTTCAGTAGCTGGAGTTGTGTTAGCTGCTACTAATACTTGTTTGCTTAAACTATGTTCCAAATGTTTAATGTATATATGCAATGTCTGTGTTAGTGTGCTGGAAGCAGTTGCTGTMCATGTTGTGCCTAGTCTCCACACCTCTGAATGAGTGCCATTGCTTTGTCATGCATCACTCATATAACTCAGTTTCCTATTATCATGTTGATGTGACCCTCTAACATTTGAAATTATAGTCTCCATTGAAAAAGTAGGAAACAAGACCAAAGAAAGGCCAACATGCAGGTGGGGACAGCAGCTTCTGTTACTTAAGTCACTTGGSATTAAAACCCAGCGTGTTGACCAACTTGAACTGTCATGTTCACATCAGGCTCTGCTGTTGCTTGAAGCAGAGCGATAGCTCAAACATAGTGTGTCCTAAACTCTAACAAATTATGTGAGAGAGAAGGGGAAAAACGTTCATTCTAAAAACTTTACACTCCCTTGTTTGTCTGGATGTTGTTCAGGGAAACAGTTACCAATTCCGATCCTCTGGCACAGCTRATGTTGCCATGTGACCTCTCTTGTGTTGCAGATGCTGGACCCTTTAAGCAGTGCTGAAAACTCTGTGTCAGGAAGCTGTCAGTCTTTGGACAGGTCGGCAGACAGGTACAAACATGCAAGTTGGTGGAAATTCAGATGTGCTCAAATTGAAATGCCTGTAGCACATATTKGAAAGTCTATTTCCCATCTCAAGCTTTCCTGTAGAGAAACARGATCTTTTCCAACCCAATATCCCAATATACTTCTTACAGAGAATTATCTACATCTTAAGGCTGTTTTATTTTCTGGCAAAACCATGAATCAACAAACTGGTGCTTCAGTAGTCCTATGTTATAAATACAAAGCCATACAAGCCATACCAGCTTGCAGATGTTTTAGCTTCTGTTTAAAGTCCTATTAGGTTTCTCTCCAGCAAAGCTTATGTTTGCCTTCTTTCTCAATAGCCCTTCTTTTCGGAAGTCACGCATGTCCAGAGCACAAAGCTTTCCTGATAACAGACAGGAATTCTCAGGTATGTCAGTGTTCACTATAAAGMGTTTTTGATCTTTTCTGCTGTTTGCTGAGTAACCCTATTGTTTACTGTGATTGTGTGAATAAAATAATTAGGGGTAAGTTGGTTGAAAGAAACCATTGAGTTGCATATTTCTCACTTCTTCCTAAAAAGCCAGATATTACAGGAACGTTCTGTCATTAGAACTAGGGTACTTTTTGAAACATCCCCACTTACTGTCTCTTCCAGATCGTGAGAATCAGATCTACGACAAAGCAGGGAAAGGTGGGACCTACCCTCGTCGCTACAATGTCTCCATGCAGCAYAAAGACTACAATGACGGTATTTTTCAGACCTTGGATTCCAGCTGTGAAAAAGAGGAGCCCTCATCCTTATCTGTGCAGTTGGTGCCAGAGATGCTGCTGGTGCCRTGTGTGACACCACATTTTTATAGCAGCCCAAGATGACTTTTGGAGATTCTTTGTTAACTTGTTTTCTGAGAGTATCCATGAATGRCTGTGGAGTTAAGTGTGCAGTGACTGTGAATATTCACAAGCCTTGGTGGAACATAGTCTTTTAATATAAAGTACTATTGACTTAAAGGATGACATCACCTGCAGTCAGGTGGCTTAACTGTCATTTGGGTAATTTTGTGAAAATTAATTTCTCAGAGTTCTATGGGAAATGTGGGTTATCTTAATCTTTATTCCTGGATAGTGTGTGTAGGTTAGTGCATGCTATCTAGAAAGCCATTCTCCCTGTGTGACAAGCCCTGGTGCTTTCTTGGCAGCCTGTAAACCAGATCTTTCATTTGGAAGACGAGTTTTGTTTAGATCTTGATGAGGCTACTGGGAAGCACTACTGCACTGAGGGCTTTGGAGAGTCTYCTCTCCCTTCCACCTTGGGAATGAAACAGAGTTATTCCGAATTCAGACAGCATCAGCCCTGAATATTTTTGCATGGAATCTGTTTGATGCTAGATTCTACTTCATGGAAACAGCCCAGAACATGTTTTCCTCCCTTCTCTTCATTGTTCAAATTTCCCATTTATAAGCTTGTTATTTAGAAATTTTATTTTTCTCTTTTCTTTCTCTCTAATCTTTATCACCTCAGGCCGGAGGACATTTCCCCGGATACGGCGTCACCAAGGGAATCTTTTCACCTTGGTGCCTTCAAGTCGTTCCTTAAGCACCAATGGTGAAAACCTGGGCCTGGCATTGCAGTACCTGGACCCCCGGGGGCGCCTGTGGAGYGCGGACAGCGAAAATGCCCTTGCTGTGCAGGAGAGGAATATCCCCACTAAATGTAAGGAATAGTCCCAGTGCTGGGTAGGGGTCTCCTGGGTTTAGGAGCAGAGATCTGTTAATATCACAATGGTTTGATTTGTACAAGCTCTTCAAAAACACATAATTTCATGGTTTGCCTATGAGCAAGGCCAAAGTGTTGCCAATAAAACATTTTCAGGTTTGTATAGCCAAACTGTTTTCTGCTACCTAACATTCTGTTCATAAGGTTTAGCAAATCATAGTGTGGTCCATAGTAACATGACTATGTAAGAAATATTTTAGGGTTTGKTTGTGTTTGAAATTAAACAGTAGTCACTAAATAAGAACAGGTAAAATTTCAAAATACTTTGTAGCCTAAAAAAATCCCAACAAAAACAACCACTTTTCCCTCAGTGGTTGTCTCAGCTGTGGTCTGTCTCTTTGTAGTCTTGCACTTCGATCTGGCCTTTCCTTTAGAAAGTGTTGGAAATTTAGCTAATCTCTGGCTCAGGATGCTGCCTGTAAAGTAGAATAATAAAAATTCATAATTCCATGCTGACATAACCTGCTGGGGTACTGGAGATGGCTGCCTTAGCCTGGTCTCATATATATATATTTTTACTATAGACTGACTGTTCAGGGAACAATTATGTCTTACATTATGTCTCCACCATACCACTTTCTAGTGGGAATTATGATGTCTAATTTTGTTGCTGCAGAAACAGTCTTGTAATGAAATCCCTCCTCCAAGAGAAAGAACTCCAAAGTAACCAATGATTGGCAAAACCAGCTCAAAGTTGGTACAACTCAAGTACTCAAAAGTTATGTCCTTCAAAATGTCCTTTTCTAGCTCCAAGTGCTCCAATAAACTGGCGACGAGGAAAACTTCTGGGCCAGGGTGCCTTTGGTCGGGTGTACTTGTGCTATGATGTGGACACGGGCAGAGAGCTTGCAGCTAAGCAGGTCCAATTTGATCCTGAGAGTCCTGAAACAAGCAAGGTAATTCTCTTCAGACCTATTCAACTTCATTATACAGATTTTGAGATCCTGTAAAGTTCCTTTATCTGTCTGTCCTCGAAAGCTGGCATATTCTTGAGTTTGTACTAGGGTTTCAGGTCACATGAAGAGTTATAGGAGTTATTTAAGAATTGCTTTTCTGTATTATTAACTTCAGCCTGAAACTAATATCTGTTTTCTGGCTTCATTTTTAGTTCTCCATTCTTAGTTTTTTGGTTTGTTGCCAGGTTACTTGAGGAATCCTAGCCTGCCCTGTGTTCCTGGTTAGACAGGGATGTGAGTGAAACTAAACTCAGAAAGAGTGGGTCTTTTTTAGTAAAAAAGCTGCATGCGCATTCACTTTATGGACTTTTATGGTAGTTCTTGTATTGAGGGCACTGATTAATCAGATGCCCAGGTGAATTTTCCTCTTCTCCAAACTGAGCTATCCTGTGTAAATTAATCACACACACRTGCACAATGAATCACGCATGTGACAACACACGAGAACCAATGTGGAGGTGGGAAGGGGTCCCTTGTTTCAAGGTATAGGCCGCATGCTGCTGCTTGCGCAGTGAACCCAGCTGGAGGGCCTGTTGGGTTCTTTGCCAGTATTTCAATATCTCAATTTCCCAGTATTCAACAAATTCACTTTGATCTGAAATAGCTCATCCATGAAGATCTAATTATTCTGATTGTGTATTCAGAGACTACTGCCAAGAGATGTCCTAACTTATACCATGTCTCTGCTGTAAATCAGAGAGTAGCTCTGAGCCAGGCAAGAACATGCTGGAATGTGTTTTGAAGGCACTGAAACTGCAAACCTTAAGCTATCAGTTGGCCCTGTTAAGCTTTTCCTCTTGTTGCATGATCTTTGCAGTGGCCAGGTTGTTGTTCCTGAAGAGCTGTATCCTCTCTTCAGGTGAGAGGTGGATTTGGCAGCTTTCAGTGGCAGAGATAACTGTTTGGGGGAGAGTGGAACTAGTTTTTGGGGGGAAACAGTCATTTATCTTTTTGTAGATTGTTGTACTCTGATATCTTTGATATTCAACCTATTTATTCTTTGGATTCATCAAAAACACAATATTTTCACGCGGCAGCAAATACCCCTGATGGAGCCTGAAATTTTTRGATAACCTTTCTGTCCTTGTGCTGTGATACTTTGTTGTCTGTGGCAGGACCAAGACAGAGAATGAGTTTCGTGTGTGTAGCTGCTAATGCTTTGAAGGGAAAAAGCTATTTATAAAATTGACTCAAGTAAAATTCGTGAGTGTAAATTGAAGCAAGAGCTGGATGACAGAAATAGTAAGAAACTGTTAGCATTCTRATCTTGCCATCCAGTGGGATGAGGTTCCTGCGGAAATGTTTCTCACAGTTGTGAAGCAGTATATTCAGAGCTTTTTATATTCAGAATTAAGCCTCGCTATCATCAGGTTCGTGGTGGAAGGAAGGGTTATTGTTGAAGCTTCTGCAGGAGCTTATAACTTGCTTTTTCTACAGTAAGGATTAATCAAAAGCCTTCTTAATATTTGCCTTGCCCAGGAGCTAGGTGAACCARTCCCATGGATTAGACCGCTTCAGGATGAAGCGGTCTTGTCCTGGCAGTGACATGGACAGAATAATGGGGATGGAATATTTCCTTGGGCCAGAGCCTTATTTTCTCCTTCAACATCTATAGGAAGTGAGTGCCTTGGAGTGTGAAATTCAGCTGCTGAAGAATCTCCAGCATGAACGTATTGTTCAATATTATGGCTGCCTACGGGATCGAGCAGAGAAGACCTTGACCATCTTCATGGAGTACATGCCAGGGGTAAGAGCTGACACAAACAGCAGGATCCCAGATTTTACTGTKATTATCCTATGTAATTTCCTTTTTGCCCTCTTTGTGTGTTGTGCTACAATACAACCACTTTATTTTTATTTATGCTTTTCTAATTGTATCACTGAAGCCCCAAAACACCTCTTTTGGTTTTGTTTGTTTGTTCATTTGAAATATCTTGCACTTGGAGTATATTCTCTTGATTAGTCACTAAAGTTCATTTCTTTCCTTCTACCAACGTACTTCCAAGAATTTTAGCCAATACACCAATAGTGAATTAGCAGAGACAGGCAGTGCATCAAATCAGTTTAAAACTGACCATGTGAAAAGAAGACTTTTGACCTGGTTCAGTCTACTGAACTAGTTCATTGTAGGTCTGCACAAATGGTTGCAGCAGGGCAGCTGAAGGATGCAGGAAACAGGCAGAATTTCCATAAGCTATTTGTGCAGTAGAGCTGTGTCTTTACCTTTCTCAAAAGGAGCTTCGTAGGACAAGATGCTCCAAGAGTCTCACAAAAGGGCTTTGAAAGAGGCCCGTATTCAGTACAGTGCTGGACGGATTTATAACACAGTCTCAGCTCACGGGAATTGAATGGAGACTGCAAGACTTGTGGTTTATAATTTTTTTGCCAATCCCGTCTGTTTGTTTTTGGTGTAGGGGTCAGTGAAAGACCAGCTAAAAGCGTATGGTGCTCTGACGGAAAATGTAACCCGGAAATATACTCGCCAGATTCTCGAGGGAGTCTCGTACCTTCACAGCAACATGATTGTGCACAGGGACATAAAGGGTGAGATCAGCTGGTGATTTATGTATGTAATACATGCTCAGAGAACTCTGAAAAAGGAAGCAAAGAGTTAAGAATTGAGTATCCTGGCTGGGGCTCCTGAAAATGGCTTTACTCAAGTACTGCCTTGTGGTCTCCCCTCTCTCTCCTGATCTTGGAAAAGGTGCTATGCCAGGCTGTGTTAGGGCACTTGACSCATTCTCTCCGGGAGGACTGGAAGGCCTCATCTGTAACTCCTCATCTTTCTCTCTCAATCCTACAGGGCATCTTCTTTTTCCTTTGTGCATTCCTTTCTGATTTCCCCTGTGCTTGGCCAAAGTACCATTTCTCAGCTGGTAGATGTAGCATTTCCCATAAGAAGTCCATGCCTGTTCCTGACAGTCCTGCTTATATCAGGCTGTTCTATMCTGTCCTGCCTCGTGTCCTGCCTGTCAGGTTGGAAATCATTAGTCTGTACCCATCTTCTAAGTCAAACTGTTAATTTACCTCCTGAGTACTGAATGGACAGGCTCGTTATTCTGAATTCAGCTCTCCCAGTGGGGAAACAAAGTTGTAGAACTATCTCATAGCACAAATGCATTTGGTTTGAGGACAGAGGGGGTTCATGTAGGCACGTATCAGATACTGGCAACAAAGGGTCTCTCTATTGTTTTCCAGCTTTGAAGGAAAAATTATCTTTTGCTGGCTAAGCAGTAGCTTATGTCTACACACAAGCTATTCTCTAAGTTTGCTTGTTTTCCTGATGTTTCATGTTCAGGACCTCTGACCAAGTGAAGTGGAGATTGACTTGTTTATTGTAGGAGTTCAAAGTGGTTTAATTAGATACATCTGTTAGCCATTGCTTTCTGGTCAGCTGAGTATTCAGCAAGGCAGCATCCAAATAAAATCGTTTCCTATACAGCTATGTCCTAGCTGAGCCATTGGCCTGGGGGCCCCGTATAGGCTCTCAGAGCTGATTACAGATAGTGTTAACAATGACGATGCTGACTCAGCTCTCATTTCCCTTCCCCCTTCATTTCCTTGAGTTTTTTTTCCCTCATTTTTTTTTCCCATTTGCAGCCGTTAGCAATTGACGTGTCTGCAGCTTGAAGCAAAGACCTGATGCTTAGCGGGTCGCCTTAGGCTTGGTGGGGAGAAAGCCATACTGTGAGCATGGGTGTTTCTGGGTTGGATATCAGCTCTCTAGGCTGCAGAACCAACAGCTGGATTGCATGAAAAGAGCTGTCTCGATTCTTTTTTTTTTTTTTTTTTGTCCAGGAGCCAATATTCTGCGTGACTCTGCTGGGAATGTGAAGCTTGGGGACTTTGGGGCCAGCAAACGGCTGCAGACAATCTGTATGTCTGGAACAGGCATCCGCTCCGTCACTGGCACCCCATATTGGATGAGCCCGGAGGTGATCAGCGGAGAGGGCTATGGAAGAAAAGCAGATGTATGGTGAGGGTTTAATTTTCTGTCCATAGGTGGATTTACAACTGAAGTGAGATAACATAGACATATAATACAATCTTTGTCCTCTGKATATCGAAATTCAGATTTTATCTGTATTAAAAATGAGAATAGTTTAAGGCAAACTTGGATAGCAAGTCTGAACTTAAGATGTGGCCTGCTGTAGACTCTGCTTTGCAGTGTCAGTGCCTACTGCACTGTTGGTTTTCCAGTAACAATTTCTGTTCATTCCTCTCTTGAATTATTATATCAAGCTATAAGTAATAGTGATCCTCTCTTTTCCTCCTCCTGATACAAAGTTTCCAGCCTTCTTATATCACCTATGCAGTAAAAAGTTAGTCTGAGGGTTATTTAGGGAGGGTCTATTCAGTTTGTTTTAAAATGAGGCATATATTTGTAACACTGTGGAAATGCAAGTGAACAGTACTTAAGTATGTTGACAAAGATTTAAAGGAAAGATGCCCAAGCCTGGAATAACACAAGATACAGGTCAACCCAGAGGTGATCTGAAGCATGCATGAGTGGAAACTGTAGCCGTGATATTATTTGCATAGCCAAGAAACAACCGCTATCAAAAGGAAAGAGCAAAAGTGTCTTATGTGTCAAAATGTTAGTTTTGGATGCCTTAAAAAGATGAGATTATAAAACTAAGCTAACTGACCCAAACAAAAGCTCTCCTTATGCCTTCACAATAAAGCAAGGCCTCCTACACTGTTTCCTGTAGAAGCAGTGAGTGGAAACATAGCTGAAATTTGTCTGGTCTGCAAGGAGTTAAATCTACAGTCTCTCCCATTTGGGATGCTTTGGAAGAGAATTGACCATGTGCTCTTCTCTCTGGATTGATGCAGTTGTGGATTTCCTCCTAGTGCTGACATCGGTCCATTCCCATCAAAGAGATGCTGCTGTTGGCTAGGCTCCAGTCTCTACAAACCCAGTTGTTTTGGGGGAAGAGTGTTAGAATTTTCCAGTGCAGCGCTAGTCCCAAGGTGGATTTGTATGGCTGAGAGGCCCAAAGACGTAACAAATCCAGCCACCTGGCTTTCTGCCATTGCTGCAGGCCCCTCTCCAAATTTCTTTTTCCTAAATAGCAGAATATGTGAGCTATTTATTATTGCTGGAGTGACTTGACATGAAAAACATTCCTGCTGTTTGCTGAATATCTTAAAGAAACYGGATCTGCCTAAACGGTATAAATCAGTCTAAACAATAATACATCCCTGCTTACTCTTGAGCAAAACCCTAGCACTTCAGCACACATGGTTTGCATTTTCTGTACTCTCTTCTAGTAAGTCTTAAATGGCTGGAAACCAGTGTAAAATTTTCACGTTGGATTTTAAACCTTGTCAAGAAGTAATTTCTTGCATATTCACTGGATTTAATTCCTTTCCTTCCATGTCTTGGCAACTGATGCAAGTCTGCCTCTGAGAATGACTTTTCTTTGCATTTCACTTCAAAGAAAGGTTTAGTTTAAAGGCAGAGGACATATTTTCTCMTTTTTAATGGACCGATGTGATGAAAATACATGATTGGAAGTCAGAAGTTGGCTGTGCTTGGTTAATGTGTAGCCTTGAGGAAGTAATTCTGTTTTTGAACAAAACACGATGACTACTGTACTGCAGAAGTGCGTCTTCCATGTGAAAGCATTGGTGCCATGCTTAATGCAGAGAGGTGGCTCAGCCACTGGTCTGCTTGAGAGACTTGTGGAAGGTGCTTCCCATCTTCTGTTCGCTCACTTGCAGAAATGGGTATATGGGTAAAGGTCCATTTTATACTGCAGTACCTTCACAAAACAAACTCTTCAGGGAAGAAGCACTTCCCATCCAGACAGAAGGGAAACRCGGGTAGGCTGTGGTGAAGCTCCAGTCAAAGCCTTGATCTTGTGGTGTCTCACCTGTGTCCATCCTCATCAATCACTTTCTGCTTGCTTTGAATTGGCCTACAAAGCCCTATTAACATTATTAGGAGTTTTACCTGAACATATTGATGAATCTGGTCTGCCAGTGCTTAATTTAGCCTCATCTCTGTTTACCTGGAGCCATTAAAAAGATTTTAATTTTTTTTGACTCTCTGGGATGCTTCGTTTCCTGTAAAATGTAGATAAGAGGTTTCTTTCCACATAGGCACTTTGAGACAGTGCACTGAAAAGTGTTTTTGCTGAAATGCCTTGTGAGATCAACCAGCTCTGATCCACTGGATCTTACTTTAAAAGTCYATCTTGCATCCCAGCAATTGCTTTTGCAATCCAGCAGCAGCATCTGAAATACGAGTAGATCAAACAGTCCTGTAGGGACATGGTGGTGTGAACCTGTTGTCCCCTGTTGATAATACAGTGGGTTTATTGAGAAACTGAGCAAAGAGGAGCTGGGCAGGTGGCACATCACAGTTCTTGATGCTGTGAGAACCCCAGTGGAAACCAGCCTCCCTGTCTGAGCACTTTATGCACCGTTAGGCTGACAGGAGTAAAAAGCAGCAATGCTGACAGATCCAGCTGAGAACCTGGGTGCACAAAGGGCTTGCTAAGCCCAAGACGGTTTTATTGATGATTTCAGAGCAGTGCTGTACCTTGATGTCAGCTGCTTGGAATCTGTCTCTCAACTCTGTGTGTTGTGCAAGTCACTTTATATTTTTAGTTTTTTTTTTTTTTTTTACTTTTCCCCTTCTGCTCTCTGCTTTTCCAGGAGCCTTGGCTGCACTGTTGTGGAAATGCTGACAGAGAAACCACCCTGGGCAGAGTACGAAGCCATGGCTGCGATTTTCAAGATTGCCACCCAGCCCACCAACCCCCAGCTCCCCTCTCACATATCAGAACATTGCCGGGACTTTCTAAAGCAGATCTTTGTGGAAGCCAGGCACAGACCCTCTGCTGAAGAGCTGCTCAGACATCAGTTTGCACAGCTCCAGTACTGAATTACCTCCCTTGCTCACAGCTCCTGCTGGGCTTTCAGTGCCCCTGTCTGGTCTAGTTGCAACTGCCCGTTGTGGTGCTGCATCTTCCAAATGCCAACTCAGCTGTCCTAGTCCTTTGGGGAAGTCATGCTAAGGAACCTAGGGTCTGCTCTTGTGCGTGACACCTTTGGTTGCAGGACTAATGGTTATTCTACCAACAGCTGTCCAAACAGAGCTGCATTTTTGCCCTAGCTATCTTGATGTGAAATTGCAGCTGGCTGCATATGTTCTGCAAGCCAAAGAATGGGGATCTCAAAGTGTCTCGCTGGTTGAATGTAGAAGAAGTCTGGATCAAAGTGGGATCTGGAAAAGCTGTGCTCTTCAGAGTAGAAATGTGCAACAACCATCCAGACCAGCCCTGCACAAGTGACTGCTCGATGTGGGTCACTGTTTTCCAGACTGCCAGGGCTTTTGAGGCATCTAAAGTACAAGAATCCAGCTAAAAGCCATGTGTCATTGAGCATGCACTCGCTATATAGTTATATATTTTTCTTAAGTATTCAGCATCTGAAGGTGTTCAGAAAATACTGATTCAAAAGTATGTGAATAGTGTTATTTTATAATAAAACCATGGATTTGGGGATGGGAGTGAGGGAGGTCTTTACAGCTAAATGTCAGGATAATCAGAACTAACTTTCTGCAGAATCATTCTGGGGCCTAAGGGGATTCCAGAGCTTGATTTCCAAGGCTTGACCTGTTCTAGCATTAGGACAGTGCTGGTTAGTTTGTGTCCTCCTAGCCAAAAAAAAAAATCCTGCTTCATCTCCCTAGGACTGCTAGGGATTAACCAAATCTCTTYTGGAAGGGAGTTCTGCAGGACGGCTTTCTATCGCACCTGTCTTTTCAGATGGTAAAGTTTTACCATCCCTTAAACCAAAGATAATTTAACTGGTGCCCAAGAACTAAGTTGGGGAAAGCTTATTTATTTCCTTTAGTCCAGGCCCTAAAAAAAGTTAGGAAAATGAGTTGCTTTTTCTTTTTTTTTTTTTCCTTTGAGGAGTATTTGCTGGACACTAGTTTACTTTGGCACAATTGGATGGAATCAAGCTCAACCCTTCAATGTGTGCATTTTATTTCACAGATGTGCAGGTGTTCATTTAACACTTCAATAAGATGTTATGGCCCTACTTAAATAAGTTTTTGTGTGAATTAAGTCAAACAGTGAAACAAAGGTAGGGAGAACTTGTAATGTGTATTTCTAAAATTAACTAACCAAGAAGAAAGTCGCAGAGATCCCCATAGAGATACCGCAAAATATATAGAAGTCATTTTGCATTCTAAGTGTGCCACATCTCTACTAATTGAGTTCCTGATGGCTTCCCAGCCTCAAATACTGTATGTTGGTGCACAGATAGGCCTGATTTCACTGATTAAAAAAGCAGTGCTTTTTAAGCACCGGGCATCCATGGATTAATTGTAAGGTATCTGTGTGAAAAGAAACTGGGAGAAGCAAACTTCGCATAAGCCAAAACATTGCTTTACATAGCAGATTAAAGGTGCTCTGTGCTACTATTGGAAAAGCTTGAAAATTGCTTTGGTAGCACAGTAAAATTAACAGGAGTTAATTTTAGGTGAATGCTCGTAGCAGGCTAAGGGAAACTACTGAAACAAAGCTGCTTGAGCACATGATAAATAATGTGTTGAATTTAAAGGCGAAAACAAAGCCCTGGAAGGATATAACAATTTGAAATGTTTTTTCCGTGCCAAACTCAGTGCAATGTATATGCAGTGAAAGCAACTAGTGTTCAGCTGGTTTCACTTTCAGGCTCTCCTGCACTACTACAAGGATGCACTGTTTAGGTTGCAGGCACTTAGGGGAGGTTTTTTTGGTGTTTTTTTTTTTTTTTCTTCCTGTGAAAGCCCTTTTTTCATAATTTATTTAATTCCAGTGAAAGCACTTCCATTGATCTTTCCAAAGCCTGGAACTTGATCCCAGATTGTCACTGTGGCCTGACTTTTGGCCTGCACTTTGTTGCCACTTGGACCAGAGGGAAATGAGAGCCTGACAGTGCTCTGGTCTCGGGAGTGTTTTGCACTGCTCTGCTGCAGCCGCCTTCACTGCAGGGCAATGTGAAATCATTCATGTGATCTCGACAGAAGTAGGGTGGGCAGCACTCTTCAAACCTTGAAATGAGCACCTAAATATACCAAAGATTGTAATTTTCTCTTCATCAGAACTCTCCCTGCCGCCAGACTACAGCAGAGGAGACCAAAGCATTTGGGGGAGAATAGGGCACGAGAAAATGGTGTAACTTCTAATGTTTCAAAGCAACTCAATCCTCAGGATCCATTGTGGCCTTTACYTTATGTATATCATGGAAGGCTGTTCCAGAGCAGAGCAAAGAGCGTCTGATGGGCTCAGTCCTTTCCCCATCAGAGCTCCTGGTCCTATTCTGGAGCTCTTGGAAAAATCCCACCACCCATGCTGAAATGTGCCTACTCTGTATATACACTTGTAGCCCAATCCCTGTTAATGAAAGTAAATAGCTATGTACAGCCACAGAGAACATGAGGTGCCAGCTTGGACTTCTTGTATTCCAGTATGTGACCCAATGCCACCCGTTCGGCACAGGAACAAGCCAAAGCATAACTTGTATGTTTGGAGATGCACTTTTATGAATGTAGTTTATATTGCTCTTTTTTATCTCTTTTTACATCATGTAAACAGTGATGCCTCATACTTTTTTTTTTATTATTTATATCGTAAAGGATCATATTTGGTGATGTTTATATATATCGACTCGACTGTTACAGGGTGGGGGGGAGGATGGGAGATAAATTTGACACCTTTATGAGTTTAAAAAGGAAAAAAAAGCAGCTGGTTTTGCAGAGAATTTGCTGATGGTTTATAATGAGTAGAGCCAAGCCAAAATGGCAATCTTTGTTTCCTCACAACCCTCTTTAATTGTGAAAAAGTAAGATCTGGATTTCTAAGCACACTGCTGTGGTGAGTAAACTCGGGATCTACATTTACACCAAATTTAACCAGTCTCTTAAGGTGACTGTGGCTCCAAAGAAGTTTGAAATGGGTATAAATGTAATTATATCCTTAAATTGAATTACATTTGGCCTCTTTATCCTGGCAGAACTGAGAAAAAAAATGGGAATACACTCATTTGGCATAGCAGAGGAGTGCCAGGCTAACAAGAAGCTCTTGTGTCCCCTGCAAATGTCATTTTGTGCTTTCAGCTGCTTCATCCAGGGACATGCTGTGAATATTGCATATGGAGGTCCTCAATGGAAAGCACTGCAGAAGTGTGGAATATTCTATCTAGGAGGGTGAAAAAAGATAAAAAATTCAATAGCTGGCCATTATCCTGAAGCAGTTGTGACTCTGAGCTGGACAGGGAAACATCTGAAATTCTTGTTGGAAAAGAGCTGGAGAGAATTTGACTGTTCCCAAACTTGTTAGGAAACAAACTGTTGCCATTTTGGGCTTGGCATGACGATTCTGGGCATTCCAGGTTATTTGCTTGTTCTCCAGGAAATCTGTTTTTTTTTTTTTCCACCACCACATATTTTTGGGGTAGTATTCCAAAGGACTCAAACATGCTGCAAACAGTTCCCTTTGCCATTAGTTACCAAAACAAATTGACCCAGAGGGAAATTGGTACCTGTTCAGGTGACACATGTTATTTCCACATGCCAAGAGAGCCGAGATAACTTGTGAAACCTCAGTAAATAAAAATCCTGCTGTACGAGCTTTCCCTGGTAGGCAAAAGCCTTGGTACCTGTCCTTGGAGCTGGGAGGCTTCAGCCTGTGTCTTTATTTTTTAGGGGAGGAAAAAAAAAAGTGTCCTCTGTGGTTTAGCGGTGGTTGGGCTTCAGCTCTTTAAAGCCCAGACCTGCTTAGGAGCAGATTCTGCTGAGCAGCTCTGAATTTCTCAGTTGGAAAGATAGCTGTGCCTAGGAGACGGTTCTGAAAAGAAGGAGCTTTTTATCTGTGGATACGAGCCTGGCATAAGCTGTGCAGAGCAGGGAGAAATTGCTGTAACCTGGATTGTGCAGAAGACCTGAACCAGTAGTCTATATTTACCGACCGGGGGCTTGCAGTGCAAAGCCAGGCCAATGTATCATTTTATTTACAATAAAAATATCATTTATATGAAAGCTTTTGGAGTGGTTTCTTGCACTTCAGTGTCTCTTGACTCCCAGTGCACATGGTGCCTCCACGTGAGTGATTAAGTCARTTAACTAGTTCTCCTCACCAAGGGGCTGACCTTGTATGACGAAAGGKKTTTTTTTTYCTTTTTTTTCCTTTCAGGAGCTTATTCTCTGAGAGAGATGGAGGAATGTCCAGGCTGTGAAGCATTGCTTCTGGATCGGGTGAGTGTGTGTCCTTWATAAGACTGCCTCTGTCTGGATCCTTCCACTGTCCCTGATGTCATATTATGTAAAAAGAGCAATGACCTCATTTCGCCTTTACTGGTTCTTCATGTGAAGGTCCTGTTGATGGGAAGAGGATGAGTTTTGCATTTGGACTGTGCTACGGTGGTGACTTCTGTAGTCCAGGCCAGCTCCATAAATGTTCTCAATTCATYGGTGCCCAACGAGAGTCATCATCAGGTAAGGAGAAGGGACCTTTAAAAGTGCTCTCTCGTCTTTGTAGAAAACAAACATTTGGAGAAAAATTCTCCCAAAATAAAGCCTTGTGGCRGAAGTGGAGGAATCTGTAGACTTGCCTTGAGTGCACAAGGGCTTTGGGAGGAGATAGCTATCCCACAGTAAGGCAAGRGAATAGATGACCATGTTTCCAAATATTTTTAGGCTTTTTTTTTWTTTWACTGGTTGCTATCTTAGGAAAGGACAGAAATAGCACTCTTAGAAAATTCTTGCTCAAATGCTGTCTTTTCCCTAATACTCTTTGTCTTTTTATGCCACTCCTGGTTTTCAGCGTCTTAGTCACCTCAGCAGTGGTTTGAATACCAGCTTGTTCCCTTGAGATGCTGGCCACAGCACTGTAATCTCTTTTCCCAGGCCAACATGTAGCTAGTTACTATGCCAATTAAATATTGAAATGCTTGTTAACGTAAAGTATAAACAGATACAAGGAAATGGGACAAGAGGCTGATGCAATAGAAACTTCTGCAGATGCAACAACTACATGCGTGGCACTTGTATRTTGTCTTAGAGCAAATGAGAACCAGACAACTGAAGCTGTCCCAGAGCAAAAATACTGTGTGGTGCTAGAAATAACCACCTCCCACTGTTTTTTAACCTCCTCYTGGTGTGTGCTAGAACCCCAAAACTCTGCTTTTCCTGAAGAAGGAGCTTAAAAGCTCTCGGGCCCTGAGAACCACTTACCTTTGCTTTAGGAGGCTCTTCCGCAGCTGTGCCTTTACTCCCCTTTCTGCTGAGCGTGTTCAGTGGTAGCTTTTGCTTTAKGAATCTGAAACACACACCTTCGGCCTTTATCAGGGTCTGTTTTGTCACATGCGCCCCTCAACCGTGTGACTCTCACATTAACGCTCTTTTCCATCAGCTCTGAGTTGTATAGTCCTGTCTTCACCCTTCCTTAGGTACTGGGAAATGGTTGGGAGCCGAGGTTGGAGGTGTCAGTGTTCCAGCGCTCACACACGCAAAAACATACACAAAAAGACTAATGCCTAAAGGAATTGTGGCTAAAAGTCCTCTCCTGCCTCTTTAGTTTCGGGTTGTGCCTGCTGCATGTGACAGTGACGCAGTGTGGCTGTGGGAGGGGGGAGTTCAAGGTAAGCTTTCCCTGTAAATCCAGTACTAGGCAGTTCTGACACAATTGTAAATTAAAGTCTTCTAAAAAGCTGGTTATGCTACACTACTGTAGCTATTTCTGTTGGGATAGTAAAGCCTAATTTAGGAACAGTATTTTTTGGATTTAATCCTGCTTGGGTGTGGGTGTCTTGGTTTTTTTTTCCTAGGAAATGTTGGCACAATTGGCTGTCATGTCCCTTGTTCTTCTGGTGCTGATCTCTGCCCAACACACTCTTTCTTGTCCAAAACTGGACATCTGGATAGACATAAATATAGACAGATTATTAATATTTTCCCCAAAATGATCTTTCRTTGCATGAGTCTCTTGGCTTGGATTTTAGACTCTGTAAAGAGTTAGTTTGTCAACCAAAAGGCAGGTAGACAACAGCAGCTGGTCTTGGCTCTGGCTCTGCTGCCTTGTCAGGGCCTGATGTGAGCTGCTTCGGCTGCAGCTCTTGCTGCTGCTCTGATTCCTTTTCCTGAGATGTTTTTCCCTGGAGCTGCTAGACTGCTCGCTCTGTGCCAGAGCAACATGAAGAAATTACCACAGGGGCAGGGATGCAGCTTGGAAGGGTATTTGGGGAGTTCATCTCGGCACACCAAGGTGTGAGCAGTTTCCTTGGCAAGGTTGGTAGTGTCTTTCAGCCTCGCTCTTGGCCCACGTGCCAAACGCTGCTGGCTTTGGTCTTTGCCTCCTTGTGCCGTGCCGTGCYGTGCCATGCCCTCGAGGTTCAGCAGGGGGAGCGCAGGATGCTTTCCTCGCCCTGCTGCCTGCTGGCCCCGTGGAAAGCACAGATATCTGCTGGACAGTTGCAGTCCCTGACGAGCTGTGGTCCTGCTGCCCTGCAAGCTGCTTTCCCTCCACCTGGTCCACGGCGGAGGCTGAGCATCCTGAGCCTGGACCGGTGACTGAACATAGCAGCGCTAGCCTGGCACCGGCCTGGACGGCCAGCAAGGGAGTTAGAAAGGATGGCACTTGCTGAAGGATTGAGATTGCAGGGGAGGGTGTTGCAGTGCAAAGCACCAGTGCTAGCTCATAACAGGTCTGTGTCCTGCCCTGCTGCTCCTGGGAAATGGTGCTTTGTCATTTGTGCATCACCTTTTAAATACATCCAGTGGGTGAGATAAGCCCAAAGTGTTATTTAAAACTCCTTCCTGGGTGTGTTACTGCCCCAGACCCCTGTGTGTTGGTCAGGTAAGCGGGAGTTGCCATCAGCTGCTTCACGAGCAGCAGCCATGCTGGGAAACAGGGCTGGGTCGAACCTTTCTCTACCTCTATGTGAATCTGATAGTCGCTGATAGTCACCTGCTTCGCTGCCCTCCCCGAATCCTGGGTCAYCTTGCTGGGGGCCCCTGTTGTGGTACCAGAGACCTAAAATTTAGAAGCTGTGTTTTCTTTTTCTCCCTCCCCCATCCCAAAATCTTCAAGCGTCAATTCTTGAGCTTTGAACGTAATTTCCCTACTATGCAGAGAGGAGCAGCCTCTGCCAGTGTGAGCAAATGGGGAAATAAAGCCAGTGAGAAAGAGGAAGCGAAATCGAGGCCTCTTTCAGTTTCTGCAGCAGGAAGRGGCCAGGCCCCAAGCAGGGCCACGAGATGCTCTGCGGTGCAGCGAGCGCTTAGCGCTTCTGTGTTCAATGCACTGAGCACATACATCATACAGGGTTCAAGCCGGTTTCCCAGTTGTGTGAGAAGCAGGGAGGTAAATAATCATTAAAATAGATCCAGCTCATACATAGGGTGAAGTTCTGGGTCAGTCCCCAGGGGAACCGTCCACCTCTGGTGTGATGTTAAACACATACTCGGGGTTAGTTGTTTTGATCCTTTGTTGGCAGAGGCTCTTTCACCATTGCTGGCTGGTAGGTGGCACCCACCTCCCCCGGGGCCCAGAGAACACAGGACAAGACAGGGAAGGCTCAAAAACCTTCTGTTACAAAAATAAATGAGTGCATGGTGCAGTGGCACACATGAAGCCACCGTGCCAGGCTCCAGTGCCAAACGTACCAATGAAAGGCAAATATAAAAAAGACAGACACTGTTAAACAGTCGCAACATCCGTAAGGCTGAACAATCCCAGCTGAACTGAGCTGATGCAAACCAAAGGTCCCCTGTGCTGGGAGCCCCAGCGAGGCGAGAGCAGTGGGACGGGAGCCCGCAGTGCCTCAGAGGCTRCGTTGGAGCTGGCTCTGACAGCCCCCAGGTCTCCTCCTCCTACGTGGCTGCAGGTGGGAAGGGGGCTGGGGTCCTGCAAGGGCAGGTGTTTCTGCCTGATCTCATCAGGGCAAGAGACCTGCAGAGAGGGCTTTGGGGTTGGGGCTCTGCCCTGGCAACCTCTGCCCCATCCGTACAGCCCATGGGACCCCTCTAAAAGCTCAGATGCTCCAAGAAATGCTCCAGAATGCGCAGAGCCTGAACCCAGGCTGCCTCCCTCCCCTTCCTGCTCGTGGTCTCCTTTGCTCTACATCAGCTCAGTTAGCCCCTGGCTCAGCACTGCTCTGACAGGGCTCCGGGACAGGGGCGGGCGGCCCTGCTCACGCTGACTTGGTGCCRCTCTCCACCTCCTTGTGCACCCACAGCTCCTTGTGCTGCTTGCGCCCAAAGCCCTCGTCGTAGTTGCCTTTGCTCTTGAAGAGCTGCTGGAAGTGGGGCTTGCAGTAGAACTCGCCGTGGAGTGCTGCGTAGCTGCCCAGGCTGCGGGAAGAGCGGAGCCGTTAGCCAGGCTGTCCCAGGGGGAGCATGGGGAGGGAGGAGGCAGGAGGAGGGCACATGCAGGCAGCAGCTCGGGGCAGAATGGACCATCAGGGGCTGCTCTGAGCTTTCTCGGAGGTGCGTGAAGCAGCAGGGTCTGGCGGGGCAGCTCGGCTTTTGTTGGGYGCATGCATGTCCCCCAAAAGGAAGCTCTGGCAAAGCTCCCTGCCACCTTAGCATACTCTCAAGGGGACAGAGAAGTAGCATAAACTCTACTTTGTCCCCTGCTAGTTATATGTTATGCAGGGAAGAAGGGTCGGGGCTGTCTTTCTCCTCCCTTTCCCTCCCCAGCTGGTCTTTGGGCGCTCTGCTGAGATGGGTGCCATCTGTAGCTACCCTGCTTGAGGAAGGGGCTGCAAGGGGTGGCTGCGATGCCGCCCAGCCGCTCACCTGAGCTTGGTGTGGCAGTGCTTGCAGCAGAAGCAGGCGTTGTGGAAGATGAGCTTATCRGCCACCAGCCGCTCCATGGGGTAGACGGTTTTCTGGCAGGCTGTGCACATCTCCTTCACTTGGGCCTTCAGGCTGAAGGACTGGGCAAGGGGAGACCAAAAGCTGTAAGGCCGGGGTTGGGGGAGTCCTGTGCCCAGACCCCCTCCACCTCCCTCTTTTCCAGCATTTTTGCTGGAGCGCTGGTTAACAYGAAGCAGACCCATCCACGCTCGCCCACCCTGAACCACGGTGCTGAGAGCAGTCTGGGCTTCCTTCCCCCCTCGCCACAGTCAGTGGGATCAGTCAGTAGGATGCCGAGTTGCAGGTACCTTGGAGCGCTGCACGGAGCTCCCTCCCGCGTTGCTCTTTGCCTCCTGGGGAGGGAAGGAGAGAAACCAGGATGAGAGTTGGGACTGAGCAGTGCTCTGTAAGATAGAGCAGGCAGTCTTCTCTCATGCAGCACTGCTCCCTGGCCCTGCCACATCAGGTGTGTGCAGCCCCTGAGCGCTGCCCTTCCTGTGGGGCCAGCACGGCAGGCACCCAAGCTGCTCCCACACAGAGGGAGCTCGGAAGCCGGTAGCAGCAGCCGGGTTCCGTATCCAGCGCAGCCTGGCCCTGTCCCAGGCTGCCCAGGACCAGCAGAGCAGAGAAAAGGGACAGCTTTGCAGGACTGCTGCAGCATGATTAAACCAGCGTGGCTGTGGTGTGAGCAAACCAGGACTGCAGCATGAGCAAACCTGTGCCCGTGCCAGCTCGCCGGGCTCTGTATTAACAGCAGCTCTTCTGTGGGAAGCTCCGTCTTGCTCCCCTGATCGTGTCTTTACGGGAGGGCTGGAGAGCGATAATTAGCCCTGCTGCTGCTGTTATTCCTTGCTCTTGGTGGTAAACTRTCCCGCCTTCTCTGAGAGCAAAGCCGGGGTGTCCCAGTGCACCGGGGCACACGTTGTGCCAGCCGAATGTTTGCATTTGAGTTCTTCACTGCTCCCACGGCCCGTGCAGCACAAGAAGCGCCTGCGCTGTAAGCAAGGTGGAAAAGCTCCTGCGAGCCCCATCGCTCTGCCCCCAGACTGATCACCCGTTCCCACCGCTCTCTCCTTCCCCATCATTCCTCCTCGGTGTTTTGGGAAACAGCCTGAGACACGCAGGAAGCTCTTGCTTCGCCACGCTGCCTCCTCAGATGGTTCTCAGCTGCTCTCCCTGGCTGAGGTGAGCGACGTGATGCGTGTCTCGCTCCCGCTAGCACAAGACAGGAGGAACAAGCCAAAGTCAAAAGCAACTTGAGCAGAAAGAAGACTTGGTCCCTGTAAAACTCGCTGCGTCCTTAGGCCCTGGCAAAGCAGCTGCAGGTGCTCTCTGGGGCTGGGGCTCAACTGAGCTGAGCTAAGGAAAACTCGGCCACTTTGAAGCTGTAACACATCCGTTCCCAAGGCTCCAGGCGATCCGGCGCTGCTTGGCAGCCTCCTGACTCCCATCAGGCACACTATCTATTTCATATCTGATATATCCTCCCTCAGGGAAGCGCTGCATCCTGTCCCAGCAGGAGATGTTCTTGAGCCTTTTTGTTTTTCCAGCTCTGACTGCTCAGCCCCTCAGCAGCTCGCGTGCTCTCAATTGTGATTGCAGAAAGCCATGGAAACAGAAACAAACAGGGAGCAACTTGAGACATGAGCAGGGTGAGCGGCTCGGCACGGGGTGGGCCTGCGCCTCGACCCCGTGGGCTCAGCAAACAGCACCTTCTGCTGGCACGTCCCTGCCCCAGTTGAGTAGCATGAACTGTGCATTGATCACCCAGAAACACTGATGGGCACCCGTTGGCCCTGTGGACAGACCAGCCTGGTTTGCAAATTCTCATATAAGYCACAGGGGCTGCTACGTACGTGAGCTGGGGGTGAGCTGGTGGGTCCCTTGGCCTGGAACATGGTCTCTTCTCCTCTTCYTCCTCCTCKTCTTAACACTGGGGCTGGTGTTCAACCAAGTCCAACACAGGCTTCTTGCAATACCTGAAAGGAAAGGTCAGTAGGAGTGTGACTGTTACGTGGCTGTGGTGTGTGACGCCGACATGGGGGGGCTCTGCAGATTAGTGTAGGGTTTTGGGGAGAAACCAAAGGAGTTGAGGCCTGTCCAGCCGGACTGGTGGAGGGCAGGTGTAGATGTGTCTGCTCGAGAACTGCAGAGTTTGATGGGTCAGTGTAGTTCTGATGCAACACGGGGAAAAAAAAAGAAAAAATAAAAAAACACAAAACAGCAGCATAACAAACCATCCCAAGCGGTAACAGGCAGATGAAAAAAACATCAATGCACCCAAAAARCACAAAAAAACACCCTCCTCAGAGGGTTTTCCCCATTATGCTTTGCCCTCAAAACACCCATAAAAGGTCAGGTTTGCTGAGCCCTGAGCAGCTGCATGAGGCTGGGACCGGTGCAGGGGGGTGGCAGAGCAGCCAYCCCCATCCTAGCTGGGGCCTCCTGAAACCTGTGGCTGCCTCCTGCTCTCCTGGACAGCCTCCAGTGCCAAGAGCTTGTGCGGCCCTGGGGAGCCCCCAGGGCAGGAGATGAGCCCAGACAGATCAGGGACAGGGTCTGGGCGCAGAGCTTGCAGGAGGCGACCTGGCCGTGAGAAGGTTGCGGTGCTGTCTGCAAACGCCTGGACTGGGGGACAGCCCATGAAGTCCGGCTCCCTCTAGCGCAGGTCAAGCACTCAAAACCAGCAGCCGCGTTTGGAAGCACGGGCGCTGCGGGGCCCTTGCTGGAGGCCGGGAGCCCAYGTCGCAGCCTGTCTCCCAGCCACCCCGTCCCCAGCCTCCCCTGAGAACCTGCCTCCAGTTTGGCCGCCATCATTTCCCGTCTCCGCTGCGGTCTGCTTGTTATTTCCTGCAGCGCGAGGCAGGCTCTTGGGGCTGCCYTGAGCTCCGCGTGGTGCCTGCAGCTTGGGGGGCAGCTTGAGGAACCCAGGAAACCCCTGTGGTCCCTGTGCCCACAGCATCGTGAAGGCAGATGCTTAACCCTTGGCCTCTGTGTCAACCTCTCCGCCTTTCCTTTCTCTTCCGGCAGCTCCCCTTCCTCTTCTAGCTCTTCCTTCTCCTACTGCCACCTGCTCCTCTTCCTCGGTTTCCCCATCCCTTCTTATCCCTCTCTTTTGYGGTTGCACTTGATGATCTTGAAGGTCTTTTCCAACCCCAGCGATTCTGTGATTCCCTGCAGGCACCCGTGTGSCTCTCTGGCCTTTTCTGCCTGCCAGTTCCACCTGCCTCTCCAAACCTCCCACCTTGACCCCTTCCCCATGATCCCCATCCAGCCCCATCCTCACTTCTCCTAAAAAGAGGCCCTGCTCCCTCTGCCCACGCTTGCCTTTGCCCTGCCCCTTGGCACACGTACCCCACTTGCGGCCCCGCGCTCTCCCCAGCACTCCAGAGGCTCCCTCGGTGTGGCTGCCCGAGGGGACAGTGCTTGAGGTTGCTAAATATCCTTCCTGCCCAAGGGCAGGCGGCAGGAGAAGAAACCTCAGAGGGGAAGTGTGTGTTGAAGCGATAAGAGAAACCCGAGTCGGAAGCAACAGGAGGGTTGTAGGGGCTCCCAGCTGCTCTTGTTGCTCTTTCGGGGAGGCCTCACTCTGTGCTGGAGGAGATTTGGCCCCAAGACCTTTGACACTGACACCAGCCCTCCGTGCATGGAGGGACTTCGGTGGCCTCTTCATTCTCTCTTTCCAAGAGTTTGTCCCCTCTTCCCAGGAAGATGGAGCAGCCTCCGATGGTGGCACCGGTGGCCCCAGAGTAGCAGCACGGAGCAGGTCTCAGCACRAGCCAGGCATGTGGATAGCTACAGGGCACACGGGATGCCCAAGCTGCCAGCCAGCCAGAGGAACATGCCCAGACCCCACAGCCAGCACAGCTCTGTAAGCTGTCCAGGTGAAATCTCAACCTGATGCTCAACCCATGGGGCTGCCACTCATCCAAGTGTCCCTCGTGTCACTGAGTGCAGCRAGGGAAGTGTTAGTCCTGGCCCTTCAGCTCTGATGAAGGAGCTCCGCAGGGGCCAGGAGAGCAAGTTCATCCTGGAAACCGCTTGGTCACTGGCAGCTTTTCCTGGTGTCCCCTCACTTTCCTGCCTGGCTCCAGGGGCTGATGCTGGATGTGTCCAGCCGTGGAGCCTCTGAGAGCCTCTCGGAGCACCGGAGGGCTTCTGGTGCGGGGAAGCAGAGGGGCTGCGGAGGGCGGGAGGCCCCTCGCTGCCATCTGGTTCCCATCAGCAGCCCTGTGAAGTCTGTGTTAACTGCAGGGATCCCTGGGCCTTGGCAAGCGGCTTTCCCAAAGTGCTGCGTGAGGGAGCTGGGCCCCTTCCTTCTGCATCTCATCAGCAGGAGCTGTGAGGGCACCAGGAATCGCCGGCAGGACGTAGGTAGGGACTCGGCCCCTCCATGAAGAGGCTGTCAGGCCTCTSCACCCCAAGACCTGGGCTAAACCTGTTGCTCTGGGGACTGATGTCCCCGAGAATACGTGCAGGATGAGCGCAGCCGGCACAGCAGGCCAGCGGAGGAGCTGGAAGAGCCTTTCTCCTCGAGTCTGAGAAGCAGCCAACTCCTTGCACAGCTGGTCCCTGTTTCTTGCAGTCAGCAACAAGGAGCTGGTGCCAGGACCAGGCAGAGCATGGCCAGGGAAGGCCCATGTGCCCCCAGGGCTGCTTTGGCTTCTCAAGCACTGCGAGGGACAGTGAGACACAGTTTGGTCCCAGCTGCAGCATCAGCCACGGAGTGTGGGTGTATTGAGGAGCAGGGGTCTCCACCTGCCGCCCTCTCCTTGCGTGGCCTCCATTAGCGGGGATGCTAGCCCCACTAATCCCTTTCCCACGCACACCCTGCGCCCACACTGGCTCTGGAGAGGCTGCCCATGGTGGGAGGTCCGTGGGGCATGCACAAGGACGAGCTGTGGGGAGGAACAGGGCCACCTTTGTTGGGGTGGTGATGGGGGCCCAGTGCAAGTGAGGGGTGAGCCTGGTGGGCGCCCCTTCCCGCCCACCTGGCTCTCCTGCGGCTCTTCCCAGCGGATGAGGCACATGACACTGCAAGGATGGGGCCGACGGGCACCACGCTGGTCCCCAGCACCCGCCCGGCACTGAGGGGATGGTTGGAGTATCTTGCTAGGAGCTGTGGTGCAGCAGGTGAATGCAACAGGAAACCTGCTGAGAGGGTGAGAACAGCCTGTTTTCCAGAAGGCCGTGGGAGCTGGCACGGGCACTGCCCAGCRCTGGTGGATACGGAGTGGGCTCCTACTAGCACTGAGGAGAGCAGGATGGGCAGCAGTGCTGGCCAAAGCCCACAGAACCAAGTCCAGAGAGGAACCAGAGCCCCACACATGGACCTTGATGGACCTCTCCTCTCCTGGGGAGCCTGGGCTCTGCACAAGATGAACCAGACACACAAAGAAAGCRCCTTTGGGGCAGAAGAGCCTAGAAAAAAAGGAGTTTTGATGCTTCTCTGGGAGAAGACAGGATGGAGAAGGCAGCAATATGAGGCAGCTGATGAAGAGGAAGGGTCGTGGTCACTGCAGTTCTGCCCRTGTCACCAAGTGCCTGTACGAAGTGCTGAGCTGTGGTTGTCACTTTTGGTGACCCTGGGAAAAGCCCTGCTTGGCCAGTGTGAAGGAGATGATAAAACCATCTTGCATTTTTATGGCCCTATGTCTTTGGTCAGCCCTGTTCTAGAGACTCTCCTTTTATTGTTCCCAAACTAATGGGTCTGTAATGGTGTATCGTCTTCGCCTTTCCACAAACACAACCTGTAAGCATGAAGCTGGCTAATGTCCTCCTGCGAGATGTCACCTGTAAAGCAGCACATTTGGAATTGCACTTTCTTCTGCAGGCTGAGCAAAGCTCCCAAAAAAGCCCTGCCAGCCACAGCCTCTATCTTCCCAATGAGGGTCACAGATGTGCAGCCCAGATGTACAGGATTTGCTGCCCTGCAAAGGCTGGTGGTTTTGGTGGAGCAAAGAGGAGAAGCAAAAAGAGGCTCTGTGCTGCTGTGCCGGGCACCTCGGAGGGTGTCGAGGCTCCTTGTGCCTGTGAATCCGCAAGCTGGCTGTATGGAGGGGTTATGGGCACCCAGAGGAGCTCAGAACGGATCTCAAGTGTGCTTAGTAACAACTGCAATAATCCTATCCCTCAGCTTTAATGTTCTTCAACCCAGAGCTTTCCTAACAGTTAGGTAAGCTCTGCAACACCCCCAGATGGCAGATAAAAATGACTGGCAGGGAAGGGGAAGGCAGACACCTCCGGGGGAACACRGCAGCTGCCAAACAATGGACAACAGCGCTGCAAAAGCTGGGGAAGGGCGAGGAGGAGAAGAGAAGCCCCGTGTCCAGCTGGGCCTGCGGGGCTCACATTTATATTTATTTGTATTTGGAGACTCACAGCGCTGGCTCGCTGAAGGAAAACAGAGAGGAACTCCCTTCCCTAATGAGAAGTCTGGTGGGATTTTTGTTGACTAAAAGAGGTCAGGAGACCATAATTAAGCTAGAGAAACAGAAGATGCATCCAGGCCCTTTGCAGCCATGTGGCTGAGYTGGCCGAAGAGGCTGGTTCTGGCATCCCTACTGGCCCACTGCTTCTTGCAGGACTCCTATTTAAATAGGATGCTAATRCTGGAATTATTTTGTAATCTACATTAATAACATGGCAAGCATGTGCTGCTTCTTGCCTTAAATACATGACAGCTTAGCTGAGGAGCCAGATGTCTTYCTGGGGGGAGCCCCAGTGCAATATCATCGATGGACAAAGCCCAGTCTCYAACGCACGATGGAGACCACTGCCTTAGCCGAAGCTGATGCCCACCTGGCAGAAATCTGCAGCAAAATGATCAAAAACCTAATGTAGTGGGCGGCTTAGCTGGTTTGCAGTGATCCAGTGGGATTAGACAGATCAGATAGTCTCAAAACCCTGTGGCTGCAGCCCAGCACCAGGATGCTGGAGCCCCGGCGCCGATTCCCGTCCGGTTTCTGCACAAAACACAGCTCTGTTTTTGTGCGCTCCCTTTCGCCCTGCCCTCATGCTCGGAGMCGCTCTCCTTTGTGAAGACCGCGAGGTCCCTGTCTTAAAGGCTGTGTCAGAGCCTGGGGAAGCCGTGTTGTTAAATCCCGGAGTCGTGCGACAGCCTCCCCAGGGAAGCGATGGGAGACCCRTGGCTGCAAAGGTGGGAAGCCGGCCGGGATGAGGCACCCGAGGGCAGGGCCCTGCCTCAGCCGAGGCGGCCGAGCGACTCGGGATCTAACAGGTTTTCTTACATCTCCTTTTTCTCTCCCCAATTGGCATCGTAAAATGCATCTGTCCAGACAGTAGGCGACAAAGAGGGAAGCAGCCACGAGCCCCTGGCACGCGGCACCTGCCACATGGTGGCTCCCAGCCCGTGCGGGTGCCACCCTCGCTGCCCCCCAGATGCCTCCTGGGGTTCGGGTGAGGCGGCACCTCGACAACAGCCGCCTGCCGTGAAGCCGTTTGCTGCGGCCATCTCGGCGGAGCTGCCCGGCCACAGCTAAACTTGCAGGCGCCGCTTCCACCAGTGGCTCCAGCCTGCTCCCGGGGACGGTGCCCAGCGTGGGGACCCCATTCCCACTCCGCTTTCCYTTCCTCCCTCCTCCCCATCCCTCTTGCCTGCGCCGCGCTTCCCCTCCCGGCGCTTCCCTGCCGGCAGCCCAGCCCCGGCTGCAGCTCCCAGGGGACGGTGTCCCCCCGGGCCGGCCCATTGTGGTGCCCGCGCGCGGGGGCTCACCAGGCGGCCGGGCTGCCCCCCGGCGAAGGCCGACTCGCGCCGTCCGTCCGTCCGTGCCGGCCCGTGTCCGCGCGCAGGGAGGCCGGGGCTCGGGGAGCCGCCGCCGTTTCCTGCCAGCTCCGCGGGCCGCCTCGCCAGCCCTTTTATCGCGGGGCCGCGGCGGTGATTGGCTCGCGGCGCCGCGCCGGCTTCGAGCCGCGCTCGCCTTTGTGTGGAGCCAACCTCCGAACCCAGCCTGGCCGAGCCCCCCTGCTCCTCACAGATGCCCCGCGGGCAGGGGGGACCGCAGACGGGGCCATCGGCCTCCATCGCCCCTCATCACGGCTGGCGGTCCCCGGGGGGGCTCCCACAGCATCCCCGCTCGGCGGCCTGTGGCATCCCGGCGGATTCCGCGGGATCCTTCCGTGCGGGGCTGGCGGGAAGGCCGGCTTCCCCCCGCTGCAGCTGCAGGAAAGGGGGCGCAGAGGAAAGACCGTGCCCTGCCTCAAGGGAGATCCCCGAGCTGKGCAGGCAGAGGGGGAAACGGAGCATGGCGGCGCAGGAAGCGGGGTTCAGCCGCCGCCCAAGGCTGACGGCGGCCGTGGCACAACGGGCGGCACCGCCGCGGCCACACGGGATGGCGGGGCTGGCGCGGGGGGTGCGCGGAGCGGGCGGCGCTCCTGCTGACGCCCCGCGGTGCCCGCACGGCCACGCGCCGGGCGCACGTTGGCAACGAGGGGGCCGTCGCGCAGCCCTCCCGCGGGCCGCGCGGCCTCACGACCGCGCTGGGCGCCCAGCACCCGTGTCGGGGCGCCAGGGCCCACGTGGGCGCCATTTCGCGTTGCCATGGCGACACGCAGGGTCCCACGGGCTGCGCCTTGCTGAGAGATGGAGGGACCCGGCGGGGACCATGAGAGGGCCCGGGCGGCGCGGGGCAGGGGGGCGAGGGGCCCCGTTCCCCCCTCCCGTCCCGCCTCGCCGGCGGGGGGCGCCCTCCCGCGCGCCCACCCTCAGGCCCGGCCCGCGTGACGTCACGCTCGCAGGGCGGGGCGCGTCCTCCCCGCCCGCAGAGGGCGCCACGGCCCCGCCCGGCCGCTCTGTGGCTGCGGCGGCGCAAAATGGCGGAGGGCGGCCCCGTGTGCGGCTTCGTGTTCAAGAAGCGCGGCCCGGCGGCGGGACGGGGTCGCCGGAAGCGGCCGAGCAGCGACCGGGAGAGCGGTGAGGCGCGGGGCGAGGCAGTGGCGGCGGCCGCGGCCGCGGAGCTGCGCGGGGACCTGCGCACGCCGGCTGCTTCCTCAGGCCTGGCGGGGCTGTGCGCGGGTTCGGGCCCCGCTGACACCCGCTTCGGGCCCGCAGGGAGCAGCGGCGAGGAGGGCAGCACGGTGGTGCGGAAGGAGCGGCGGCGCGATGTCCCCAATCCCATGATCCAGAAGGTGAGCGAGCCGTGTCCCGGTGCTCTGCCGAGCCTGGCGCGGGGCGCCCGACCCCACCATGTCTCGTGCCTGGCCCTGTCTCGCTCCACAGACCCGCAGAAGCACCAGGGAGAGGCCGGCGTACGCGCTGAGCAGCAGCGACGAGGACGATCACTCAAAGGAGATTGGGGTCATGTACAAGTCGACAAGGTCGGCGGTAAGGGCAGGCCGGAGATGTGATTTGGGTGTGCCACATCACACAGGACGGGCTGCAGTTCCGCCGATCCCCAGAACTGGGGAATTCACTGGAGACGTTGAAGCTCCGTCTCCTTCCTCCATAAGCAAGCTGTTTTTGCCGCCAAGGAGGGCATCGTGCTCTTGACACTGCTTGCGGTGACAGAAGGGTGTAGGAGCAGATGGGGTCTTTGGGGCTTCAGGAGCTTTTTGGCACATAAGCTGGATTTGGCTTTAAATTGAGATTGCTTGGAATTGTTCTTCAGTTCCTGTGCAGTTGTTGAAGAAGATCTCACGAAACCCAGGAGTAGGTGCCCCCCCATTCAAGGCATTTGAGAGGAAACTAAAMCAGATCATTATAATCACTAAAACTGATTGTAACCCACCTGTAGCTGGGTTAAAAATCCATCTGTGACATCCTTTTTGTGGGCTGGATGGTCTCATGATCAGAACATTAGACACCGGACATCTAAGTTGTTTCCAGCTAAACCAAAGCCGAKCTCAAAGGAGGAAAATGAAGACAGATGTTCCCCCCCCACCACCTCCTTTGCAGGCTAAGCAGTAGTCAGTGTTCTGGTCTCTGCAAATACTAGGCTGGCTATGCCTGTCCCATGGGAGGGGCTCTCAGGCAGGTGCTGTGAGAAGGTGGAAAGTGGTGGAAGGTCAAGGAGGCGGCATCCGGATACTTCTTGCTCTGTAACTGACCCTTCGAGTAATCAGGGGGCTCTTTGTGCTTTACAGGTTTTCTCTTCACTGTTGTCACTTGTATTTCTCGCTTTTTAGAAACCTGTTGGCCCAGAAGACATGGGGGCCACAGCAGTGTATGAACTGGACACGGAGAAGGAGAAGGATGCCCAGGCTATCTTTGAGCGCAGCCAGAAGATCCAGGAGGTCAGTTAACATTGTTCTGTAACAGCCAGTGCTCTGCAGAAGGGGTGCCTGGGCTCTGACCATCCATTTCCCCTGCGTGTCAAGAAGCATTTGAGTCTTGTGGATCTGTTGTGCAGCTCCAGGGCATGARGGGTATCTTTGGAAGAAGCAGGTGGTGAGAAGGAGCCCTGCGGTTTAAGAGATCTGCTAGTCCTGTCAGTTTAGCTCTTGGAGCCTGCTGGGTTTCAGAGGATCTGTGTTTAAGGGTGGTCTGTGACTGGAGGTGAGTTACAAACCCTAAGTGCCTGGAACAAGAGATGTACGCGTTGTGGCTGGAGTGAAGAGCTGAAGTAGRGAGCGAGGCCTCTGCCGTCGCTGATCTCGGGAGCACCAGAAAGTCCTGAGATGTGATTATGAGATTTCCTTCTGGAAATTTGAGAGATGAAAAGTGTTTCCCATGTAAATAAGGAGAATTTCTGGCTTTACTGGCCCCTTGATGGCAGGGAAGGCAGGAGGGGGAAAGGAGATGGGGAGAAAATCTGTGAAATGACTCTAGAGTTGCTTGATATTCATCTTTGTTTCCCCTTCCTAGGAGCTGAGAGGGAAGGAGGATGACAAAATTTATCGTGGTATTAACAACTACCAGAAATACGTGAAGCCCAAGGACACGTCAATGGGAAATGCCTCCTCAGGAATGGTCAGGTAGGTTGGGATGGGTGTTGGAGAAGTGGGACCACAGAAGAGCTCAGGCACCAAGGGCATCTCGTTGGGGCTTGAACTCTGCTGTTATGACCATTTCGTTTCTGTCTAACGAGTCTGGTGTCTGGTTCTGACTAGGCCCCCAGGGGCCTTCTCCACTGCAGCTGTGCGCCTGCCCTGAGCCTTCTCCCACCCTTTCAGAAAAGGACCCATCCGGGCTCCGGAGCACTTGCGGGCCACGGTGCGATGGGACTACCAGCCCGACATCTGCAAAGACTACAAGGAAACCGGGTTTTGTGGCTTTGGAGGTGAGTGGATCTTGCCTGTGGCTAACCCTGTGCTGCAGCAGATGATGTGGAAGGCCTGTGGCCCCATGTTTGTGTCACCAAGATGTTCAGTTACTGATTTGTGGGGACATGGGCTTGCTTGGGGATGCTGTTACAAAGCTCTTTCGTATATAGCCTTAGTATTTGCCTTGTCTTTTCCAAAAATCAATGACCTCTAACAAGTGGTTGTGAGAGTCCTGGGAATGATCTCTGGGATGTTCCAGTGAGCCACAGTCCTACAGGTTATCCTACAAGTGGAGGGGTGAGATTTCCTGTAGCTTGTTCTGCTCCAGTTTGTAGCTTTCTTCTCACATGTAACTCCTGCAGCTGYTGCTCTGGCATACGGAGCACAACATTTTGGGCCTGAAAATGCAAGGGGGTGCTGCTTGGCACTGCCCTGCAGCTGAGGTGTTTGCAACAGCAGTCGGRTTTCACCTTGTATTGGCTAAAGCTTGGGCTGCCCTTAAATGAGGTGTCTTGTTAACAACTAGGCAATAGAGCTAGCTGAAAGAGGGATAAAAAGTATTAACTGTTTTTCCTTTGTGTTGCTCAGACAGCTGCAAATTCCTCCACGATCGCTCAGACTACAAACACGGCTGGCAGATTGAACGGGAATTGGATGAAGGCCGATAYGGAGTCAATGGTACAAGCGCAGCCCTCTTCTCTCCCCGAGCTAACGTTGGGGGAGGCTACAAAGTCTGACCCTCCCACATGTTCTAGAGCAAACGTGACTTACTGGGATGCTGGGTTGGGGAGAAGGAAATGGGTCCRTTGCTGCCTCAAACTGCATGGGCCACTGATGAATTAATATTAGACAAAAAGGTCTGTGTGTCCCACAAAGTTGTGGAAATCCCTGCTGTGGGATTATATTAGGGCCGGTAGCCACGGAGCATACTGAGCAAATTTACTGGTTTTGAGTAACTACTGACTGCCATGAGGGTGAATTCTTTGCTCTTGCCTTCTGTAAAGAATGTAGCCCTCTGCTAGTGTGTGGGCCCCAGAAGGGAGCTGTGAGGTGCAAGTTGTGGCTGTCTCCTGCCTCCAGCCCAAGGCTGCAGCTGGGTGTTGCTTGGGAGCCCCGGTATAGTAGAGGGAAAAGAGGTGTTTTCTGTTCAGTGGGAACCAAAGAGTTTGGAAGCAGCTGATTTGGGGGAAAAAAATCTAAAGAAAAATAGGAAGGATCTGGAGGAAATGTCTGTTTATAGCAGCAAGTAGGCGAAGCAGAGTTTTGTCTTGTGAGATAAGCAACAAGCACGATGGCTCATTAGACCTAATTATATCTCACTCCCACATGTGCTACTGACATCTGTGACACCCATATGCCAGAGCACTATTGTTCCCAGCAGAAAYTCAATCCCACGTGTTCCCTCTCTGTGTTTTAATATTTCGTGTCCCATGCATTAGCAAGCCAGGCTACCTCTACTTTTGCTTCAGTCTAGTTAACTTTCTCTTGTGCAGATGAAGAAAACTATGAGGTGAGCAGTGATGAGGAAGACATGCCCTTCAAATGCTTCATCTGCAGAAGCTCCTTCAAGAACCCTGTGGTCACCAAGTAAGTGGTTGAGAACTAAAGGTCTGTGGTAGAGTGAGTCCAGTGGTAGCTCAGTCTCTAAGGCAAATACAGTCAGTAGTTACAGGCTGGTGGGTGGAACCTTCCTAGTTTGGCTTCTCTGGTTGGTGAGGGCTTGGCCTCTGATATCCATTGCTACTCAGTCCCAGGTCAGTTACACTCGTGGATATAGTGGGGTTTTTATCTGGGGACCTGCTATAGTACCTGTCTCTCCTTGCAGGTGTAGGCACTATTTCTGTGAGAGCTGTGCCCTGCAGCACTACCGCAAATCCCAGCGCTGCTATGTGTGTGAGAAGCAAACCAATGGTGTCTTCAACCCAGCAAAAGGTAATCCTCTCCTGCGACAGAGCAGCTTTCCAACTGGAGCATCTGGAGCAGAAATGGCACTAGCTCCTTATGTGTGCAACCTCATTGTGTTCAGCCTAGCTACAGGTAGAATTCATAGTGCTGGGAGACTTTTAACCATGCCCTGACAGGTTTTGGAAGTGTAAAAGGGGTGTTTGTGCTTGCTCAGATGGAGGGTTCTGGGAGAATGACTTTCAGTGAGGGTAGAGGAATGTGTTAGTGAAGGCAGTAGCTTCTTGGATACTCTTCGTGACAGGTTAGTGAAGGCAGTAGCTTCTTGGATACTCTTCGTGACAGGTTAGTGAAGGCAGTAGCTTCTTGGATACTCTTCGTGACAGGTTAGTAATGCCCTGACTGCAGTAGCTGGGTCTCTGGGCTCAGTGAATGGTAGCTCCTAGGGAAGCCTTTTGGCAGCTACTGAAAGTTGCTTGCTTTGGTTTTGGAAGAGATGGGTATTTACAGATGATGAAGAGCTTGCTTTGCTGCTGAAATGCCCTTCTCCAGCTGGAGTTTCATACCTGYTCTTCCTGTTTTTCAGAACTTATGGCAAAACTGGAAAAGCACAAGGCAGAGGAGGAGTCAGATCACTCAGACCACACAGATGATCCAAAATAGCAAAGCACCCCATTTTCAATCTATATGAATAAAGTTTCATGGGGGAAAAAAAACCAAAACCCTGCACTGCTTGCTGCAGTTGCCTTGGGCTTGGCAGCCATAGCCAGTGCTTGTTTATCTAACCATCAACTCTTAAAACTGCCTGCCTGCAGCTGGACCCTCTGTTTGCTGCTCCACGAGGGCACAAGACTGAACAGACAAGTAAGTCAGACTTTGAGTCACATCTGAGTTCAGCTCTGTGCTGCCACCAGGACCCAAACAGTTGTATGCAGGAGAGCAGCAGTAGTAATGAAGACTTGTTTTAATCATTTCCTTCACAGCTTTTTCCCTAGCCCTTGACTAAAGTGCTGTCCTTTCACTCCTGGCTTTCTCTTTTCCCTGCTTGTTGCCTGTGGTTTACTAAAGGCAGCTTTATGCTTCCATAGCTAAGGGTGTCATTCTAGCCTCTAACTTAAATATGATCGGTTTAAGCCTGTAGTGAGCTAAAAGCAGGGACATGGAAGAAAAAAAATACTACCTTACATTAAGCTCTCTCTTCAACCTCAAAATTTCTGCAGCTATTTTATACAWCTTAAAGGAGTGTATTCCCTCCTGCCTATTTTTTTTTACCTACATGGCTGTTTGTCAAGCAGATTCAGTGGATCACACTGCTGTGGTATCATCCTTCCACTGTCGCTCTCCCTGTCACTAACTCAACCCTAYGCCTTGCCTGTTGAGAGTAGTGCTATGATTCAGTGCAAGTCTTTGCTTTTAGGGAGCAAGGCATCAGTTTCTGGTCAGGCTTGTGGGAGAAATGTAGATTTTGATGAAATGTAAATTTTGATCATTTAYAGCCTTTAAAAAGAGGTTAGGAAATAAAGATATATTTGCTATAATTAGATCAAGAGTAATTAAATCAGAAGCCTTGATAATGCAAAGTAATGCCAAGAAATGGACTTAGGGAGAACTGTGGACAGCACATAAAAGCAACTACCTTCACTATAATGAATATATTCTGAGGTCATGCAGCCTTGCCAGTTGAAGTGCAAGGAGCAGCTTAAGTAAGGAAATYAAAAGAGATTAAGCTTGTCTAACCAGCTTTAACAGCTATATTATTACTATGATCTACATCATTGTCTAGGAACAGCAGACTTTAAAAAGAAAAACAACTTCAGAAATATTTTATTTGGTTTGGCAAAAAACTAGAGTAACAAACTTTATCTGGGTTCAAGTAGAGTTTATAAACACAAGAAGGACTTGTTGCCAGCACCACTACTCCCTTCAACCACACATACAGGACTGGATTCTCAGTGCTTCATGAAAGAGTAGAAAGATCTCCAGCATCCACGGTCCTTGGAAAGGTCAAACAAAAGACTTTGAACACACCTCCAAAAAACATACGAGGGAGGGGGGGAGAGCTGCTACAGCAGCAGGGCAGTCACACAAACACAAATCAAGGGAAACCACGCAAGAGACAAGCAGAGGACTTTTAACCTGCCCTTCAGTCAGGAACGGTGAAAGAGCAAGACTTCCAAAATAAAACTGCACAGAATGTCCAAAAAGCAGTTGAATACAAGAGGATTTAGCATAAAACAACCTGGTTTTCCTCTATGCCAAGGTAGGTCACTAAGAACAAGCTGGTATRAGTGTTTCATGCTCTGAAATGAGCCCAGCTAACAGAATGCTGAACTCAACAGCAGCTGTGGGTGAGAGAAAGCTGGTGCATTGCACAGAATTATTCACTTTGGTGAGGAGGAGAGGCTGGAATGCCCTGTCTGACCTCAAGTTCAGCGTGTTCAGCCTCAAGTATGAAGAATCACCAAAAGCTCTCTGCAAAACTGGAAGCAAAAATTCCAGTGCTGCAGAGGAATGCCCAATGCAGTGAACATGCCCACAACAGAACTGGGTATTCTTCAACCTCCCATCACAAGGTTGTGACTGCATTTAACAATATATTCTCTCTTTCCACTCCCCATCGCTTGACACACTACCCTGTGACAACACTGGTATAAGCTGACTAGCTCTAGGAGAATGCCCAAAACTAAGAGCTGCCTCCCTCCCCTTGTTATCTCTAAGGCACCCTTGAAAAAAAGAGCAAAAAGAGGGTAGGGACATACAGCCTTCAACAGTGATATTAGGAAGCCAGTGACTTTTAGGAACACATGAATAGTAAGACCTTAAGTAAGCAGACTTACTCAACCCCTTCTAGTGATCTCACAGTGCTCAGCTGCAGGAACTGGGCCTTTGGGCACTGCACCAACTGGAATACTGGAATTCCTTCAGGTTGAGCTGTTTCCAGCTTGGGTCTATTCCATTTGTTTCCAGGCTACTTCCCAAGTAAACAGGCAGTTGAAGTTCCTTCCCAAGGACCTGTAAACTCTTCTATATGTAACATTCATTACCTTGTTTGAATGGGACCAATAAATTACAATGTCCAAAAAGCTCCTCCAGAATCAGGTATATTCCATGTTTTTTTTTCTAGAATTCCCAGTCATCCACATCCAGCTGATCTAGGTTTGATACCAACCCAAAAATGCCACTGGGATCCTGGGGCCGCGTTCCTTCAAAGTTAGTGATGGGCGTGACGGGGCGTAGAAGTTCAGGGAGTGCTTCAGAAGCCCGACGCTTGATCTGCAGACAAAGGAGAGAACTCAGCTGTCATCTGCAGTTTACAAGAAATTGCTTGTCAAGCAGTCAGGCCAGTAGCACTCATCTGCCCTGGCTCTGATGGTCCTTCACTGAGGAAAAGCAGCTGCAGTGCCATAGGGCAGGGAGCTGCTGCAACAGCTGTGACACTGCCTAGCATTCCTGAGTCCATTTGGTCTTCAAGTCTCTCCCAACTCTTGTAGAAAAAAAAAAAAAGTGTGTGGAAAATAAATTAAAAAATTACACATTATTGTAAGTTGGGAGAAAGCTTTGAGCATAGACACATCCCAAGCTGTACAGTATATTCTGTCCGGCCTGCCAGCCACATCAGAAGCCCTGCAAGCTGGTGGTGTCTTGCTGTGGAGAAGCATCACCCTTAACCTCACCTAAGAAAAAGCCAAACAAGTATTTTTAGGGGCTGCAGAGCCACTGCCTCTTAAGCCAAGGCTGGACCTGACAGTGGACATATCATCTCAGTTTGGTCTCATCAGGGAACTAGGCTATGACAGAGCTTAGCTCAAGTTTCAACAGCTGGTAGCTAGGAAGTTTCTGCATGACCAACAGGCAGATTTACATTCTCTGTTCAAATTAGGAAGAGATGCACTGAGAACAGCACCTCCACCACCCAAAAGAATGCCAGAATCACCATGCTGGACTATAATGAGGCACCAACTGCCCACCAATCACTTAGAAACTTGGTGCTTTCAGATCACAGAAAACTCAGCAACTCAATGGCTACATTCTTAGCTTAAGGTTCAGTAACGTAGCAAGACAAAAACTACAGAAAAGCCACTGTTCCTTACTTACAGATTATATGAACTTCTTACCTGCTTGAAAAAGGGATGATTAAGCAGAGTGCCTGCACTTGGCCTAGAAAAAGGGAGTTAGAAGAATAAAGTAAACACACAAGAAAATGAGAGCGCTTGTGCCTTCAAGATGTTCAGCTGCATTYTTGCAAGCAGTTCCCACCACAGCTTCGTCCTCCTCATCTACCTTGCACCAGCTCTAGTACTCAGGCCCTCTGACCTGATTTAACTCGCTAACCCAGACAGCTCATGGGGTGTCTTGTGCAATAGAAGCAGTGAGAGGCAGGGCAGGACCTTGGCCCTTCAGCAGTGAGCTGCCAGACTGGCTCACTCTCACAGCCTCATGCTTAGTTTTGTGCTGCATTCTGCATTTTGGAATGAAAACTGCTTAACCAATGTTCAGAAATAGACAGTGGTGGAAGAAAATCTTGCCTCTGTTCTGCCTCAGCCATAGAACATCTCTTTTATAACCAGTAACACTGTTTCCATTGCATTTGTGTGATATTTTACAAAAAATATAAAATTCTTCAGACTCTAATATAGAAAATATCTCGAAGTGTTAACATTGCTTTTGGTTTGCAGTAATACCTACACTGCCCTTCTTATTGTATGAAGCCCATTCTCACACAGCTATGCTTTTGGAGGTGTGTTGCAGAGGGGAACAAACTAAATTAAAAACTTCAAACAAACATTGCTGGGAGCAGTGGCTCTAGAAAGGTGCTTGTGACTGGTCTATAAAAAGCAGTTTCTGCCTGACTTTACCTGAAATCTGGGTTCCTCTGCAGACACTGCTCTACAAAGTTGTGGAAGTAAGTTGAGAAGGTCCGAAGGTAAGGATGCAGTGTTGACTCTCCATTGGCTGCCCTCACATTGCTAATCGCCATGGTCTCACTCATCCCGTAGTTAGCACTTGAACGGGAGGTTTTCATAGTCAGCTCATCAGCAGGAATTGTTGTGGTATCAAGTAAGCATGGAACAGTTCCATTTAGCTTTTCCAAAAGCATCTGGAGGAGAAGCGACATCGCAACATCAGACCCACACAGGCTAGACATGGAGGGATACAAACTGGTGCCAAAGTCACAGAACATAGGGCTGCAAGGGATGTGAAGATGCCAACTAGCTCACTCCACGCTGGATCAACTACCTCCATCATCCAAAAGACATTCACCTAATACGTTCTGAAAAACTTTGGAAAAAGCATTCTTCAATATATCCCACTGCTTAATCACTCTGCAGTTAACCCAAGTTAAAGGTCTCTACAGCAAGCATCAGCCGGGCTCTGCAAGCACTGTACTGTTGTTCAAACAGGATGCGGAGGTGAAGAGAAATCAAAGCCTCTGCCTTTCTTATTTCAAGTAATTAATGTTGAGATTTCTCGGGGGTTCCAAATATCCTCAAGCATTCAGACATTACCATTTTGACATGAAAGACAGGACACACAAGTACAGCAGTTCTATGGAAAAAGCAGCAATGGAAAGCAAATTTGGGTACACACAGCACTTTCCTGTCTCCACATCCCAGTGCAGCAAGGCAGTTACACAAGTGAGGATGGCAGGGGGCAAGAAGCCTTAACCTGAGTCGAAGGCATGTCTTTAAACGGTACGTGTCCATTTGCCAGTTCACAGGCCGTTATCCCTACGCTGTAAATGTCAGATTTTGCATCGTAACCCTGGAGATTCTGCAAAGAGAAGAATGAAAAGCCTTGAGGACTTGCATTTGATGGAAGACAGACAATGCCTGTGATTCAGTATGCAGAAGRGCAAACTTAAATGATTAGAGCAGAGGATTGTACCAACCTGCTGCAAGACTTCAGGACTCAGCCAAGGTAGGACTTTGATACTGTATTTGGGAAAATCATGAACAACTTTGAGCCGCTGCCCATGGTTGATCATACTTAGATTGCTTCGTAGTCCAGAGAGGTACACCTTCCCATCCACGGAGATCAGGATATGGCTGGCTTTCACACTCCTCAAGGAAAAATAAAAATGGTCAGGTTCTCTTCCTTCAAAAGAGTTACATTCCTCCAAGTGCCAGGGAATGTGTTAGTTCAAAAAAAACACTGCAAGAGATTTAAGGCAGACACAGATAAGGTGAAATTCTTTTAAAATACATGTAAGCAGGAGTAGTAACCACTAGTAACCTCAGATACTCAGCATGTGACATTTACTTTCACTACAGGAAAATGTATCAGAAGAGGAAAAATATGTTAAAGGCACGAAGACAGTAATTTAGGAGGAAAAACCTATGGGAAGCATAACAGACTACTGGATAGGTCAGTACACAGGGCAATATGCAATCAGCTGACATGACACTGAGGACACTGAGATTTCTAATGGGCATCCTGAATGCCGTGCAAAACTATTATTACAAATACTACAGGACTCAATTCACCCACGGGGCATTTTCTCAAGGGCTTCCATGGCAAGGTGAAGTGTAGGACTGAAGGTTTGCCCCAGGACCTTCAGCAGTAATAGGACAAATTCCCCTATTCAATTCAGAGCAAACGTGCAGCATTTAAACAGAGCTCCAGGGAGTTTGCCTGTCAACATGAGCTGCAGGTGTRCTTTTCTTTTAAATAGATAGTGGCCTTCAGGGATAAACAGACAAATTTGCTTCACAGTGTTTAGTAAGATCACTAATGTAATTTCCCATAAGTTTCAATCTGCCTGCTTGTTCTTTTTTACCTATGTACATAGCCCATATGGTGAATGTAGTCAAGTGCTTTCAACACGCCTTGAAGGATATACGCAATAGCCAGTTCATTCATCCCATCCATAAAGTGGGTACAGATTAAATCTTTGGCAGAACCTAAAAAGAAAGGAAACACTTGTTCACTGGGCAGGAAAAAAAAAAAAACCAAAACCCCCACAAAACACATTTTGACCTCTTACACAGAATTAATTTGACAGGATGTGCTGCTCAGACAACAAAGGTATTTTCCCTCTCCACCTACCATAGGCCATGAAAGATGTCACTACCCATAGCTCCTTGTCAGCTATGAAAGTTGCTTTGTATGGCACAATGTTAGGGTGGTTGAAGAGCTTGGAAACATGAAGTTCTCCCTGAAAGCAGTAAAAGATACTCTGAATCAGTTTAGTAAATGCAGCACAGATGCGGTACTAACGAGCACTGCTCTGCTGTCTATCTTGTCCCAAACTTGCACTGTGGTATTAGTGTTTCAGTGTTACCTGCAAGAATGTGACCATTTCATTGGTACAGGCTTCCAGGTTAACTCTTCTGACTGTGACATATTCCCCTGTGGGTTTATACCTTGCCAGATTCACAATCATCAAATCTTCAAAGCCTCTGCCTGAAAGAAAAGGCATTAAAGCATCAGCAGTATTTCTTTATTTTAAAGTGTTTTCAGAGCCAAAGAGACATCTCATGTCTGAAAATAATCCATCAGTTAAGAAAAGGCCAATGAAGTTGCAGAAATTKTCTGCTCTGAAAAACACACTTCTGCTTCTCTGCCTCACTGCAAGCATTACCTATGATAGTGAGTAACTCATAGCAGCTGCTATCTGGTAGAAAGTTGCTCATGGTGTCCCTTTTAGGGGAAGGGGCTATCGACTCGGCGCTCGCCTCATTTGTCTAGGGAAGAAAAAAAAAAAAAGGTTAAAAGAAATGAAGATCACATGCTAGAAAAATCACCTGCTCCATATTGTCACATACACTCAAAATACTAAAACAGTATTGAATTTGAGAGAACTGATCTGCTGTTAAAATGGTTTAAAATGATTAAATATCAACTGAAGTCCAGGAGATGCCTCAGTTCAGAAGATCCAGACATCTGTGTTTTAAACATGTCACTGTAACATGTAGGTTATCACTTGCTGTAAGCCAGTTTTTTCAGGAATACTTGGACAAAGTTGATTACCTTTCTGCAGGACAGCGCAAGCACTGCTCTATCATTTTTCTAGCATTATTTACAAGCTTCTGTGTCACCATCCTCTTGCCTGAGCCACAGCCATCAAATCAAAGCTTATTTATAGCACTTTTCCTGCACTTTGGCAGTCAGCATTCCTGTCTGATGCTGGGGCTTCTATTTTTCAGCTGCTCATCTGTGGTCTGACCAAACACAGCTGAAATTGTTTTGCTGCACAGTAGAAGTGACCCACCAACTGAGCCCGAGATCACAGGAGCATGAAGGGAGAAGCACTAAATGAAAAGCAAAGCGCTAATGCTTGAAAGCGAAAGAAACCGCAAYACACAAGGGAGCCACACTCCCAACTCTGCCAGCTCCTCTTCACTCTATATGGCCTAAAGCTATCTGCTTTATTTATGCGTACCTAAGTCTTCTCCATAGGAGTCTGCTGTTCTTCCAACACAACCTGCAACTCCCTCTACTCCCTATATACTCCCAGTAGGATGCACTGGGAATCCAAATATTTTTGGTGACTAAGATCAGATTTAGTTATCTCAGCTTTCCAGCACATTAATTCCTATTGACATTTGAAATCTCAGCTCRTTTTTTCCACTTCATTCTTAATCAACTGTAAATGCCCTTTACCAGACCTTTCCTCACAACAAATGAAGCAGAAAAATAAAGTCTTACACATTTTCCTACAGTGACAGTAAATCCATGTATACTCTGATAGAAACACCACAGTGACATCTGAAAAACAAAGCACTGCTCTATGCTCACTCTAGGCTACAGAGACCAGAGCAAACAAGAATTCGCCATAAATTACCTTTGGTTTAGTCTCAGTGTTCCCAAAAAGCTTTCAACTATCCCTAAATATACCCTGGGAGTAAGCTAATTGTCCAGATTCATATGTTCCAGCTTTTCAGCTGMCTTTGGGCAGGATACCCTTTACCTCCTCCTACCAATCTGTAAAACAAATGTATTTTTCATGATGGGAAAAGGCAAAACTGAGTTTTGTGACAGTGCTGTGGTATTATTTCAGATCAAACAATTCCAGCTCAAGAACTCCACCAAGCCTCTTTTCATAATGAGCAGCAGTCTCAAACCCTTTATTCCAGTCATATTACTACCCGGTGCGGTCGCTCATCTAAGAACAGGTAGTAACTTTCTGCTTGCATTTTCAGACTTCTGTTAAAGATATCTGTCAATTCTCACTTCAGTTTCATCATTCATTASATTTTCCAGCACTTTCACAAAGTCCTGTCAACAGCAAGATGAACGRGAGAGACACATAGGCAGCTGGAAACCTCTGAAGCAGAAAGGCATCACCAAGGAAATGGAAGTAGAAGGCTCTGTTAAGCAGTGTTATGGAGCAATGATAGCTGGTGAAACACTGAACAATATGTAAGTGATTATATGCTTTAATAAAAGTCTACTCTAGGTTTAGCATAAGCAAAAAAAAAGGCAAAAAAAGGCTGTTTCAACAGCAATAGAAAAATACAGTCAGTTCCCTTTTTAAAAAGTCTTCCAATACATCACTCACCTCTCTTCATGTTAGCAGCTACCAATAACTAAGAGTTAACAGAAAAGGAGCTCTACCAGAAATTTATCAACTTTCAAACAAAGAATTTAAACAAAAGTTAAACTGAAATGTCACTTATGAAATACTGCAAAAAAAGGCTCCTCAATGGTTTCACACAGGTTATCTTTTGGTGTATGGTCAAGAGCAAAGGCAGCTGCAAAATGAAGTCACATATGACTAGTTTTATGGCATGACATTCATTAACAGCTAGCTTTCAGGCTTGTTGATCAGCTTTCAATTGGAAATCATTTTAAGGAAATTAATATTTGAAGGATAAGTACTCTTTAAAATGCCATAAGAAAATCAGTGATGTGATGCCAGCAAAGATGTGCATTTGCAAAATGAATTAGGAGGAAAGTTGCTTTTRTTCTACTCCCTTCCCCTCTACCTCCTCATTCCTTCAAACACTTTCAGCACAAGCAGTAAAAAATTCTTTTCCCCATAAAATTGACTTTTTCCTATTAACATCCTGGAAAAAGAGTTCCTGTTTAGATGCAAGAATAGAACCTGCAATACTACTGTAAACCTCTCCAAAAGCTCAAGTGAATACATGAACAAAAATAAAACAGCTGCTGCYCTCTATTTGTTCCCAGTGCAATCAACCTATGCACAAAGCTCTGGTGTTTAACAAAAAGTGTTAATTTAGTGGACTTTACACAAAACAGGATGTTAAACTTTTAGCATAGTTTGTGCCATGAAACTATAGAAACTAACACAATATCAATTATAAGCAGCTTGAGGTGAAACTACTATAATCGAATGCTGTTTTTAACACCTGTGTGTAATTAAAGCAGTGCAACACCTGCATACCAAAGAATTTCAGTATGATGTGTGCAGGTGGGAAATCACTTAGATAAACATATTCTGCCATAAGTTGTTATTTTACGGGCACAGTACATCATGAAACAGATAACGTGTAATCAGGGCCTGCAGAATATGAAGCATCAGAGATAAAAGTCCTCAACAGCCTCCTTTTAGCTCCATGTTTCTGAGCAGACTTTCCACGCTCACAGGATCTTYATGTCATTAACAGGCAGAACTCTCCAAGCATGCACAGAGCTGGCTCCAAGAACGACCAAATAAGAGGTAAAGCTAACTTAAACTGAAATTATTTGATTAAATTTAACTTTTTGACTTGTTACAAGTAGYTTGAAAGCCAAACACCAAAATCTCCATTCCAGGGTGAAACCTATTTCCACACTTGTAGAGCTAAATATATAGATGAAATATATAACTAAAGTAAAAAGAAAAATCAAACTTCCACAAGGAATAATCTCCATGCAATGAACCACAGCACCACAACCTGCAAAAGTCACTTACTTTTCTCCGAGAGTCACCCAGAGGCTGCTCTGGAGTAAAGAAATTAATTGTTCACCATGTTGTGTTTAATAGATACCCATATATATCCACATATAGTTGAAACATACTAATGAAAACCAAAACAGTAGCCTCACAAGATACTTCCTGAGATCAAATATGTATTCTTGAACAAAGACATAAAATTTACAGTTAAGGCTGCAACCCTAAAAAACTGTTATAGTACAAGTTATGAGAATTAAAGAGATTCAAATAGTTCTACTTTGTATATGTTCTCCAAATTAAATATACACTGAGAATTGTTTATTATTGCTCTAAGCTCATTCAAAATATTGTAGCTATTTAAACTTAAACCTGAAAGAAACTATATATATATAAAGCTTATAAATCAGTTAAAGTCACTTCATCTAGAATCTCAAAAATTGGCTGGCTTCTCTGTACTCCCTTATTACTGACCAAGGATTCTGCATTCTAGTAGACAGTTATTCTAGTTATAGACAAAGCAGAATAAAAATAAATTTGCTCTCATACAGTCAACAGCTGTATTTTTTTAAGACTTCAAGCTTTTTTTTTTTTTTTTCCTCTTTTTTTCCATAGGAGAAACAAGGTTATAATACAAACACAAATTACTGAGTCTGAAATCAGTATTACCATCAACTTAACCTCGATTTCCCAGTAAACAAGGTTATAATACAAACACAAATTACTGAGTCTGAAATCAGTATTACCATCAACTTAACCTCGATTTCCCAGTAACTTTCTGGATCTTGGTCATTTCCACATTAACTTAACTTACTGGGCCAGTTTGAAGACTTGTGTTATAACTGGATTTGTGCCTCTCTCACTTAAGATGCACGTTTATACCAAAACAATAGAGTTTGAGGCCAAGATAGGAGATTGCTATCAACATCAATGTAACAAGAGGAAAACTTACCTCCAAACAGTTCAAATTCTCTTAAGCCCTCAACAACGATCTTTTCAGACACCCACCGCTAAAAGAAAGAAAAACCCACCTAAGATTAATTATTTCTTTTAGAGACAGGCAGATATTCAACTATTCCTCTCCTCCCACCCCGACCAAAACAGAATTGCTCTTCCCGTTCAAAGGACGGCGCTGTGGTTAGAAGGCGTTAGCTGTGACATCGCAGGCGCGTCCTTCCYCGGAACAGCGCGGACACCATCTCGCACTGCTCAAGCTGAGCGTGGCTGCACACACGCCTGCAATAACAGGCTTGAAGCGACCGTAAAGCAGGCCCAGACCGTTTAAACAAACCCTCTATGCGTGCACATACAGGGTGAAGCATGCTACAGTCCCCCACGATACAGGCTGCTTGCTGGTAAACGAGAGAGGTAAGAAAAAGCCTCAAGTGTTTACAGTGGAGAAGAGGCGCTGTAAGCATTCATTCCTCTGCGGTTTACTCGCTAAATGCGACATTTACACGCTCTTCTTTACATTAGTGCCACTATGGCGGTGCGCAGCGAGCGCCTCTGCGGGCAGCCCTGCCCGCACCCGGGGCCGTCGCCCGGAGAGGCTGCGCCGGGCCCGCGCCCTTGGGCTACTCACGAGGAAAGACATGGGCGCCGGCTCCGCGGCACGGCGGGGGCCCGCGGCCGACGCCTCGTGGGGACGCAGGAACCCGCGGCGCCGCGGCCGCCTCGCCTCGCTCCGCGTCTAGGCCCCGCTCCGCGCCGCCGTCGGCGCGTGACGTCAGCGCGCTGTTGCGTCACACCGGGCGCCCGGCGCGTGCGTGACGCCAGCCCCCAGAACCCCCCGCGCGGACAGCGGGAAACAGCGCGGCGCCATCTTGGCTCCCCTCAGAGAGGGGCCGAGGCGCCGCCAAAGGCGACCCGCTCCCTCCTTAACAGACCCAAACCCGGGACGCGCCCGCGCCCACCCGGGGCAGCGTCAGCTTCAGCCTGGACCTGCCCCACACCCTATGCACAGGACCCCCAGGGCAGAGGGTGTTGGAGGTGGCACTCAGGAATGACAGCATCCAGCAAAGTAGAGCAGGCAGGTGCAGTGTTTCAATCATATTTTACTCATTAGGTAGTTCGCTTGAATGTTTCATATTACAAAATTAGCTGCCACAGCCCACAAGTACATGGAACTGCTACTGCGCCCAAGAGCACGTTTCCTTTTAAAGAACTTTGAAACAATACTGCATTCATCTTAAATCTTTAAAGCTAAATAATGCTAAGATTTCACATAATCTACATTAGTTTTGGTTTTAAATTAATTTTACCAACTGTTATAAAATTAATGAATTTTCAGGTATCAAGTTACAGACTTTTGCCTTTAAATCAGTGTGAAGTAGCTCAACCTGGAACAAGTGTTTTTMAGCACTTGCTACTTCAACAGCAGCTCACTGTTATTGCCTCAGAACAAACTCTACACAAATTATTGAACAAAAGAGCAAGACATTGTTTCCCCAGAAAACTGTAAAAAACCTGTTACAAGCAACAATAAAATACCTTCTAGACAGGAAGCATTTATAAAATGCAGAGTTCTCTCAGATAGCAAAGTGTTTGCAGGGGGACACTCACTCCCCCTCTTCATACTCAAACCCCAGAAATGACCATTTACCACGTGAAGAGGACACACATCCTCAAACCATTCTTACTTGCTTGGGGAAAGCGGCAATTGCACAGATACTTCACTGAATCGACCTAGGCAGCTGCTGCTCAGGCTAGGAGAAAAATTTGAGGCAAATCTGTACAGGTAAAAATATTCAAGGAAAGCTAGTTGAAGCTGCTAATTCACCATGCAGTCACTCCTGAAGAAACACCACGTTTACAGTACAAACTTCACATTGTACTAAGCTTGCAGCATTCAAAACTATAAGTAGGAAACAGTGCTCGTGTATGCCAGTCCCTGGCATCTAACCCATCTACGTGTTTTACGCATATGCCAATCAAGCCCATAGATGATCTAATACTGTTTCAGCCCCTTGTTGGTAAAAACAATTATAACAATCACTTCTATGGGGTGTGAATCCCTGAAGTTTCCATATCGCATATGGAAGGCTCTGTTTACAAAGCTCGACGCAAGTAACTGCACACTAAATGATTATGGTGCAGTTTTCTCCTTAATTTAAGGAGCGCCACCCTCCCCCCCAACAATTAAAAACAAAATTTAAAATCAAAGCATTGATATGTTACCAGCATATGTGGAAAGATTTACAATCTTCCATTTTTAAAGAAGAAATGACAAAAAAAAAATCAGGAATATTACCTTTTTTTTTTAAAAAAAAAGATATGTAGCAAAAAAATTAACCACCTGCAGCAAAGCTGTTGAGACAAAGTTTTCTACATACACCTGCATGTTGCTGCAATACTCAAAAAAACCAACACCAGTGCATGGCATGGAGCATTTCTCTTAATGGCTACTAGTGTTCAAAGAAGTGTATGATTGCGGAGTTAACTGTGCCTTTGTACCCTGGGAATTAAAATTCTGCAGGTGGCACTGAGACAGGTTTGCCACAGAGTTCACATTGCTTTCACTTTGATTTGCTTCATCTTCATCTGCTTCTTCTCCATTTTCTTCTGCTCACGCCGCAAAGCAGCTTCCTGTAGGAAAGGCAGAGACCTAAATGAATGTCAGTTTACTTCCAAGAAGCAGCCAACTATTTTAGGAGAGGAAAACAAACAAACATAGTCTGTTAGGTTCACATATCATCAGAGCACAAGAACTGACTCCAAAAGCAAGAGAATAAAGCCTGAAAGATGTATGCCTTCTAGCACAGTAAGACTTTGAAGTTCACCTCCCCACTGGTACATCAGCACCCTGGATATACTGCAAGAGAAATCCGCAAGTAGCTGGTGACCATCTAAACTCATCTCACCTCCAGCCGACGCTGTTTTTCTGGATCCTCCTCATTCATGATTCGCTCCTTCTCTGCCCGCTTCTTCTCCTCTCGCCGGGACTGGGCAGCCTCCTGTCTTTGCACGTGAGTCAATTTAAGGAAGTTCTCTTCTACTCGAGCCCTGTTCTTATCAGCTTTTTGTTTACCCTTTTCACAGAGAAAAGTTCAGTTACTCTATTTTGCTCACGGGAAGGCTGTATTTATCTGTGGTAGTTGCATTAGGAACATAAGGCTTCCGCCCTTAAGATTAAATATCAAAAGGTAGCTTTTGAAATTTCATGCAATATTCAAAAGAGAAAAAAAAAAATTGATTACCTCTCTGTTCAGACGGAACTTCTTTGCTTTGTCAATAGAGTAAATAACCATGCTCATCAGAGGCAGCAAAGACTCCATATCCTTTGGAGAAGTGTTGCCTGAACCAGGCACTGAAAAACAGAGTTCCTCAAATTCAGAGAGGTTGGCAGGCTGTTTCTGTTAGCTCTAATGCTTCTCCCTTACTGCTCAAAGTATTAACGAAAGACGCTCTCGTCTTCCTGTTTAAAAAGGACTTAACTACCTGAAAGGAGTGTTTCACTTCAGAGATTATTTCCGATTCCTCATACAGTGGCAGACATTTCTCCCACACAATCCTTAGTTTCCTCAATACAGAATATATTTGGTGGTTGAATTCTGGCCTCCATCATTAACTTCTCTTGGAACTACAGCCTGGAGTTTCTAAGAAAAATTCTGATGTAGACCCTCAGTCTGCTAATAAATTGAAAGGATGCTAACTAAGGTATTGTGTCACCATATGCTGCAGGCAGCAGCACAGATGGAAGTCATCTACCAGAGGTGACCGGACAGGACCACCAGTATGGACATAAGGATGGATCTTCTGCAATTCTCAACATTGGATTTGCAGTTTCTGTAATCCAGGGTCTCCTAGGGTCATACTTTTTCTAATTGGGCTAGGCAGCTCTAAGAAGCAGTCAGACTTCACAACAGATCATTTTAAGTTCAGGCTGATTCCATCACTATAAGCCACTCAGTCCCCAATGAGTGGGGGACTCATTGGGGTATTTTTATTTACTGGCTAATCAGCAAGTGATCATGTTATCATGTATTGCTAGTGACTACAGCACATTTTCATCCACAGGTGACTCACACAATCAAGTTTAACACACCTCTCTCTCTCTCTCCCACATACATGTGCTAGTTCTCTTACCATTAAATGTAAACAGAAGTGTCTTTTTAGTTTCAGGCAGTTTTGTAAGCTGACCGTCCCTGGTAGGAAAGAAAAGATAGTCGGAATATGTTAAGAAAAGATATGGGCATATGAAATACATAACATTGCTAGCAGAATCTTGTTAAAGAATCAAGAGGCACTTGCAAACTATTTACAAAATAATATTAAAAAGCTTTATCTACTCCAATTTTTAGTCAAACCATTTAGATTTCTGAAGCGTTTATTCATAAAACAAAGTCCATTAATATAAAAGCATACTAACAGCACCAACCAGTGACCATCAGAAGTCATCTGAGCACTAAGGCGGCCGCACTTAGAAGCAGCAGGTCTGTATTCAGCTGTTCTGCCTTTGCACCCTGTTTCTTTTTGGGCATGTTCTAGCAGGCAGCAAACAAGTCTATCAGCCTAGGCTTTGCTTAGTGTTACTGTACCTACTGTAAGGAGAGAGCTGCATTTATACATACTCTTGCATAAGTTTTGGACCGGAGAACTGGTCTGAGAATTGGACGGACTCWATCTTGTCAGCATAGTGTGTGAGGAAATGCACCATCTGAAAGAGAAGCCTGGGTTAGTATCTCCTGTCATGAGTTCTTATCAGTCTGCCCACTCCTAACTGTTTGCCAGACTGCCCATATATCAGAAAACTGGTATGCTTAGCTTGCTGCAGTGACACTAAAATTTAACTTTGGCCATTTTTTTTAAATCAGCTTTTGCTAAACAGGGCCTTGCTGCATGAAGTTAACATGAGCAACTCAGAAATAATACATGGGCAACTCTTATTTGGGATTTGCCACTTCRTAATCAATCTCAGCTTTGCAGACCTGCAGATAAACCTTCAAAATCCTTCATGAAAGATTTCTCACCAATTCATTCAAGATTACCTTTGCGTCCATCATTCCTTCTGTGACCTCCCCCATCTCTGACAAGATGGCCAGCGAATCTGGAAGCCCATATTTTGCACCAGACTTGGGTTTATCACTGCAGAACTCACTCTATTGAAAAAAGGAGGAAGGGGAAAAGAAAGAACGAGTCTGATGCATTTAAGTATCTTTAGTCCTGTTATTTGAGACAAATAATCTCATTTCATATTTTGATGCATTTTCTTGATTTTACATTATGTAARAGATGGATGACAGAGGCCCAGGTTTTTCATATTATGTGTCACTATTAAGTTAGCTTTTCCACAGCTTGACAAAACCAGTTCTGTAAGTTAAGTCAGGATACACACAAGCCATTTGGCCTTATAATACACTTCAACCTCTGTGTAAATGGACTGTCCATCAAAAAGAAGAGGTTAGTTGCTTCCAGTTGCCTCTTCCCTCAGTTCTGGCACCATCTGACTAGCACTTCATGCACTAGGTGAAAATATCTTCTCCCCTCCAGACTAATTCCAGTAGGTCACTCAAGTTCTCAGCTGTTCCCAACAATAAGCCAGAGACGAGAGGTTCTTGTACTTTACTGTTCGTTTTCCTATTATTCCAATTTGAACATACATACCAGGTCCTGCATCTCTTTCTGAAGTCGCACTAGTGCTTTCCTTGTTCCAACAGCAAACACATAGGTGTCCATATCTTCATCATTCATTGTTACTTTTATTTGCTGTGGAACAAAACACGATTAGCCTTGACCAGCTTTATAGGATGAACTCTGCCTTCAGACTACTGACCAAATAGAGAACTGGGTGTCCTACAAGGAAAGTGCCTCTCTGCTACCTCAAAGTTTGTCCAAAGTTTTCATTCATCTTTCGTAACCACAAAGAACAAAGCTTAGGTGAGAAATACAGAGTTGTTAAAATCCAAATTTAGTGCCTCTTAATCTTTTTAATTTTTTGAGGACTGAATCTAGCCTTCCAGTATAATGCTGCATCATAACCACAGTGAATAGAAGAGCAGTTGTAATGCTTGTTTGCGTCCACATTTTTTGAACCCCTGCCTGCACCTAAATAAAATATTTTTATGGAAATATAGAAAAGACATTCACARTGCACACATCCACTGTTCACAGAAGCACTTCAATAATAAGACCCATAGGTAATGCTAACAATTTAATGGTCATCAGTTTACATTTTGGAGAAAAAAAGAAATAAGGAATTCATATAGATTATTACAACAGCTACAGAACTGGAAGCTGTGGCATATGGTAGAGACACCAGTCAAAACAATCAAAAGCAGCAAGGCAGAACTGAAGAAACACAAGAGCTTGGCTGAGTACGTACCACTTGGTCACAAGCTGGCCTCATCATGCGAGCAAGAACATTCAGTAGGTCTTGTCTCTTGAGAAACTAAGAACACAAATTTATAAATACGAAAAAGATTGCTTAATATACCTGAAGTATAACAACTCAGAGCACATAGCAAGGAGGATTAACTTAGAAAACAGGAGAGGAGTCATTTTAAGTTAATTCCCTAAACATTCACTACTACCCTCTTCTGGAGGCAGAACTGGGCCATACAGATCTTTAGTATGAAGGAACTTGAATATTGGCCAGAGGTAAACAGTGCTACACACGCTCATCCCTACCTTTAGCTGGATAAGCATTCCTTCACAGCACACCCTGCCAGAGCACCATAAATTATATATGTGTTCATTTTCTTGATTTAGTTTCCCAGTGCTTGTTGCTTCTTTATTAGTGCCGTCATCCCCTAAAGAAAACAAACGGTAACTGCACTATAACAATCACATATTTGAATAACAAAGTAGAACTCAGCTGTTTTCAGATTACTTCAGTATCACCAGAAGGCATTTGAACAGCTTGTATCACATCATATTATTCTTTCAGCATTCAAAAACTGCATATTATTTATGTGCAGAGCTGCCATTAGCATCAACATGAACTTGCATGTAAAGGCATTAGGCATTATAGGCTACACTAAGACTTAAAACTAGCTTAGTTCAAATAAGCTAAGTGGAGTTCAGGCATTATGGAACTTACCAACAAGAGCAAAGTTGCTTTCTAGCAGCTCCCTGTGAGTACTGAACCATGCCTGAGCCAGACGGTTGTTCTTGTTCTTCCCAATGATGTAATTCATAATGTAAGCAAGAAGACCCGTTACCATCAGAATCTCCATGTAATAACTCTCCCAACTGTTTTGAAGGTGAGCAGGGACCTGTTGTTAAGTGAATGGAGATTGTTTTGTCAGAATTAAATAAGCAGATTCCCTATGCACAAGCTGTTCTGGAAAACACAAAGCACTGGAGAGGCTTCATCCCAAATACAGCAGCAGGCTTCTCAAAGGCCACAGGACAGAGTCTTCATACTGCATTTGGCTTTCCTAGTAAAGTATTTCCTGATGTGTATTCCAATTTACAGTTCACAGTTTGAACAGAGGACAGCACTGATCCAAATTATAGGAGTTCTAGAAACTTTAAATATATATAATTCAAATAGGAAGTTCTTCAGGACTGACTGTCTCTTACTGTATGTGAAACAGCAACCACTTTGACATACTGCCATAAACAAGCAATGAAGTATGAGCAGAGTGAATCAAAATCTATACTTACATTAACTATCGTTATGGGGTCTTTACTCTTGCTAGGAGATGCATCTGGTTTCTCTTCATACCCCTCAAATTCCTCATCATCATATGGTTCACTCTCAGTATCTCCCTCCTAAAGGGTAAAAATCACAAGCAGCATGAAAAGCTAAAGTCTGKCAATCAAAATAATGATAAACAAGATTAAAGTGTAGAGATACATTAAAAAAACACCAGGCACTACCTGTGCATCTGCATCATCGAAGTCTTCCTGATTTTCATCCTGGCCTTCAAGTTCTACAGTGGCTTCTTCTTCATCATCTTCTGTAGTGATGATCCTCTGAGGAGACTCTGTGATTGCATCTTCAGAAACATCTTCAAATTCAGCAAAATCATTATCATCGTACTCCATAATGTCATCTCCATCCTCAAATTCATCATACTTTGCTGACGCAAAACTCCAGGGGATGAACAGGACAGCAAGTAAAATACATAAACTCCTCATTTTCACTGCAAAAATAAATAAATAAAGGGGTGAAAAAAATGCATGCCAAAAGATACAATTTCTGTTACATCAAAGCTCCAGTAATGCTCAGCTTCCAGGAACAAATTCACACCATCAAAGGTCAGACTGAAGAGAAAGGAGAAAAAATCCTGCACAAGTTTGCTGTCTTCAGTTTAAGAAAAAAGTGAGTACATACCCAAGAAAAATAAATAAATAAATAAAAAGCTTAGGAGATGGTGTGTTAGACTCTCCTGCTTGCAGCAGGAGCAGCTGAGGCAGCAGCAAATTTATATTTGACTAAATTGTTCAGATAAGCAGGTTCTAGAAATAGATGTGTTCTGCTCTACAAAAAAAAAGACGACTCTCTGGTAGCATCTCACAGTCGTAGAGAGAGTTGCCAGCCGCCTCCTGATCTGACCCATTTCATGGACACACACTGTGCCCATGGGTGTTATTGATTAGCAATTAGACAAGGCCAAATCAATGTGTGTGTTACAATAGCAGTAAATCTCAAAACACACAGTCTATCAACTCTCATCAGCAATGCCCMAATCATCTCTGCAAGTTTCAAACAGCTTAGCCTTCAATTTCTATAAACTGCAAGAGGAGGGATCCTGCATAGTCTCCCTAACAGGGTAAAGCACGGCTCACAAGATCAAAGTTTTGTCCCTAGGACCATTTTTCAGATAAGTTAATGTTTTCTTTGCTCCCAGCATCCTGTTCCCTGCAACGCTTCATCGCAAAACAGTCCCAGTCTCCTAGTCAACACTATACAGCACCTAAAATTAAAAAAAGTTTAAAGGGAGGGGCCTCAGAGAGCAGAAATATCCTTACTGCTGCATTTCACACACGTCTATGGAGGAGCAGCTGCATCACACTTGGCAGCACGACTCCCTCCCTCCTCAGGCAGCAGTGAGTGGGAACCAAAACGTTAATGAGGTTGTTTCTATTTCAGGTAGAGAAGAAAACTATGTATTTCCAAATTAGACCAAGTCTCTTCTGAATACTGTATGCTGTGAACCAAAGAATGGCAAAAATCAAGTATCAAAGACTTTTCATTCTAGCGGCAGCTCGAACAAAACATGTTCACAAGACGTATAATCAAGACAGAATGCTCAGCAGAGCAGAGCCCAGGAATCCGTCACGTTACAGGGCTCAGCAGAACCCCTGGCAGTTTGACTGCCTGGAGATACCCCCATGCAACAAGAACCCACCAGCCTCCATAAAACCTCCTGCCAAGAAACAGCAGCAGCTGCTACAGGGCAAGAGTAGAAGCCGGCACTTGGGTGAGAAGCTGAAGCCGCTGCCAACACAGCGGCCTTCGTTGCCAAAGAGAAGCTCTGGGCACAGTGTGCTCTAGGCGGCTGGTGCACCCCGCATGCCACAGCGAGGGGACGCGATCCCCACAGTGGGGACTGGGAAGGGCRAGGCCTCCCGGCTCTGCTGGGTCCCACCGGCCCGGAGCAGCGGGGAACCCCCGGGGCAGCGACTGCTCGGCGCCCCGTCCCGTGGCTCCCACCCCCAACACGAGTCACAGCTGGAGGTTAAAATCCCCCCGCGGGCGGAGCGGGCCGCCCTCGCCGCCGAGCCCCACGCATCTGCCCCGCGCCTCGCCCACCCGCAGGGCCGCGACCCAGCGGAGAAGGGGCGAGAACCGGCCCAGTCCTGCGCCGGGAGCCGCTTGCGGAGAGCRGCCGGGCGCGCAGGCCCCACGTTACCTGAGTCACACGCCGCCCAGYCCGTTCAGCGCACGCAAGCTGCGCAGCTGCGCCGTCGGCGTAGCGCAGCGCATGCGCGGCAGGGCTGCGGGCMCAGGGACACTTCTATGTATGTGTACACGGCACGGAGGGCACCGATCCCTTGCAGCTTCACCCGCGGACAGCGCGCATGTGCCACAGGGTGCCGTGATCTCAGCACGGCACACACGTACGGTACGTACGTACGTACGTACCCTACGTGCATACGTACATACGCACGCGCGTACGTACGTACGCTACGTGCGTCTCCACCCCCCCCCCGCAACACACACACACTCCCCCCGCCCCGGTAACCGGGGAAGCGGCGGCGGTTGCGACGCCCGAGGGTGAGTGACGGGCGCAGGGTGGGGAAGGGCGTCCYAGAGGCCAGCGGGAGGGAGACGGCAGCCCTGCGGCCTTGCGTGGCTCYAGCAGCCGCGACCTGACCCGCACAAAGGCCCCACCTCTGTCCTGGGGCCCCGCGGCGGGGAAGGTCCCGCCGCTCCCGAAGGCGGGATGGGCCGCAGGAAGGGCGCGAGCCCCGACAGCGGCGCGGGAGCAAAGCGGCTCCGTACCGCCTTTCACCGACGTCGCATAGGAGCCYCTTGCCCCACGGGGCGACTGGGAGYCCCGGGACAGCTTGGTGGAGGAAACTTCTCTTGCTGTCGTTCCCGGGGCGCTGGGAGGGGGAGCTTGGGAAGCGCATGGAGGAGGAATCCTTCACACGAGGCTTGGTCACTAAAAGCAAAACGACCAAGCACAGCAGCTGCAGCATAAGTGTGGCTCTGTGTCCGTTCTGCTGCACTTTCTGCATTCTCATACTGTCCATCTGCAGGGATGAGGGTTGTGAGGTACCTCCTACAAGTGGGACAGCAGGACATTAAATCAACTTCGACTGGCAAGAGGTGAAMGCAGAGTTTTCCCCTATCCCCTAGCAAGCTCTGCAGTCTAGACTTGGGTTGTGCAGAGCAGGTTGCAAGCTGGGCAGTGCTTTGCCTAGGCAGCTGTAGCAGTGTTGGCTCTCAGGTGTTTGTTCAGGCTGTCTCTCTCACCTGTGAATTTTGATCTTATTGAAGGAGTCTCTGTGGATGCCAGGTTTCATTAACAAGGCTGTAGCCTTTGGGCCAGCTTATTCAAAGCACGCAGAAGTGCTGGGTGTCATGCTCAGTTTTTGGCTGCCTTAARGGTGTGACTTGACCATAGAGATGAAATATTAAAGTGCTTGGAATGGAAGGCRTAAATCTTAGTGTATCAGCACAGTCTTTTCCTAACTTAGAGGACCGAGTTTTCTAAAGACTTTAAGAAGTGRTTTTAAAAAATTAGACTAGAAAAGATGAGTATATGTCTAAGGAAACTTGCTTAAGAAGAAAAGTCAGCTTTTTGGCAGAAGCGTGTACCTTGCCTCGTAACAATGTGCTGTGCTATCTGCTGCCTTTTTTTGCCAGTTTCTGTACGATCATTAATTGTAGCAGTGTGCAGTTTGCAAAGCCATGAAAMCATCAAGGATGGTACTGCACGGACGTGCAAAATATTTACTGAGTTGACTTTACATCTCTCATTCCTCTTTGTTGTTTAAAGTTCTGGCCTTGAGTTTATTTATTCTAACTTATAGAGTGAGCAAGGCAGACAGCAATTTAAAATATATCCAAATAGTCAGTGAGGGATAGGACCCTTTTTAGAAAATGATTTTTTTTTTTTTTTTTGTGAAGGTTTTTTAGGGCAATATGTTCATATTTACAAGAAAAGAACAAAGCCCAGATCCTTTTTTGGGAAACAGGTCAGACCATATTGTCAGTCAGTCTTTTCCAAGCCTCTTTATCATGAGTGAAGAAATTCATTTTCAAAAAAGATTGACTTTAGCATGCAACTGCAGAGAGGGTGTTAATTCCTATGTTCGGGTTCTAACAGGTATATTGAGGGCATCATGAATTGGAATAAAGGTGGACCTGGTACTAAGAGAGGCTTTGGTTTTGGTGGATTTGCCATAACACCTGGAAAGAAAGAGGAACCGAAGCTCTCTCAGCAGTCCCACAGTGCTTTTGGAACAGCTGGTTCTTCTGCTGCATTCACGAAATCAGGACCTCCACAGCTGCCTTCTTTCTATAAAATTGGGTCAAAGCGAGCGAATTTTGATGAAGAGAATGCGTAAGTAGTGTTTTGTGCTCCTCCAGTTCTAGATTTAAGTGTTTTATAGTTTCCAAAGTCGGGAGAAGTATCTGTGATGTTTGTGAGGCTTATGGTTTCGGAAAGGCCTGCTCAGGAGTGGATAACCTAACATTGCACCTTTGGTGTGACAGAATCCTGGTGGCAATARTTAAAAAGAAAACTTAAGCTAGTTGCCTGCAGGAGCTGCCATAACACTGCCTCCAACGGTCAGGAACTGAACTTACTGCATGTTGAAAATAACRCCCAGTTCATGTGCTCTAATCTGGAGGTAGTGAGATGCTGGAGATGATGGACCTACATCCAAAATAGGTCAGGAGAGAGGTGGTAAAAAGCTGAGCCCTCAGTAAGGGACCTAAGGTCAGTCCATAATTTCAGCCTTTTTTAATCACTATCAAGTGTAGGCTCTGATGATRTTTATCCGAAACATAAGTCTCTAATACTTGACCATCTGGGATGGAACAGGAGAGACCTTGCTCTGCAGCAAACTCTTGGTGTGGACATGGGCCAGTTTACTCTGTCTGTCGATCTCAGCCCATTATCTGTAGAATGAAAATTTAGGTGATACATTCAGAATTGAAGGATAAGGTCTTTTAGTGGAATTTCTTCTGTCTACATTAACTTTTGTTATCCGTCTCTATGTGGGAAGCTTGGGTCAATAGCTACCSAGAGTGCTACGGGTGGTATGCTGGCTGTACCATTATTTATTTCTCTTTCTCTTCAGGTACTTTGAGGATGAAGAGGAAGAGAACAGCAAYGCTGATCTGCCATACATTCCTGCAGAGAATTCCCCCACTCGCCAGCAGCTTCCTTCCCAATTGGCAGACTCTGACAGTGATGATGATCCTCTGGAGACATTCATGGCTGAAGTGGAGGCAAGACATGGCTTGTGAAATGCTTATTAACTTCTGTGGCACTACTACTGTCTAGTCAGGAGCAGCAAATGTGCTCATGATTTTAGCAGTCTTTATTCAGAGTGTCCCTTGCTCTTTGTTTTTCTGTGTAAGATACTGTGTTAATTAGAACTCAAAGGTATATTAGAACAAGGTATTTTGTTTGTTTGTATTTGAGAAATTTACAGTTGCTTAACAGTTTAAGTGTAAGGCAGTACAACGAGCTTTGTGGTGGGCATTTTTCACAATCCGAATTTAATGATTTGTATTCATCATAGGGAGCTTTTTAGCTGYAGTTTTATTAGCTGGATTCTATCACACTGTTCTCAAGAAGAGATTGTATTTTTAGTTTATCATTGCTACAAWGTTATAGGATATAAATTCCAAAGGAATTTGAAGTACAATTTATTTAGCATAATAGGATGTGGAACAAGASGAAGTTTTGTTCAGAAAGTATTGTCTCTGTGATGTGATGGTCTAGTTGTAATTATCCATTTCTTACTACAATATCAAGAAGAGGGGGAAAASAGGATTTTATTCTGCATTGCAGTATCAATAAACAGTTTTATAATTCTATATAGAAACAATTTTTCTTTTCCATGCTTTACTGTCTTATTCATGTCATGAATCACAATTCTGTGTGCCGTTAGGATCAAGCTGCTCGAGACATGAAGAGGCTTGAAGATAAAGACAAGGAAAAAAAGAATGCAAAGTAAGTTCTATAATTCACTTGCCTGCCTGCCTGTCTCTTTTATGGTGCTTAAATAATTTCAGTGCATTTTGTTGATGTTCTTAGTTCTATACGTATTGTAATATATATTTAGAAAACAGTTTTGACCAGTGCATGATATCACCCATGGGAAAAGCTTTGTGCAGTAAGAATTAGATGATCAGAGGAAGGAATCTGTGCAGGCATTGTACAGTAAAATGTAGACACACTTGTTTTGTCTTACACTGGAGTTCTTTCCCCAGCAGTCTTGGGGCTCACAGATCAGATGTTAGACAGATCCCTGGGTTGCAGCATTTTTAGTTATTGTCAGTTTGCCAAAGCAGCCTGGAAAAAAGTTTCCTCTTTTTCCCTATCCTTGCAGTGATTGAGTAGGTTTGGTTCAAAACTGCATTTACTTGAGCAAAATAATTGGTTGCTGCTCTGCCTGAAATCCTGGAGATGATTCAGAGTCTTCCAAACTTGGACTAGGTTTTAAGATATGGCCTGTAAAGCTGATACATTGTGTAGCATGTGGCAATTGGGATACAAAATTCCGAGTTTAAATGGTTTACAGTTGTGCAGTTTGCCTATCTGTTTAGACCAGGGAAAAGAATTGTACTGTTGATTAGTGAAATAATTGTCAGATACATTGGTAGAACGTGGATTGTATGGGGTTAATCAGATTATATATGGTCCTGAAACAGAACACCGGATCCAGATCACCACCTGGGGAAGTTCTGAACTGGATTTGGACTTCCTGGCTCATATTCTTCTTCAGTTATGGTACTTCTGGTAGCATTGAGAGCTTAGACCAGGATGATCTTTGATATGGCTTCTACTAGGAAGATGGAATCCTAGTCTTTCAGTCTCATTAATAGAAGTAAAATGAACTCTTTTCAGGGCCAAGATTGTGGTTGCACCAAATATGAAAACTCCATGGGTTGGGATTTTAAATGTTACCAAGTCATTAGTGTTGTGTCCTCCACTATATACGGAGCTCAGCACTAATCAAATGAAAGTATCAAGCTGCGTATGTGGAACACTTGCAGGGAAGTTTGTTTCTCCGCTTGTTTTTCCAGGGGTATTCGAGATGACATTGAAGAAGAAGATGACCAAGTGAGTTCCTATGCAGTCTTTCTATCTTCTTTTTCTTTTTTTTTCTTTTTTTTTTTTTTTTTTTTTTTTTTTTCTCCATAAATATGTAACTGCTAGGTACAAACAAAGCTCCAGTATCATGCACAATACCCTGGACAATTCAACAGGAAGCTCTAGTCTTCACCCTTCTAGGTGCTTCACTGAAAAGGGAAGAATGCTAGGAAACAATTTCATTCTTTTTCACTCCATTTGAGAAGATTTTTCAGTCAGTTTGACTTTCAGGTTCTTAAACATTCTTTTTTTCAATGTCTGAGGTTATCATCAAGTTTGAAATTAACAGAATCAACTAAGATGGAGCACCAGTGAGAGGTTATTAAATTGTGGAGACTATTCACAGTGAGAATTCATGTCTGTTAAGGGCAATTTTCTTTTTCCTCTTTGTTTAGGGACACTCTAGTTCTGGTTAAAGGCTTGTAGGCATTGCCATAATGCAAATTACAATGAAAGAGGAAATTAATTTCAAAATATACCTTTCTACTAAGCTATAATTTATAACTGTGGTGTTACTTGTAGTAATGCAGAGCACAGAAGACTCATCTGGTCTCTCAGGTTTTGCTTCTGATTCATTGAGAGTAGCCATGCTAAGCTTTCCACAGAGTTGTCTTCCACTTGCTCACAGCTGTTGTTCAGGTGTATTGTATACACATCTATGTGACTGAGTGATTAATTGTCCAATGAATGAATGAAAGAGCCACATTTCTTCATAACTGAACCTTGCTTTAAAGATGCGATCTTAAGTCTTTSTTTGAAAGTCAAATGAGACTGGTGTTCTTTCATGAGAATGTCTTGGTGTGCAGACTGCAAGTGAGACCTAAATGGGCTTCTGCGAGGCATGAACATATTTGTGATCTGTAAAGGTGGAATGTGACAATGGTGTCAGTGACTTCTAACTTGAGCTTGTGTTGAAGGACTCTTCTGAAACAGTTAACAGCAGATGGGGAAAAATCTGTCTCAGTAAAAAATTTTTTTATTTACTAGAGTRTAGAGCTGAAGAAAACTAATTTTGGTATAGTTTGTACAAAAAAAGTAAACATGATTCATTTATAAACACGGTGTTCTCTGTTTAAAAACATACAGGATTTATACTTTGTTTACATAGAAATATGAATAGATTCTTCTATTTTTAAAGCATAATAAGTCTTGATGTAAGAGTTCTCAATCATACCTTTGAGAGAAGAGTTCTTTGGTTTGTTTTTGTTTGTTATTTAAGCATTTTATGTTCAACTGGACATTGTTGCTTGGTTCATTTCTTACTGTCCTTCTTCTGGACTTATCTCTTGCTGTTTATTAGAAGGAACCAATTCTAGTGAACACTTTGTTCCTCAGTAGTAGGTGTTAATGCAAGCAGCCATCTAGTGCCTACGTCAGTTAAACAAGTGTAATAGTATTTTTCCATCCTATTGTATGTGATTTTAGTGATATGTTTTGCTGCAGGAAGCTTATTTTCGCTACATGGCTGAAAATCCCACTGCTGGTGTGGTACAAGAAGAGGAAGAGGATAACCTTGAGTATGACAGCGATGGAAATCCAATTGCACCGTCCAAAAAAATCATTGATCCTCTTCCACCTATTGACCATTCAGAGGTAGGAGAAGAGTTTATTTCCATTTTGGTTTATTCTGAGGGATKGTTGAAAGCTGTTGGTAGGAAGAAACCAAGAAATAAATTGAAAGCCAGCTGCTGGTATATAAGTGCTATGTCACTTGAGTTATACTGAAGATCCTTAAAATGACTTTATAGTCAGTAAGTGTTTTAATACTAATTTTTTTTTCTAAAAAGAATACTTTACCACAAAAGCAAATGCACAGTGGGAGAATCCCAACTCCTGACCTAACTGAGTAATTACCCTTGCAGATTGAATATCCACCATTTGAGAAAAATTTCTATAATGAGCATGAAGAAATCACCAGTCTCACCCCACAGCAAGTGGTAGAGTTGCGTCATAAGCTAAATCTCCGGGTAAGCTGGTTCCCATTTGATGGTAAAAACATCCTCCTATTACTCTTTCTTTAGTAGCTTCAATGAAGATTTTCATGTAGAACTCCCAAGTTTTTAATACCAAGATTCATATATAACTTCAGTCACCTTAATCAAAAACAGCTTGATTTCCTCCAGTAGTTCTTTAAAGTCCTCTCTGGACTTCTCAAAGTGGATGCTCAAGATCTCCTTTTGCTTAGTTGCAAGTGAACTAAAGGCTACAAAGCTGGAAACTTGAAACTAGAAATATTATATACAGGAATCAGTTCTTTGCAATCTGTGACCTGTTAGGGTAACTAACTTTTAAGGGGAAGTTATCTGACAAGGAAAGAGACTAGTTATACAAGGAAGTAGATASGATGATTTTGATACGTTATGTTGACTAGCGGTTTATCTTCTCCCCACATCTCTTTTTCTTTTGATAGCTGAAAGTCCTATTTACACAATTCATCTTGAGTTTTCACTCACTAAAACTTCAGAAAATAAAAAGCTATTTTATGAGATGGAGTTATATCTTATTAATTTTCATATATTTTAATGTAATTTTCTGTTCTTTTACTTTTTTGAACCATGATTTATCTCTATTTCTAGGTCTCTGGTGCTGCTCCTCCACGGCCTGGTAGTAGTTTTGCTCATTTTGGTTTTGACGAGCAACTTATGCATCAAATTAGGAAATCTGAGTATACCCAACCCACTCCTATACAATGTCAGGTGAGTGTTGATACTTCTAAACACAACTAATGGAACGTATGCAAAGTCAAAATATGCTAATTGCATTCAGCCCTTAAAACAAACTAATTCTGATTGGAACCCAGCAATAAAACTATATAAGCATCCTTCTCTACTGCTCTGGGTCTCCTGTAATGTGCTTTCTTTTTCTATCTGGATATGCATGTAGTGTCCAACAAGAATATCTTKTTAGACATAACAGGAAATCTAAATCTCCTTTAATTTTTAGGGTGTTCCAGTTGCACTGAGTGGCAGAGATATGATTGGAATAGCTAAGACTGGAAGTGGTAAAACAGCAGCCTTCATCTGGCCAGTGCTGATTCACATCATGGATCAAAAGGAGCTTGAACCAGGGGATGGTCCGATCGCTGTGATTGTGTGCCCCACCAGAGAGCTTTGCCAACAGGTAGGTATATAATAAATATATATTTATCTTTTCATATAGAATGGCAATATTCTTATAGAAGGCACAGCTCTGTGCAGAATATGTAATCAACAAACTTTAGGGTTCTATTTGAAAAAAAAGTGCTCTGTGCATTATCAGCATCCTTCCAATGTAAGCTTATCATCTTCACTTACATTCTTTTTGTCTAAGGATCGTGATGGATTTTAAGTGTCTGTTAATTTTTTACAATATTCCCATATTATTTCTAAGTATTCGGTATATAGTGGATGTGTTGCCAGCCATTGTATTTATAGAATGATACAACATGTGGGTTAAATTGCAGTTGGATACCTAAATACATTTCCCTGATAAATTAATGGAAATTATCCACAAATATTGAAGCAATCAGCCCTGAGGATTTCTGGTTCATTTCATTATTACTTGAGAAGTAGATTTTAGGAACTGGACTGWATTTCCAAGATGAGTATGTTTTCTCCAATGCGTCTAACGGGAATTGTGATGTGCTTTCTTTAAATTCTCAGATACATTCTGAATGTAAGCGCTTTGGGAAAGCATATAATCTGCGTTCTGTAGCTGTGTATGGAGGAGGAAGCATGTGGGAGCAAGCCAAAGCGCTCCAGGAGGGGGCAGAGATAGTTGTCTGCACACCAGTAAGTACCTCTGTGCACACAGAACAATCCTTTTTGCTGAAGCTGAGAGAGATTTATAATCCTGTTAATGATGGAGAATATATTATCTGATCACTTCTATCCGGGATATTTTTAGATTGTGTTGAGGACAAATATGCTTGAATTAATTTTTGGCTTTTTT
>PTEX01000264.1:391896-485823 GCA_003342815.1 Eudromia elegans | reverse complement strand
TTTTTTTTTTCTTTTTTTTTTTTTCTTTTTCTTTTTTCATAGGGTCGTTTGATTGATCATGTGAAAAAGAAAGCTACGAACCTTCAGAGAGTCACTTACCTTGTGTTTGATGAAGCAGACAGAATGTTTGATATGGGTTTTGGTATGTATTGAACAAAGGTTGCTGTTTTGCAAAGCAGTGCTGTCTGATCTCCAGCTTAATATGACTGCCTGGACTGCCTGTGACTTTGTACTTACTAATGTAAAATACATTAAGGAATTACTCTCTTGACAGARCTCATGTTTAAGGTCTGTGATTTAATATCCATCAATGTAAAAAGATTGGCCAACCCCAGCTGATGAATACAGTCCAATTATCCTGATTTTTACCTTAGAACTGCTGAATATCTTTGTACAGGTCATTTCTGTCCTTTGATTCTGTGTTGCAAATTAGTGCTGTGGTAAGAATTTTTTGTTTTATTGTGATATRTTTGATTAGTTCAGGTCTGTGTAGTTTTGAATATGTGCCTAGATGCAAAGAACTTCCCAAAACTGCATTCTGCAGCAAAGAGCATGTGGAAGCCACATTAAAATTAAATACTGAATGAGAATCACTACTTCATTTTGTGGCTATATGTTGAATACAGAGGGTAAAGTTACCTTTTGAATTCTGCTAATTAATGAGCTTGCAGTATTGATTAGAGCCTTTTTTTTCTCTTTGCAGAATATCAGGTCAGATCAATCGCAAGCCATGTACGTCCTGACAGACAGAGTAAGTATAAGCCTGTTTCAAAATAAACTTCTTGAGTCAAAGGAAACTGTAGGTGGGCTACCAGGTAAGATTCTGGAAAAGAGCTTTAGGTTCTATTTCCTTTCCTAGACACACCCACAAGATGAGGCTTTTGTAAGGCTTTAATGGTGTTTTTCTCAATGTGAGCTGTTTAGAGGAAGGAGTGTAAAATGTAAGCATTTAACCACATTGTTTGTCAGTCTTTAATACCTTCACAGATTTTACTCGGAGGGCAGGTGAATACCTCAATTAATATTCGTGTGCTTTGATATCTTAAGATCTAACATGCCCTTAAAAGTGTACCTTATTCTAATAAATTAGCATGAATGATAGTTTTCATTAGAACTGGCAAACTAGGGTATAACTGCAGATCACGGACCTCTAGTACAGTCCCACAGGTCCTTATTCACCAGATCTGTGCAGCGTTTTCACAATTCTAAAAGGAAATTTGTTTCAAGGAGTTCAAATATATTTTTTGTTTGTTTTCCTTGTTTTAGCTCTCTTGTTCAGTGCCACTTTTCGTAAGAAGATTGAGAAATTGGCCCGTGATATTCTCATTGACCCAATTCGAGTTGTGCAGGGAGACATTGGAGAGGTAACGCTACATTACTTCTGAAATAGAGGAACAAACCATTCCGTGCAATCACAAAGTTCCTCCTCTTGTTTCTTTGATCTCAGTTATACTTTGAGAACATCATCCTTGAGATAATAAATGTGTAGAAATTAAATCTTTCAGAGGATCTTCCAGGTAGTGCGTGCTATTTGTTTCACTGCACTTTTATTACTTTCAATACAGATTGTGGAGGGAATCTCTGTATACCTCTCCCCTTAATGACTGAGGGCACRYGACAGCTCACAGGAGTACTTTCTCTGGGAACCATATGAAATTTTTAATGATATACATCCCGTCTACTCTCTATCTCAGACCATGCACTTGCACAGTCTRTTTTGRATGTTAAAAGCATCTGACAAGAGAGCATCTGAATTATAAGTACCCATCTTTAGATCACTAGAGTGCTAAGCTGCATCATACTAGACTGTGCTTTGCCTCTAGTAGATTTTCAGAGTAGTTTGTTTAACCCTTGCCTTTTCTGCACTATGGAGGCAAGGTTGTCAGTAGTTAGATGAAAAGAAGTGAAACACCTTTCAGCTTTGCAGCTTACTTCTCCACTCTATCATCAGACCGAGTTTAAATTCCTGTTTTTCCCTCTGCCATCTGTGTTTGTCATACTGTCCTTTCTATTGTACATTGCTAGTTGTCTTTATTTCTTCCTCCAGGCAAATGAAGATGTTACTCAGATTGTGGAGATTTTCCCCTCCGGCCCTAGCAAATGGAACTGGCTGACTCGGCGCCTTGTGGAGTTCACGTCATCTGGGAGTGTTCTCCTCTTTGTCACCAAGAAGGCAAATGCAGAAGAGCTGGCCAATAACCTCAAGCAGGAGGATCATATTCTAGGGCTGCTTCATGGTGACATGGATCAGAGTGAGAGGAATAAAGTAATCTCGGAATTTAAGAAGAAGGAGATCCCAATACTGGTAGCAACTGATGTGGCAGGTACGTTGTCGTCTCAGAAATAGCTCGCAGAAGTTGTAGAACTCAATGAGAGACCTACATATATCAGTGGAAGGGAAATGCTGCTCTCTTYTTTTCACAAAGAGCAGATCTCATGAGATAACCCTAAATTTATAAAGTCTCTTAGAATACACACTTTATTTCCTTTAATGTAACTGTCACTGATGGACTTTCCTGGTGCACAGAAACAAAAATAAAGGGAAGACAGTAGAGTTGGCTTCTACACATGCCAGACTATATTCTCCAGATGTTTTTTAAGTGTATGTTGTGTTAGCAAGGGATCTTTAAATATTTATACTCTTATAGCAATGTTTGCAATGTGACAGATACATTTTTCAGTATACAGTAAGGAAATAAGCAGCCTGTTGAAGAAACAGATGCTGTTTGCTGATCAGCAGAAGCATTATTCATATTATATGGATAGGAACTGGACACGTCTGAAGCCTCTAGAACACCTTTGATACCGTTCTCTTTCTCTGTGTAACAGCTCGTGGCTTGGATATTCCTTCCATTAAGACTGTTATCAACTATGATGTGGCACGGGACATAGACACACACACCCACAGAATCGGTCGTACTGGCAGAGCAGGCGAGAAGGGAGTAGCCTACACCCTATTGACTCCGAAAGATAGCAACTTTGCTGGTGATCTTGTCAGAAATTTGGAAGGAGCTAATCAACATGTTTCCAAAGAGCTGTTGGATCTTGCAATGCAGGTACAAAAAGGCAACATGTCTTGAGAAGAGGAAGGTGCCTTCCATCATTAGTCAAATGAACAAATCAGGGGATTGGAGACTTTGACTCCATCATATGTTGGCAATGACCTTTTGGCAATCTATGTTGCTTTTAAGTAGGCTTTCTGGGGGTTTATGGCCTTGGAAAGAATCCAGGGTCAGCATATGAAAAATCCTTCTTTTTTCAGCTTCGTGCTGAAATTTATCGAGCTTATGATTTTTGTTTGTTTGTTTCTGTGGCCTATGTTGAGAAGCATTTTCTTTTATTTTATATAGAATCCATGGTTCCGGAAATCCCGTTTCAAAGGAGGCAAAGGCAAGAAGCTGAATATTGGAGGGGGTGGCTTAGGATACCGTGAACGTCCCGGTCTGGGATCAGAAAGTTCTGTAAGTAGAAATGTTGAMGTTTTTTTGCTTGGAACTATTTAAACTTGGAATTTACTTTTTGAAAATTCTTCTTAGCACTGAAATATAGCCCCTGCTTTCAATGATTTTAATAGCACAGAATGTTTCAAAGTTTGTATTGGAGATATCTCCAATGAAGTTTTGTCCTTTATTTTCATCCTGCTGCTCAGAGTTTCCTTGTGTAGAGCTAGAGTGATTCAGAATAAATTGAAGATTCTCCCCAAAACAGTCTGTCAGTGCAAAATTGTGAGGCTCCTAACTGTTCTTGATGCACGTAATTGTATAATATATGTGCCAATAATTCACTTGAAAAGCTCTTCCAAGACTGATTTTTGGCACCGAAAAGCATTGCAGTGTTCAGAGCAGTTACAAAGGTATTGCCCATGCTAGGCAAACAGCTCACGGTCAATGTGTAGGACGCACAATTTAGCTGTAGACATGTTGAAAGAACATCATGTTTGCTGTCTTTTCAAAAGTCACACATGAAAACCTTGTTGACACTTGTGAACATTGCCACCTGATTGTATTTTCCTTGTGCTGCCACCATAGGGAGCTGGGAAATATGGTACTGACATTGCCTGGTGAATTACTAAGACTTAGTGCACCTTTACTTTCCTGCTATCCTCGAGGTCGTGGGGCAAGCTGTCCTGCTGCACAGTGCTCCATACAAGTTTGTGATCCATAATAAACACGTTCCCTGAGCATGAGACAGAAATAGGTTTGGAGAAGAGCTGGAGTCAAGAGTGTCTGTCTTGGATAAATCCCTCCTGTTTCCCTTTTCTTTCTGCTTAGGACCGTGGAAACAACAGCAGTGTGATGAGTAACTACGAGGCCTACAAGCCGTCCTCGGGGGCAATGGGAGACAGACTTACAGCAATGAAAGCAGCTTTTCAGGTTGGTATCATGATTGTATCCCAAGATATAACATAAGAGGAAAGGAATTAACAGTAAATATTTCTACTACCGATAATTCAAGACGCCTTTTTTTCTCCTCTGAATGTGTGGAAGCCCTGTTGACTTCAGGGAAGTGAGTTGACAGTTGTGTCTGTATCTCATCTGCTTGGAGCACTCACTATTGCAGTCCAAAGTGGAAGGATTAGTGTGCAGACTGGACTCGCAAGTTTGCACAAAGTTAATTTGCCTAACTTTTTTTTTTTTCCCCCTTTTGGATTCTGCTGCTAGCCTTGAGTATTAGATTGCTTAGCAGCAGTGGTGTAATTGCAATCAAAAAAATAGGGAACAAAGAAACCTGAGTATAAAAACTCTTGAGAGTAAAAGTTGACCCTGCAATTCCTTTGTTTTTATGGCCTGATAGCGGATGGCTGTTACTAATTCTGTGTTCATAAGCATGGCAGGAATGTAGTGACTCCAAGACTGACATTTTTAAGTAGCCATTTTCCCTAGGTTCTCCCCAAAGTCCAAGACAGGTYGGATGTGCATGGTAACTGTTCTGTGGTGTGGCACAGGGGTAAACATGCTGTCTTTTTTTTTCTTTCCTTGTTTGCTGTAGTCCCAATATAAAAGCCACTTCGTTGCTGCAAGCCTTAACAACCAAAAGACTGGTAGCTCAGCTGCTGGYGCCAGCGGCTGGACCAGTGCCGGGAGCTTGAATTCGGTGCCGACGAGTTCGGCACAGCAAAGTGCTGCAAGCGCCGACGGCCCCATCGCAGCCACAGCTGCAGCAAAGGGTGTTCCAGGCTTCACCAGCAGCGGGAATCTGAGCAGCGTTCCCACCTTCCCAAGYGTCGGAGTACAGGGCTTCAACAGCACAAATGCCAGCACCAACAGTCGGGAAGGCATCGGCGCTGGTGTTAGTGGCGGCGGTGGTGGTGGTGGTGGCGGCGGTGGTGTCAGGGAACGATACAGTGACAACCGGAATAATCGCCACAATGACGTTCAGCGCCGTGCGGAGGGTCCTGGTCGCTACAATGATGTTCAGCGCCATGGAGAGGGGGGCGGTCGCCATGCCGACGGGTACCGCCACGGAGACAGCCGGCACGGGGACAGCCACCGGCACGGTGAAAACTGGCACCCTCCGGATGCAAGCGTTGGTAATCGCAATAACGGCGACAGCAGGAATAGCAACGAAGGGAGGAACAGTGAGAACAGGAATGGTGAGAACAGGAAGGAAGGCAGCAGCCAAGACAACAAGACAGATGGTTTTGCTGTCCCTGAGCCCCCAAAACGCAAGAAGAGCCGGTGGGACAGTTAAAAGCTGGTGCTTCACAGCCTGAAATCCCTGCAGTGATGTTTTCCAGAGGATTTCTTGGTCTTTGGGGTGACTGGTTCTTGAGCAGCTGAGGGAGGAGAATGAAACCATGCAAAGACCCCGTGTAAGGGCCAGTATGTCTGTGGGCAACTCTGCTCTAATGAGGTGTACACACAATGCTTAGTCGAAGAGGAATCACTTTGATAAACTCGCCGGATTCTACTTTGCAACATTCACTGCTCAAGTGATTCTGTGCTGGATTTAAACAGAACTTGTTGGCAAGAAAGAGGCTGTTGGTTTCATACCTATGGGACATTGCAAAACTGTTGTCCATAGAAATTTAAACTTGTCTTTTCTTAATCAGCATACACTTTTAAAAACCTGTCCATTTAGAAGTGCTCAGGACCCACCAGTTAAACATTAACCTTCCAGTAATTTGTTCAGTACAGTGAATTCTTCCCCAATCTATTCTTTCCATGTATTCTCTCATTCCCAAATAATTTGGTCTCCAGGTTACTCCCTACATCTCTCCACACTCACTTAAGAATAGATCAATTTGTGTTGCTGCAGGTGGGATAGAGCAAGTTGATTTTTCTTTCCTTTTTATTTAATTTTTTTTACCTGAAGCTGCTCAAACAATTCGCATCCCAGCTCACCCTAACGCTGCACGTAGAGCAGGATGGAGCCCCGGCTTGTCAGCAGTTAGTGCATCAATCCCATTGTCCACATGGCTTTTTCTCCTCAAGACCCCCTTCTCCCCAGATAACCTTCATCTTGGTAGAGTCTGCATAGCAAATGTCTCTGCTGTGCCTATGCACCCTCTGTTGTGAGAGGGCCAAGTGCTTTCTTCAAATGAAAAACAAAAAAGGGAAGGAAAAAAAAAAAAAAACCACACCCCAGCAGACCAAGCCTGGTGCCCCCCCAGCCCATGAAGCTAAATCAAAGGACCTGCTGCTGAGGAGCCTGTAGGGAGAACCTGAAAAGTGATTGATTGAAGTGGAACAGCTCAAATATCACCCCATATTGGACACGTGTAGTTAAAACTGTAAAATCTTGCTTGACCATTTTTAAGCCGTTGTGTGTATAATCTGTTTTTTAACTTTTTTTTTTTTTTTTTTTGCGCCGTAAAGGTAAGGAAAAGATCTCTTGTTGGAACACGCCAGCACCCACCTCTGTCTTGTTTTTACCAAGAGAAGTATCAGAAACTGTCAGGTTTTTGTGACATCGTGATGTTTTCTTTATCAGCTGTGCATTTACTTTCTGCTTGCTCTAGTAAATGTTTTATTACTGGGACAACATTTCTAACATATGTTCTTTTTTCTCCACTCCTTCCTCCAGCTGTTTTGGTATTTTCATGGAGGTTTGCCTTGGTATTCCTGTCTTTATCTAAAAGCAGTTTCAGCTGAGTTGTCAAATCACAGTCTGATCAGAAACCTCTTTGTGCTGCTTGGAGCGCTCTGCTCTTGCTCAGCCAAGTCCTAGTGTGCACAGACCTCAGCATATTTAGTATTAGGAGAAGGTAACCCCTTATTCCTGGACAGATATGGCAGGGTTTAGGAGCAGCCATTAAATCTCCTTAGCACGCTTAGGGTTTATTGTGCTGCCCAATTAAAGACTTGGGAGTTTCAGACCCCCCAAAATAGCCCCTTAGTCAAAAGCTGCCACCTGCCCCTTCCCTTCCTGAGCGTCTTGACCACCAGCAGCCGGTCCCGCATGTGACTGCGGTTCCTCCCCTTCTTTCTAGCATGTCCCTTTGCTGCTTTGGGTAGAACTATTGAAATTCCTCACCCCTCTCTCAGGTCCCTGGAGCCTCTGGGGCATGGGTGAGTAAATAAGGAGCGGTGGCAGGGAGCTATAAATGGGAGTTCGCAGCCTCATGTGAGGGAGCCGAGGAGCTGGAGTCTCTGAGCTGAACAAAGCAGCAGTGTGAGTGCCGGGCTGGCCACGTGGGGCCAGGAGCAGGGCATGAGGGCTGAGCAAGTCGCTTGGGGCAGCTCAGGGGTTTGGTGAAGCCTGACCTGGCACTCCCATCTCTGTGACCGCACATCCACGTCCTCCTCTCACCCCCTCCTTGTACCTGGTGACAAACCCAGCCCTGCTCCCGGCTGCGTTCACAGCATGGAGCCGGTTCGAGCTCCATCAGAGGTGACAGGGACACTCCCAGCTCCACACCATCTGCGGGAGCATTTGGTGACTGAGTCCTGGTGCCCTCACTGTGCTGCTGCTTCTCCTGCTCTTCCCATGCTTTCTGCTCCTTGTGGCTTGGTTTAGATCCCTGCGTGGTGCTGGGAGGTCAGTGGACACAGGCAATTCTGTGTCCTCCACCTTTGTGGTCAAATTGTTGCCTGGAGGGCATGCGTCTTGCAGGAGAATTTTTCTTTCCTGCTTCCTCTAGCAACTTGTATAATTTTAACCGATAGGGATATTTCTTCCCCTAAAGCTGTGGCAGCTCTGCCCTCCCTCGGGGGAAGGCTGCGACACCGCGTGCGTCACCTGGGGCTGGTGCTGCAAGTGCTGCAGCAAAGTCCTCTCCCAGCTGGGGTCCTCCGGCAGGACACATGGAGCAGCTGGGGGGCCATAGGGCTGCCTTTCCCCTCAGCAGGAGGGCAGACGGATCCCCGGAGCCGGCTGCCTTCCCGCGTGATCCACCCTCCACCGTCTTCCCGTAACCGGCGGCTGTGCCCGCTGCCGCTGCGGCCCTAATGGAGTCGGAGGCCAGGAGCGTGTTGCAGAGACCGGCTTTTATTAATGCTCAAAAGGAGCCCGGGGCCGGGCTGCGGTCTGCTGGCTTCGGGCTGATTGTGCCGGAAAACACAAGGGCCGCAGCCATCGCCCCAGAGCTCAGCGTCCCCCAGCCCGGCACGTCCCCATCGTGCACGTCCCTGCTCTGGGACTCGCAGTGTCTACGCACGAGCCGGAGGAAGGGCCAGGGGGTCCGTCTGCAAGCGCTGCATGCATGGACATTACCCACACCAACTACCTGCACCGTGTGATGGAGAGCAGCTTTCCAACTGACGGCTCTTTTTTCAGCCAGGGAGTRTCAAGGCAGAGCACGAGCATGCGCTGCTTTTGTGCAGTGGCAGGCTGAGCACGACAGAGACCAAGGGATCAGCATCCGCTCAGCTGCAATCCCTTCCCCTGCCCTTCACTCAGGGAGGGGACCCGTGGCTCCCAGGCGCTGCTGGGGCCGGTGCCGCCCGCATCACAGCATCGTCTCCAGCTCTTTGGTCAAGCCGGGCGGGCTCCGCTGCAGCCCCCAGTCTGCCGTGTTCTCCTCGGGGCCTTTCTGGCTCAGCTCACCSGGCGCGCAGGGCAGGAAGGCAGCGGGGGCTGCAAGGGCGCAGCTGGGCAGGCGGGCGGCAGGCAGCAACCCGCGTCCCGCCGTGCTCGCCGCCCTGCGTCCCGCCGCGCTCRTGCTGATGCTCGTGGTGGCCTGGGAGAGCGGCCCGCTGCAGTAGCAGCTCCCCACCGTGCTCGTGGCTCGCGCCTTCTGCTTGAAGTCCAGCGCCAGGCTCCGTCGGAAAYGGGCTTTTTTAATCTCCGCCTGCACCTGAGCAAGAGAGCAGAGGGCAGCTGCTGTCCCGAGCCAGCCTAAGCCCAGGCCCAAATGAGTTTTGTTCCTACTTTTCCCAAATCTTGTTGGGATTTTGTGAAGTGGGCAGAGGCTGAGCCACGTGGAAAGCCAGAGCCTCCTCACTTACCTCCCCATTGCAAAAGCAGTATATGAAAGCCACAAAGAAGCCCTGCCGAAAGAGATGTGGAGTTCAGCACTGAGAGCACGAGGCTGAAACACGTCTGCTCAGACAGAGGGCCCTCGGCACAGGCACCAAGCAGCCCCACGCCAACCCGCCTGGAAGGAGTTGAAGAGCATCTCATAGTGCATCTGAATTTGCCACAGGACGCCGGAGACTTCAGTGTAGGGCATGGCCATGAACACCACGTAATGCACCCCRAACAGCGGCACCAGCACCAGCGTGGACTTGAGCAGCTTCCTGCGAGCACAAACGCCGCCCCGCTCAGCCCGGGACCTGCCCCTCACAGGCACCATCGACCATCTCGGCAAGGAGGCAGCTTCCCCAGGCACCAAAAATGCCCCTGGCAGGGGCAAGTCCTGGTTGCAGAGCACGGGCCTGGCTCRGAGGAGGCACCTGGAAGGTGCTGGCCACCAGCTGCCCGCGGCTCTGCCCCTTCCCGAGCCCCCGGSTCTGCGTGACGGGCAGGACTCACCTGTACTGCTGCCGCGGGTCCAGCTTCCCCGTGTTCGTCTCCCACAGCTTGGACGCCAGCACCCGCACGATGTTGAGGAAGAGGAAGAAGTTGACCTGCCGGCAGAGCCCCCCACCATGGTCTCATCCATGCAGCCCCCAAGATACATTTCCTGGATAAGGGATTTCCCCATCCTTCCCTTTAAGGATGGGGAAATTCAGCCAAGGGCTTCTTACCACAATGGCAACCAGAATGGGGACCTGGTAAATCCACTTCATGTTCCCAGCACTGAGGTCCCAGCATCTGGGAAGAGCAGTAAGAAATGCTTGGGAGAAACCCAAAATCACCAGCAAGGAAAACTGGTAGCTGCTGCCTCCCTCATCTGCTGGCCCATCCCATCCTCCCAGCCTTCCCATCCCTGTTTCCAAGGATCCTGAGTGCTGGAACCTGCATAGCCCTTCTCATTTTAAAATGCTCGATGTTAAAGTATGCCATTTCACATGATCTTTGCATCATTTCCTGACTATTTCATGGTGCAAATCTGCATCCCGCTTCCTTCCAAGTGCTGAACAAGGATATCATTAGATTTGATTACTGACAATTTTGCAAACAAGCTTGTGTATTTGTTGCTTTTTGGTAGCTTTATAAAAATGAATCTAATTTTCATAGCCCTGTTCTTCACATATATGTATTTTTGCTCATATTTGCAGCCAGTTTTCCCCCCATCCCCTTAGAAACTGCTGGAGGAGGAGGACCTACGTACTGTGTATCTGCCAGGGAGGCCCTGACGCTGGCCCAGACAGACACGAACACAGCAGGGAGACCTGGAGGAGCAGGAGACATGGAAGGAGCACGGCCAAAGCACCAGGTTTGACAGGTGACCCGGTTTTCGGGAGCCACTTTGTGTCCCACAACTCTCAACAGGGTCCTCCGTGTCGCTGGATTGTGGTGATGCCCCCCAGCAGCTGAGGCCTGTGCTTACCCCAGCCGATGATGATGAGGACCCACAGGTAATTGTCATTGGAGAGGAAGGCCATGAAGATGAGGCTGTGCAGGTAGAGCCCTTCCACCAGGATCCAATAGTGGTTGGTGGCCAGAAAATAGAGGAAAAGAGTCACCACTACCTTGCAGCCGACCTGTGGCCCGGGAGAAACATGCTCAGGGAGCAGCCCACATCCAGCAGCTCCTGGAAGTCAGAGGGAAAACATCCCGCTTGATGCTGCTCCCAGGTCTCCACACRTCACTTGCCAGGTGGCCCTGTGGTCCCGGCGGAGGGAGCATCTCGTCTTTGAAATAGTCTTCCCGCATCTTCTCRGGCTCGCTGGCCAGCGCCCCCGAGTAGAGCACCGTGTCCTTGACAAAGATACTGGCTGCCCGGCACATGAAGGAAGTGAAGAGATGGATGTGGATGTAGTTGCGTGTGCAGTGCAGGCGCCTGGGGACAAACATGCTCGTCACGAGTGTGAGTGGCCTCCTGACTGAAGGGGACCCAGAGGGTCCCCTCCAACAGGCTGGTCCTGCCATGGGCACAGAGATAGGGACAAGGGGGCTTCAACCCCTACAGAGAGCCGTCATGCAGAAGAACCAAAGAAATGAGGAGTCTGGCGGCTTTGAAAGCCAACTGAGCCTTGTGCTGGGTTTTGGGGCTGGTTCCCCATCCCAAAGAGGCTGTTCCCACCCCTGGGCACTCTATGTGGGATAAAGGGGGTCAGGTCCCCTAGGACATGGGAGAGATTTCCGATCCTTACTTGAAGTACGAGAGGATGCTCACGGCGATGAGGAGGGAGGCCAGGGAGATGGAGTAGCCAATGGTGTACATGAGGTGCAGGCGGTCAAACACCTCCTGTGAAGGACAAGGGGAGCTCCAGGCTCCTCTGCAGCCCAGGAGCGTTTTTGGGGAGCAGAGGGGGGCACGAGGAGGTTGATGCGGGCCCCTCTTCCCCTGCCTGGTGCTGCACTCAACCCTGGCCCCAGCCAGGCTCTGTTCCTCCCCTCCATCCCCACGGCCTTTCCCAGCCCCTCGGAAGAGCCAGGGCACCTTCTCGCGGCTCCGACTCTCCGAGGAGAAGAGCATGGCGCATTCGGTGTAGTTGGCCCAGGTCTTGTTGATGTTGAGGGCCATCTCCCARGTGCCGTAGGCACTGCAGTACCGGTAGGCATGACCTGAGAGCAGAAATGGGGTGTCAGGACAGCACCGGGACCCTTAGGAAACCCACCTGTGATCCCCTTCCCGCTGCTGTGGGCCAGGCCTGCAGAGCCTGGGTGTCCATAGGTACCAACCACAATGGGACATCGACCYTCCCATCTGCTCAAGAGCTGCTGGTCTCGCTGTGTGAGCTGCAGACTCGGTGCGGGGCCAGCACGTGGGTGCCAACAGGAGCCCATGCTCAGCTTGCAGCTACGTGAATCAGTGTCAATGCAGAGGGATTGCCCACGCCAAGGGGCTCTGCACCAGCAGCCTGGGCTGGGGCTGGCGGTGGAGGATGCTGCTCCTCGGAGGTGTCYGGGCTCAGACGGGTCTGTTCTTTGGCCAAGCGCCCGGGCGCCCTCACTCACCGTTGTGGTTGAAATCATAGATGTAGTCAGGGCAGGGAACAGCCACCTCCTGGCCAGGCGAGCCCTGGGGCCAGCAGATGATCCCGTCCCACTCCGGAAGACAGCTGGGGTCTGGACAAGGAGCAAGGACATGGCTCAGCTGGGACCCCAGACAGGCTCCATTGCACCTCCTGGGACATCCCACCATSTCCTGCTTCCTTGTGCAGGCAGGAGGTTGTTTTTAGGGGCACCCTGATGCGACGTTTGGTAGCCAGCTTGGGGGGGTGATTTGAGGAGCACCCAGTGGTGGCCACGGTGCTGGTGCTGTACAAACCTAGACCAGGTCACTCCAGTTCCCAAGACCATAAACCAAAACTTGCAGGAATCAGGGCAAAGCCACCAAACTGCTCTGGGGACGTGTCATCACTGTCCCCATCCCAGAACAGCACTGCCTGCCACTCTGCCGTGTTCCCCGAGGCTGGTGACCCTCAGGCAGGGGAGGGACAGTACCTTTGATCTTCTCCAGCTGGGCTCTTATGTCTTTCTGGCATCTCTGCTCGGCTTCCTCCAGGAGATAAATCTGCTCCTCCTTGGTGAGAACGTCATCGGGGTCGACCTGCCGGGACAACCCACCGTGGTGGCCCCGGTCACCATGCGGCTGAACCTCAGGCAGTGACCGGCGCATCAGGTGGCCACTGTTATCCAGAGAGCAAAGAGCTTGGCTCGCTGCAGTGCATGGCATAAACTCATTSCACATGTTGCACAGGCATCAGCTGCAAGTGAGCAACCACTGGCTCTTGCACAGGGCATTTTGGGGTGTTTCAACAGGAATCTCCCTAACTGAAGGGCGGTGGAGTAGTTGCAGGCTTGGGGCAGGTTCCCAGGCTCAGCAGCGCCCGGGGGATGAGGCAGAACAGGGAGCAGGAGGTGCCAGGAGGTGCTGGGAGCTGGCACGGGAAGCAAGCAGCCGCAGGAGGGGACAGGGCACGGATGCAAAGCACCTGTGCGAGGAGCTGAGATCCCCAGAGCAGCAGCCCCTGAGCAGCACCATGGTGCAAAGCTGGTGGCTCCACAACGGGGAGGATGCAGGAGGTGCCGGGGCCCCGGGTGCCTGGGGCGCAGCAGCTCCCAGGAGGATCCGGCGGGGTGAGAAGGGAGTGATGATGGAGGGGGACCAGTTTCTCTATCTGGATGCCGAAGCAGCTCCGAAATGCAGTGGGGTCTGGGCTCCAAGCATGCGGGTGCCCCAGTGCCCACCTGCACAAAGATGCTGCAGGCATCCTCGCTCCCTCCAGTCCCTTCCCCCGGCAGATTTAAGGATAAGGGTTTGGGGCAGGTATTAAGGATAAGGGTTGGGGCYGAGAGTGAGGAGATGCAGAGACTTACCAGAGCCTGGATGGAGGCAAGGAGGCAGCAGCAGAGTAGGGACACCACGATGCCACCCGATGTCTGCATGGTCCCGGAGGGACCTCAGCGCCGCCGTGCCAGGCAGAGCAGAGCCAGGGGCTGCCAGCAGCCGTCTGGATGTCCCCAAGTGCTGGGGCGCTCAGCAGGGCTCAGCATCTTCCAGGATCAAGGGCTCACGGCCACTGCCCTCCAGCGTTCCAAAGCCGCGGGCTGGATTGCTGAGCASTGGGAAGAAGGTGGGGGAGGAGGGATCTCCCTCCAGCCACTSTCCGTCTGTCCCTGCTCCCACTCCAGTGCTTTGTCCCGGGCAAACGCTGTGGCTCCTTGTTCCTGCTCCACCGGCCCTATGCACTTAGCCTGGGGTACTAAAATCCTGCTCGCTCCCAGCAGGCTCCTCCGGGCTCCTCGTGGGCCAGGACCTCAGCACACAGCCCAGCACATCCCGCTGCGCTGTTGCCCCCAGGCAGAGGACAAACCCCAGCCTGGCTGCCTCTTATGCGGTGATGCTCCTGCAGGGGATGGCGCTCAGGCAGGTGCCATTTTAACCCTTTTCCTGTTTGCGGGGTTGGCGCAGGCAACAGGCTGGGCTTGAAGCTGTGTCCCCTCTGGKGATGTGCCTGGGCTCTGCCAAAGGATCTGCCTGCTGTAATTCAGGGAAGGGGGTGCCCAAGTTGCAGCCTGTCCCCCCGTGGCAGCTCTGCAGGGGTGGGTATGAAACAGGGCGTCCCCATAGCAGGGTGAGRATGAGTTTTGAAAGCCCCGTGTTACAGGCAGGTCTAAATCCTGCCCACAGCYGGGACCATGGAAACTCCCCAGGGAACATCAAAATCCCCCCCGGGCTCCCCATTGGCCTCTGCTTTGCAGAGAACCTCCGGCAGGGACATCGAGTAGCATCTGACAGGGACATCACATAGACATTTGGGGCAGAAGGAGGGATAAAGGGTTAAATTGCAGGACTGATGCTTTCTATGGGATTTCTGCTCAGGAGTTAAGGGGAGGCCCTTTCATGAGAGGGGACTTGTGTCTGACCTTGTCTGCGGGGACGGCAGCACCAGGTTAGGGAGTTGCTGCCTGGGGGCAATTTGCTTCCCACGAAAATCTCAGCTTGCATTTAGCAAAATGCTGTGTTTTTCTGCTAAATTACCACCTTCATTATGCAGGGCTGAGGGAGGTAATTGCTCCACTCAACACCCACCCAGCCCCACCACTCAGCCCTCCCCAGTGACGTCAGGCAGCAAATTTCCCAGCTGCTGGCAAGCAGCTACTGAATGAACCCTGCAGTCTGGCGCTTCCCAGCGGCTGTTCCAAAACTAACCCCAATTCCCGGTCTCCTGAGCAGGTTGTTTGTTTAGACCGCAAGATCTCTCCAGCCACTCTGGCCTCTTCCATCCCGCCGGTCCTAAGAGCATCTCGCAGGATCCTGTTCCACCCAGCGGCTGTTCCATTCATTGCTGGCCAGGAAAGGAGCCTTGAAAGCAGCAGTTGAGGAAGTTATGCTCTCCAGGAAGACTTTTTTACTGCTTTTGGAAAATAAATAATCTTTTGTAAGGAAGACCGCTGAAGGGCACATGATGGCRTTGTGAGCTAATAGGAGGCTTTTTTTTCCCCCCCTTTCCTCTCTTTTTGGCTTAGTAATTTAGTGTAGGGTATTTAGGGGTCCTGAGTTCCCATTTTTATCTTTTGTTAACTATTACTGTTCATTTTTTTCATGCTTTCATTCGTCCAGTGATAAAGGTAAATAGGGTCGCCGAAGGAAGATGGGAGGAGATGCACAAGCCCTTGAGAACTCTTCTGGAAGCTCAACAGTGCAATGCCCTGCTGCAAGCAGGCCAAAAGTCAAGTATGCAGAAAATTGCCTTGCCAGAAAAAGGAGGTGAAGACACGGCAGAGCTTCCTTCTCCTATCATCTTCCCAAAGTTTGGAGACAAATACCCACTTTCTCGCCTCTAAAATCAGCATTCATTATTAAAAAGAAGAAAAAAAGATCWGTCTCTGTGCATTGCATCCTTTCTGCCCAAGCACAATGCTTGACTGAGGAGATGTTGACTTTAGGAAGGTTAAAGGTGGCTGCCCCATCTAACAAATGGGTTTCAGCAAGAGGGGAGGTTGTTGTTCTTTCTCGGTGCAGGAATGAAGTGTCAGGAAGTTGCGGAGGGCAAACAGGCCCCTGCTGAGCAGCTGAATGACGGCCCCAGCTGCAGAGGGTGCTGGAGCAATGCGGGACCTGCACTTCTCACCTTTGGGAAGTGCGTGCCAGCGCCCTTTCCCACGGCTCAAGTCGGCAGAACAACACTGACAGCTCCGTTAGGAATATGGGGCCCAGGCAGCTTAACTTGGAGCACCAAGTGATGCGCAGGAGTGAAGCCATTCCTAACACCCAGACCCCTTGCTCAGGCCTCGTGCGGCCTCCCAAGTGGGAACCTCAAGGGTTGGTGTTGAGCATTTCAGACAGCCAGGAATCATGTGAAGACAAKGCAGAATGTGATGCTCCTGTTCAGGAAGATCAGCGCTAAATCCAAATGATTTCCTGGAGAAGGCCAAGGACTAAGAGCCATCATCCCCCACCTTCATCTTCATGACTCCCTGAGATGGTGTAAATCAGAGGTGTATGGAGCAAGCCAAAGCTCTAAATTACTACACATACCCCTGGAGGAACTGAGGCGCCAGGTTAGCCTAGGAAACCCMTTTGGCTGTCTGAGGGAACGTGAGACCCCTATGCACATGCCAGGAGGGGACGGGAAGGAAGGTTCCTGCATTCCGCTCCCTGCTTGGTTCATTCTTAGCCTGCACCAACACAGTCCAAGGCACAGGCTTGCTGTTTCCATGAAGAAATTAAATGTGTGTCTCACTAACTCRCTGCTTTTTTCAACTCCTTTGTAGGATGATGGAATTCCCATCACTGCATCCCTCAAGTCAAGCTTCAGCACCAAAGCAAGAAGCAGAACAGGACAAGAAGACAAGAACTTGCTTTTTATGACAAGCATCCCACAAGAACAGCAGATCCCTGTTCATTTTCTCGCATATGTTATTTAAAACCATCCCTTTTGGGGGTTTACAGTTAAGTGACTTTTCACAACATAGCAATGGAGAGGAATAAGTGCTGGAAAGAGCTGCAAGAACACCAGAGCAACAAGGAACACGTGCACCCAAGCACCCATGGAAGCAAGGGAAGCAAGCTCAGGAGAACCTGCAGGACTCTTAGCAGGGCACTGGGGTGTCCCCAACTGCCTCCCCTGCCAAACCAGGCTCCGAGGTCTAAGAATGTGCTTTCTGTTAAGAAAAACTATAAAACTTTCAGCAGAAGATGAAAACTACTATCTCCTGTTGGCAGTAAAGCAGAAAAGTTCTTTACAGGAAGGATTGGCACACTGAAAATTCCCTGGAAGCAGAATAGCAGAATACAGAAAGGGTGCCAGCTTCAGCAACCAGCAAAATCACCTGTGTTAGAAAGCTAATTAAAAACAGTCACCCACACCTTGTGCATGAAGCGGATCTCATTATATTTTAAAACTAACGATTGTACCTTAAGTTAAATAAAATCTTTGAAGTCCTCTCTTGCTGTTATTTCCTGTTTTAGTTCTTAGAGTTTCTTATCTGCCAAATTATGTATCTGGTTCACGACTTTTTTCCAAATCCAAAACTTGGGGAATTTGGTTAAAAAAAAAAGAAAAAAGAAAATTTCACAGTGCTACAGGGAGACATTAAAGCTCTTTTTTGTGTGCGTGCGCAGGCTGCGCTTTCCCTTTACAAGAAAAAAATACAAACGATGTTTCTTTAAAAGTCTCCATCTGCAAATCCCATTAGATGTGCATATAAGGTTTCGGGTGATTAATAGGTGCCTGCTCCGCTTTGGTTGGAGGGACTCGGTGCAGGCAGATTAACCCCTCCCTCCCTTGCTCACATTTCACTTCGCAAACTTGTCGCTCTGCCCTCSGCACGGGATTTAAAAAGTTTCCCCCATGGCCAGCACCCCACTAGGAAGAACGTCCCAGGCCTTGGGAAGCGCTCCGGGGTGATCGCGGCACGGATCTGCTTATGGTTTTCCATCCGGGACAATGAGGCTGTTCAGGAGAGYTCCCCCAGTAGCGAGCCTGCAGCARCACAAAGCTCACGAGCAGACTGGTTTTTAGGGAGCAGCTGGATTTGTGTCTGCCGCGAGCGCGATCCTCAGGGCAGCTGCCCCTCGGGTCTCGAGGCCAGCGGCGGGACGGCTCCATGGAGCCCCCCAGCAGCAGCTGCATGCGGAGCGCGCCGGCACCCGCCCCGCTTTGGGGCTGCCCGCGGGGCGCTCGCGCCGACGACGCCACCCCGGCCGCGGGGGTCAGCACCCCGGGGCCCTTCTCCTTCCACGCCAAGCCGGACTTCGCCCCGTACTGCGACTTCGCAGCCTCCTGCCTGGCAGCGGCTCCGCACGGCTTCCCGCGGGAGCAGCCGTCGGAGCAGGAGCAGCGTCCCGCTGCCCAGCGCGCCGCCTGGCACCCGGCCGCCCCGGAGGCCGCGCGACGGCTCCAGCCGCCCCTGGCCTCGGTGGAACCCCATGGTGGCAGCCCCAGCCTGCTGGGCGCTGCCGTGGCCGCGCACGGAGCCTACGAGCACCGGGATGCTCCAAGCAGGACCGAGCAAAAGGCAGMCAGGAGGAGAAAGGAAAACTCAGGTAGGTCACAAAAGCAGGGACGGGGCTAGTGCGGGGTCTGGGATGGGGGCACTGATGAGGTCGGGAGTTAAAAAATAAAGCCTAGGAAGAAAACACTTTGTAATTCTTGWCCTAGGGAAAATTAGGGTATATTACACCAAAACTGAGCTGATTTTGCTTTGATGATCTGCTGTGTTTGTACTTGACTCCTCCAAGTCTTGCCRTAGCTGAGCCCGTGGCAGCGCAATGGGGACGTGCTGTCACCACAGCCCTAGTCTTAAGGGGCAGGGGGGGTGATTCCAAAGCACGTGCTTGTTTTAAGGAGACAAATGCTCCTTTTGCCCTTTATTGCCYGCAGCCCTGACGTTTGCTTTTCACCCTTGCCTGTCCAAAGCATGTGGGCACAACGTGAGCAATGCCATCACTGTGACACAAAATGCCCCCAAGCAGCAGCCGCTGCCTTGTGAGCAGCTCCCCAGGGGGACAGAAAAAGACCCCAGAAGTGACGCCACCGCTTCTCAYCTCTGCCCTTCAGGCTCCCCACGCCGCCCACAGAATTCCCTGTCATCCTGCTCACAGCCTTCGGCTGCTGTCCTGGACAGAATGAAGGGAAGGGGGCAATGCCCAGCGACGCTTTGATCGCTGCTTCCTCAGCGTTCACTGCGGCTCTGACCGTGTGTCTGCACGCACCCTGGCCACGTGCTGCAAGGGGACACASGGCCTCTGGCTGCACTGGGGAATTTTCCCTTCCTGGGTGCTCAGAACCCTCTCTTAAACTATTAGGCCAATAAAGAAACATTTGAAATCACCTGAAGACAAACACCGCAAATTAAGTCATTTTTCTTGCTTGGTGCATTCCCAGCTACCATCTCACTAACCCACAGTGTAGCTACGGCATGCCAAAGCTTATCTGGGGTTTACATCAGACCTCTACAACACACACATTCCCCTTGATCAGTGTAACTGCAAATTACACCACGTGTGTGCTTGCCTCCTAGAAAACCAGAGCTCAAGCAACAAGCCAGAAACGAGCAGCAAATCGCGGAAGGAGAGGACGGCTTTCACTAAGGAGCAGCTMCGGGAGCTGGAAGCTGAATTTGCCCACCACAATTATCTGACAAGGCTCAGGAGATACGAGATAGCTGTAAACCTGGATCTCACGGAGAGACAAGTAATTCCCCAACCGCTCCCTCCCCGGCTCCCTCCCATTTTCTTCCTAATAAAAACTGATGTATTACTCAAGGATGGGTTTTTACCAGTCACAAAAGTATGTTTAGCACAAACCCTCTACCGTCTTTCAAAGCATATTCTTTGAAATTAATCACAAGTAGTTAATAAATGTAATTATAAAGTACAGAGACACTTTAGGAATGGCTGAATCTACTGAGCTGTTGTTTTTCACCAGTCTTTGTACATACTGAAGTCCTGTGTCTTGCAGATGGAATATAGATATTGTGTTAGGTTCCCATTACCAGGATGTTACTTAAATACTACATGATTAATAATTTGCATCTTTCCTGGGTCATGTGCTATTTTGACAGGATAAGAGAAGACAAAAAYAGAGYTTTGCAGAGACAGGTATTTCTCTTCTGTTCTGATAGCCAGGGTTTCCTTATCAGAGCTTAATGACCAGAGGAATTGCTCAAATAAATAAAGCAGATTACAGTTCCTGAAACGTTAGGTTAGTTGGCCTGGCTGTTAAAAGGCCTTTGGGGCACCATGCCTGTTAAACTGACCTGATTAGCTGCTACAGAAATGGACCCTGGGCAAAGCACTTGTGCTGCCTTTGCTGGTTTCTAGGAGAAACATGTGTCTATAACAGAGCAGAAAGAATTATCCCTGCCCTCATTAGAGATACGGCTTACTTAACCTTGTGGTGGCCCTTCCACCTTTCTTCCTAAGTTCCATAAGACATCCATTTATCAAGGTGTACATGGGGCCTGCCTACCCAGCTTAATTGAGCCGATAAGTAACGTTTCCCTTCCTGTGATGCAGGTGAAAGTATGGTTTCAAAACAGAAGGATGAAGTGGAAGCGCGTTAAGGGCGGGCAGCCGGTGTCCCCCCAGGACCACGATGCAGAAGACGCAGACTCTGCTGCCTCCCCCAGCTCTGAATAGTCCTCGTGGCCGTGCGGAGGGGCATGGGGAGGGGACTGCTCGTGAAGTGGACGGCACGTGGCCTCTCATCTGCGTCATCGCTGCGAGGTGGGCTTGCCTGCAAAACCTGCAGTCCTGAGCCCTGGAAAGGGGGAGGATGCTTGAAGTGCAGAGACATTTGAAGAACACAGCGGGGGAAAAAATCTAAGGAAGGGCATGACTTTGTTTATTGTCTGAATGAATTTAACTCTTTGGAATTGTCTTACTACCACAGGTGTGTCTTCGGAATATTAGCTAAAAACACTAAATATAAAGCAGGAGTAATGTTRCCTAGGGACTTAGATGCTCAGAACATACAGGGCACCAGCTGCAAGAAAGAGTTCAATGAGTAATAATGCAATGCCATCGTCACATCCAACCCTGATCACTTCTATGCATTCTGCATTTGGAGTCAGCAACCCACACTTTCCTTGTGCCTTTCCCCAAAACAGCAGTCATTGCTTTGATAGTCACGGAATTTTCATGTAATATGAATGGAAAAAACACGTAGCTAGTCAAGCAGATAGAAAACAAAAATCTACAGGCAAAAGTATAAATGCAAAATGGGACTTGCCTGTACTAGAAGAGATTGGTTTCACCTTGGGAATAGAGAGGACAGGCACTTTGTTGGTGGTGAGTGGCAGGAGATTTCTTCTAAGCTTACGACAATCCTGAAATCATATTGCTAAATCTCAAATTCAAGTATTTTTCCAAACAATCATTACCAAATACCACATCAGATACAGCAAAGATCAAGCCTTCTGAACACAGTAGCCGTCACTGTTTTATTTTAGACACTTTTGTCTACTTAACTGAAGGGAAACTATTCATTCACGACGTTTTTTTTCCTGGAAACTCTCTGAACACACAGTATTTTCTTTGCGATAGGAGAAGCAGAAAGCAGCATTATGGGGAGTGATTTAGCTGAGTTTATCTGCCTTCAAATTCTTGGTTTGTTTTTCATTGGAGACAAAAAGCATGCACATGTGCATATATAATTATATGGAAGTACATCTGCCAATCAAACTGCCAAACACTTTTCAATACAAGATATTAAGCTGTCCTGGCACCACCAGGTCTCTTAACAACATTTCCACTTGAAAATATTCTCCCTTCAGTCAAAACTTGTATTATACTAAGTTTGTTACAAAGTTTTAGGAAAGCATAATGTCTGTTTCTATTTCTTCTTTTTGTTTAATGTATTTTAATGTAATTGTGCCTTTTTAAAACAGAATTTCAGACTATCATATTGCGTAGTGAGTTTTGAGWCTATTGAAACTCATGTTTAAATACTTGAACGGTAAGCCCTATCTGCATCCGTGGCATGGAATTGTACTTACCATACGTGTCACACATCCCTTTCGGCTTAATCTGAGGTATTGTTAATGGGCATTAACTCAAAAACTCAAAATGCTCTGCAGATACGGTCGATATAAAGTTACACATCTGGATGATGCATGCATAAAGTTATCTGTGGTCATTCCACTTTGTAAAAGACCTCAGAAGAGCTCGTATGAACTTTTTTTTTTCTAGCAAAGGTACTGGATTCTTTTCCAAAAGCTAAGAAATACTGTGTCTAACATGAAAGAAATGTCCATGCTACTCTGTCTTTTAAAATTTCCAGACTATTTGATAGATGAAAGTTGAGCGTTTTGAAGTATTCATTAATGCAAAATGATTTAAAAATAAAGAAACTTGAGAAGTGAAAAATTATACAAGGTATTTTCTGCGCTGTGACCACAGTGAAGTTTGGGAGCTGCAGAAGTTGCTTGTTTTGTGCTGRGACCTGTTTGGCTCTTGGCTACCACCATAAACCAAAATGAATCTAGCTCAACTCCTTGCCCRGAAAGAAGCCTAATAAACATTCCCTTTGAGGGAAGCTAATTTGATCCTAGTTCACTTAAAAGCAAGTCAAAGGGATCTCAGTTTGCACCCATAATTAGAACTCCTAAGCTACTCTTGATCTGATTCTTGACAGATGGGTACAAGTCACCCATAAGATCATTTTGTGCTGGAATTCCCATGTGAAACTGTTTGCTTATCCGGAGATTCCCGTGTGTCATGATGCAGCATTTTGACATCAAAGCGTTTGACCCCTGGACCTTTGGTGCCAACAATCTCTGAGGCCAAGCCTGTCACCCAGGAAGAAAAGCCTCTGACCTGCAATTATTCTGCTCAGAGACACACAAGAGTCTTCATTCTCTCCATGKAAGGGAAGCAAGCTACCTGGGAATGCTTGGCAATGCTTCCCATGGTTGAGGCTTGATAAATAATTGTTGCACAACCACTGACACAGCCCAGGCAGGGTCCAGCACATCTCCCACGGGAAGCACGTGCAGGCAGAGGAACAAGGCTTCTTCCCCTATAGAACCACAGAAACAGACCGCAGGGAATGGGGATATCTCTATACACTTGCCTATATGTGCCTATATGTCCTTTGGGTCTGTGCTGCATCCTCCRAATGCAAGAAGAGAAGCACTTTATCTAGAAGCCAAAATCGTTATTAGCCGTTAATGGGGTTTTCTAGCAGCTCTGTGAGTAGACAACTGCACACTTTTAGCTGAACAAACGGAACGCCTGGACTTCTAAGGTTCATGCGTGAATAAGTAGTTATTCTCTTGGGTTTCTTAAATGGTGTCTTATATGTTATGTTGTCCAGAGTACATAAATAAAGGGCCTCCCAGCAAAATACACTATTCCCTGTTATGCATTCTTGACAAATACTCTTGCAATAAGGGGTTGAATTTTGTATTCTTCGAGATGATAAAGTCATAAATGTCCACTTAAATCATAAGGCAAGGTCCTTACAGAGCAAACAGTGGCATCAGCCTTGATAAATTATAATTGCAGCTGGAGAAGCCACTTGCAGCCCTAAGCATTTCAGGTTTATTTTCCACATCCTATAGCCCCTGTTGATGCAAATTTCCGTCTCCCTAAAAGGGCCATTCTCTGTCATCATTACAAGCTGGTGAAAGGGATAAGGAATAAGATACTTGCTCGCAACTGCACTTTTCACCGAGGCTGGTAATAAAAAATGTCTAATAAAAACATGGCACTTCCTTTTCCATGAGGTATTACTTAAGTGGATATGACTGTATTTCATCAGGGAGACAGCAGAGTGAAAAATTGGAAGCAACAGCTCTGCTTCCCTTCAAACACTTTTTAATGCTATGACATATCCCCGTTAATGTTTTCTTAAACCACCTACTCATACTTCTCCCTGACAATGTAAGAGGAAAAGCTCGCAGAGATCACGGTCCTGCAGCACAATGGCAAAACTGTTCGAGGCAGCTGGCAAGAGCTGAGATGTCTTCTGCATCTCCTCCAAGACACTTAGTGCAAGGGCCAGGAAAACAAGGTGCTAAGAGAGCGCAAGCTAGACAAAACATCCAGAGGCTCCTGCCCAAGGATTCTCTCTGACAGAACCACTGCTTTTCATCCGTGCAAATTTGTGACCCTTTGGGGGCAAATAACTATTCCCTTCCCTCTGTGCACTGTAAGTCTGGCTGAGTTGCAGCCACATGAGGTGACATTTATTACCTGCCTTTCCTGAGCTCTCCTTCCCATGGCAGTTGTTTTCCTGTGTCATAGATACCAAAGCTGCAGATGGTGGGCAACACCTCTCTCTTTACCAGGCTATCTGCTCACCTTCCACCCATTCTCACCAGGATGGATGATGAGGGGAGCTGGTCTCTCTTCCAGGTACCAGCAGCCCAGGCTGCTGAGGATAGTGCTAATATGGAAGGCGTCTCGACTGGTGTTTCCTCCTCACAAGAGCAATCCTTCCGTTTCATTCTGAATTATCCCATCCCATCCAAGGCCAAGCACGATCAGGTYTCCAACTCAGTTTCTCGTGTGCATTTTGTATTTGCTACTTCAATTACAAATATTTAAGCCCGTTGCTTTCTGATTTCAGGGAAGCCACACCAAAGCATTAATCTAGGCTACAGAAACAACAGTGTCTATTGATGTAATATTATTTTTTAAAAAAAGAAACTTGCCATTTATTCCACTCTTTTCACTGGATATACCTTATCATATGACTAGCAAAGCCTAATGTTTGGCTAAGGAGTGCAAAGGTTAACACGTACCAGATGTCACTGTATTTTTGCAGGAGCTATAGAACTGTTTGCCTGAAAGTCCCTTAGGSAAAAAACCTGGGGCAGCAGCAGTGGAAGTTTCTCAGCATTTTACACATAAAAGCCAACAATTTGCAAACAACCTAGAATCCTGTTGCCTCCTCAAGGTCGCTAGAGGTGCCCTGTCTTGAGCAGCATCAGGTACATTTTACATAACGTTTTTCTGTGGACGACTTGAGTACTTGCACTAGGGATGTGTGCCACCAAGAGCAGCGCTCCTATTTGATTTCATCAGCCGCCATCTCATATGCTGAGCAAATTTTTTCCCTAGGGAGGGCGTACGGCCCCTCTGAGAAATATCCGATGTCCGCGCTGATGCCTGGATTCCGAGTGCTGGATCCTGCTGCCRGGCTGAGCGCACAGACAGGAAATCTGCATCTCAGGGCGCCTGCAGCAGGGTGCTCCCGTCCGCCTGCCCCGCGCCTGGCGGTGGAGCAATGTGGGGCTCGGGCTATTGCCTTTCAGGCTGCGTCTCTGAGTTATAACAGGGCAGCGTCCCCTACTATCTTGGGGACAGGCAGGTGCAGCAGAGCCTACAGCCTCCTTTCCCCAGGCTCCTCACACGCTGGGCTACCTTATTTTGCACATTGAGAAATGGTTTGCCTCCAGGACCAGGCTTTTCAAGCACTGTTTCCGCCCTCTACACTTCAGAAAAGTTTGGGGTTTTTTTTTCCCCTCCACTTTTACGCAGGGGTAATAAGCAATAAGGCCTGGAAAGGCCTTTTTTCAAGACTTCTTCAATGCTACTGTGAGTTTCTGGTTGTTAGGCAAGAAACAGATGACGCTGACATGGACACACAAGCTCTCACCCTGCTTGTTCTGCTGACTCCATGAGCAACACTGGCACCCCATGCCAATACCCTCCATTCACCTGTCACYCCAATCCCTAMAAAGGGAATTTCCTCTGCTTGGGCRTTTACTGCCTGGTCCAGCAAGGCTATGGTAAAGCTGGTTGATAGGAGAAAAAGATATAGAGAAAAGGCATCATTTCATGCTTTCAATTCATCCTGCAGCAAGATGTATAGCTTTATATATAAAAAATTCTTGGTTTAAAGCTCCAGCATCATSTACCTGCATCCAGGCCACTCCTGTCTCCAAGCAGGCTTACTTTGTCTGCCCTGAGTAACAATACTGTTCTTAAAAGTGTCACCTTGAAAAAAAAATAAATAAGAGGAATAAAAAACAAGATGAGAAATTGTCTTTCTCAGGGAGAAACATTTTAGACACATCTCCCCTTGTTTATTTGCAGAACACAACACAGACACAACTGGGGTATGTTTTACACTACGTAAAGTAAGAGCTTGTGGCGTTCCCGTCTGCACTGAAGACATGTTTATACTGTTGGGTTCCATTACGAATCTGTTTAATGTCCTGTGAATGTTCCGAGTCCTCTGCACACTCCTGGCAGGAAGTCTTYAATGCACAAACTGAGAAGACATTTCCAACCATTCAAACAGGAGATAAATAAGCACTGAAAAAAAGTCATTTTACTACAAGAGTTAAATACTTCCTTCTCTGGTGTTTTTGCAAGATTTCTTAGAGGGAAGAAAAAAAAAGTAGTATGAAAGAAAGACATAATGGAAAAAAATTAATGAAAAATACTCTCAGCCATTTACCCTTTGTATTGTGTGGTACCAGGAGACTTCAGTACAATCAGAGCAGTCCTTGTCTCAAAGGCATTTTGCCATTGAAAACAGATAAGAAGAAAGTAAACATAATCTCCGTGTGCTCTGCTTCTCTARCTGGAAATCAAGGCTCGACAGACTTGTCCAAAACACAAAGAGCAGGGCCGAGAGAAGCAGCCCCTTGGTAGCCACCAAAGTGCAGCCAAGTGGCAGTATCCTTCCTACTCCGGGAGCAAGGAGCAACTTCACTCCTTGCTCCAAGCCCGCCTTCACAACCACTGACATATAACCCTTGCTTTCGTATTTTGAGAMGTTCTCATCCAGCAACCAGTGGAGAGAGCAGATGGAAAGGAAGTTGTGCTGAGTTTACAGCTGAGAGGGAACCACAGTTTTGGGTCCAATAGTCTGTGGCCTGTGAAAACCTCGTCCTTTGGAGAGCAGCACCTGAGTGTTGAGAAGCTGCAGCTGCTCTGCGATCCTTTACACTTGTTAAGGATATAAGTCACCATTTGGAAATAATGTAAATGTAATAATGTTGGATTTGGAATCTGCGTATAAGCTTGAGTATGAAACTTGGATTGAATTTTTACTTTCCTTTGCAATTTTTAGGGCCAATTCGAGAGGCATTATTTTAGGAGAAAAAAATAGTTTTCTTTTATTACCGTCTTCTCTCTGCTGAAATTTCACTGTATTTCTGCCAGAATGGAGATGAAATGATGCCAAGAAAGGGATGAGCTCATGGTATTTAAGAGTATGAAGTTTTACAAATAAAAATGACATTACTCTGTTCAGAAGTAGACAGTGATATATAACAGTGTCAAAAGATGGGTAATTTTTGGCCACTAAGTACCGAATAGCCTTCCTCACTACCTGCCAGGTTGGCACAGCATGCACTAATGGCATATTTATTCTTCCTGCAGCTGATGATGACAAAACAATGTTCAAACATGCTGAATATTGGCAGCTCTGCCTTGTACCCCTTCTGCRTATTTTTATATTAGGCCCTTACTGGCCTGATAGGTCTTAGTCTCATAGTTTTAGCAAAGCTTACTATTACGAGGGCATATACAAAAATGCTACACACACTCAAAATGCACCGTTATAYAAAGATTCAGCCTGGAAATGGAGAGCCTGGTCATGGGCACAYGAGCAGCCTGGTGCCCACCTCAACCCCTGCTTGGTCAGCGTGTGCAAGYGCATCCTGCTGCACTGTTCAGGACCAGCTCCGTTCTCTGCAAAGCGCCCAGCTGTGGTCACTTCTGTCTTGTGTTARACTTACTGAACGCTCCCTTTAGTTTTCCTCTGTGTGGGAGTGTGAGTAAATGCAAACGCATTTGCTGTCAGAATAAGTCGTGTGTTCAAACTGCTGAGTTTCCGCTGCCTGTGCGGTGGGAGAGGACATCAGTGGACACAACACCCCTGCCATCAAACGGGAATTATTCTTCACGTGGGGAAAATGTAGRAAAAAAGATAAAGAAAACACACATCCACAAACTAGTGAGGCTTTCTTGTATCCTTTGATAAATCCTTTATGTGCTGGTGAGCATCCCATGGCTCCTGTTTRCAGAAGGATAGGAACTGCTCCATCTCCTCTGCCTTTCCTGCAGCACAACTGGATCACTAAGGCCCCCCTCCCCATGCCKGTCCCAGTGGTGTCTGCTCCAGCGTCTCATTGACACAGAATGACCTAATTTGTTATGGCTGCTAAGAACTGAGAGAAATTAAATCCAGGATTTGTAGTTAATTGGGGTCAGGTTGAGATGATTTATGATCTGAGGAATGTATTCATTCTTGACATTATCATGTGAACAACAGTATCATTTGGGCTGAGCCACTTTTGGAATCAAATTACTACCTGCATTTCCAGAAAATGGGAAGTAGTGCAGGACAGACCTGAGCGAGAAGGCAGACTGGTAGCAGATGGGGCTGCATTTGATCTACAGAGCTGGGCACCTTCTTTCCACAGACTGTCAATCAGTTAACCCTCAAGTCCTGATTTATCRTGATTCAGGAGAGAGATGCTGCCAGGAATGGGCGCTTGCCAGGAAAATTTCATCTGTCTGGAATCTGACAGGAAAAGAGAGGCTCGGAAATTTCAGAGGAAGCTGGGATTTGCGCTAGTTACAGAGCCGCTGTTTGTGTTCCTTCAGCTGGCCCATGTTAGCAAGTTAGACTCACTGAGAAAAAGTGTCAGAGGGKTTTTTTCATCACTCCAGACCCTTGAGCTTGATCCCCAGGCAGCAGGCTTCACAACGCGACCTGTGACCCCGAACAGCAGGAGCCTTCAGCAGGTCTCCCCAGGCCTTTTGCTGTGTATCTTAGATCAACATCTTTGTTTTCTCTATGGGTTTTAGAAAAAAAAAAAAAAGATTACAGAAAAATTATTCTATTTTCTAATCCAATGCACTTTATTTTCATGTTGTACTTTTGATGTGTGTTAATTTAATTTCATTCTAATCTCCTTTTACAATATTTTCATTGGTATTTGCCCTCCTCRTCATGATGCTTCTCCATTCCCGCTAACTTCAGGTCCCGTGCGGACTGCACGGGATGCAGCTTCCTGCAGTCCCAGCACCAGCAGCGGCTGAAGGGGGATGCTGGAGGCTGCTGTGCCCTGTCGCCCTTGACGCCGGGAGGTCAGGCCCAGCAGTCAGAGCTGCAGGAATCCCCTGGGATCCCGGGCTCTGATTCAGCTCCGTCTTGATTACAAATACCTTCAACCGCTGGCTGAGTGTTAAGTGCATTAACTCTTTATCTGCCTGGGCTTATAGGCTTACTGCAATTTGGTCTTTGCACGCTAGCCCACATGCATATGAACCCCAAATACATAGACATAGCTATGGKGGAGGATGACTTGTTTCTATTGTGGTGTGCAAACTCCTGCAAAAGGAGTAAAATGATTATCAATAGYGCAAGAACAGCCCACACTGAATGATCTGTGATATACACCATAGACTCCATCTAAAGGCACATGCTGAGACTGTGGGGTATCCCCTGCTCCCCAAAATGAGCTCTGAGCCATTCCAGCTCCAGTGTGAGGAAAGCTGGAAATGTAACCAGGATCTTTAAAATCTTCCTGCCTTGCTCTCATCTATGAGACTATTAGCGGGTGCAGAGTGTGGCAATAAATACATTTGGCAGCACTCTTTGCTACCTGTAGTTTAACTCCCAACCAGGCAGACTAAAATAATGTGGGGTATTTRTTCAGCTGTGCCTCTTTCTGTGTCCCGGGGAAAAGAGATATGTTCCAGCCTCATTAATCACTTCATCCTTTGGTGGAGTAAACAGCAGGAGCCCCAGGGGGTTGTCTTTGCTCAGAAGGTCCTGTAWCGCATGGGATTTGCTGAAAACGATGCCCCCCGTAAAAGAGCATTAAGATCCTTACTTGGAAGGAAGGGAAGATGAGCTGCGGTGACTGGTGTCTACACAGATGGTCAAGAAGATGCAAAACAGAATTAAGCAATGGTCCAAACAAMTCCTTTTCATCCCTCCCAATATGTCACACAGCATCTTGACTACTATACCATATGCTGCACCCAAAACATGGGTTGAGAAGCGTTTCCTAGTATACAGATGTTGGAAAGGCTGTGGCTCAGGCATCCCTTGCTCCTGAGGCCGCACGAGTTCGCTGCAGGACTGGCTCTCCCCGCACCCCAYCCCATTCTAGCAGCCTCTTAAAGCCAAGCAAGTACCTTGACTTGATCCATCTCTGCAAGAGGGTGAAATGAGAGAGCAAAACAAAGCTTTGCATCATGGCAAAAGGTGTCCCTGTGCCTGCAGGAAAGGCACACCCTACCCCGTGCCACCTGGTAGAGCTGCCCCCTTCCCCAGCWGCAGCGAGACCAGAGCTCTATTTCCTAGGATCTTTACCTTTACACACAGTTTCCTGCTACTGACATCCCTTSAAGTCCAAGAACAGGCTGCTCTGTTGGGGAGAGGTAGGCTCATTCAAACCTGCTTTTCAGTAATCAGTTTGAAATGCATTCCATCTGGAATATATACATTATATTCATATATATTTAGATTTTCAGTATGCTGGAAAGCAGTTTGCTTGGAAAAGATTACGAACCTCACCCCATCCAGGACTTCATTCAGAAAACACGTAGTGCTGTAAATGCATGACTCACTTCTTCCCTTCACTAAGCACCAAGGTCTCCTCTGGCAAGTAGAAATTTGGCTAAACTCCATCTCTAAAGAGTTTATAAAGAAAACAAGCTAAAATCTGGTAAAGTAAGATGCTCTTTTCAAGCTTTGAAAATTAGGAGTTTTTACTGCAAGTAGAAAAAAAATCTTGTCACCTGCTGAAGCTCTGCGACCTGCTAGGCCCGAGGCACTTGCTCTAGAAAACACATTTCCTTACATTTTAACTCTGTGGTTTTTCTTAGGGCTTTTAAAAAGGATAGGTAGAGATTACATGCATTTTTTTCACCCAGTGTCTTGATACTTACAAATTCTTTTATGCTTGTTTGAAATAAAAAAAGTGAGAGGCAGCAAGCGAAGAGGAAAGTCCAGGACTTTATCACTTTATCACTGACAGCATTAGTTTTAGTTGAAGCAATTCGATGGCTATTTCTGCCTCCAGATGGTCATTCTAGTTCCTTTAATGTCATTCATGTGCAAGAATGAAATCTGTAGTAATTTATCAGGATCTCGACAACTAATTTTCCTAGACACCCAGTTTATTTTGCATCAGCCCATTTCTTTTCATTTATTTTTTATGTAGAGAGATGCAAGGAGGGGGAAAGGCAGGGAGGAAGAAGACATGACCTAGCATTTTCTCAAAATCCTTTACAAGTTAGCGGAGCCAGGGAAGAATGCCTTAGGAAGAGGAACACCTTAGCTGAGATTGAACGTGTAGCACAGTCTGGTTAGTTTTTTTAGGAGATCTTTGTTAATAACATGTTGAAAGATGTTTTTCCCACTTTTGCTTAATTTAGTTACGCTCCCATGTCTGTGGATTCCTGTCTAGTTTCTAACATAACAGAACAATTTCCTGAGAGGAGGCAGTAGCAAGGCAGAGCCTCTGCTTTTTGTCTTCTCCTAGTCTTAACAATCAATCAGGGCCGTCTGGAGCTGCCTGCATGAGCTGCCTTGGGAGCAAAGAACAACTCCTGTGAACAGCGAAGGAACACACAGGGAGGTGGATTTTCAGTTGTTGCCTAAAGTTGTGTTTGTTTGGGGGTGTATGGAGGGGAGGGTATTTTCAGGTTGTGTGCCAGAAAACCCATTCCTTTGTAAGCCTTCTTGGGGGTTCCCCAGGCTCAATGCACTTCACCCGGCAAGCTCAGGCTGCCTTGCTCATTGCTACCCTCCTGGGCAGCTTCTCCAGCCAGAGAGCCTGTGCAGGGAGTTAAGGTGCATCCTGCACTGACCAAGTGGCAGTGGGAGAAGTGACCACCAGCAAACGGTGCCCCTCACTGCACCAGCATCCACCCTTGTTAAAGCTTGTGACTCCTAGAAGCCGCTCTTCTCAGCTGTGGACTCTTCAGCTGAGCCCCAAAAGTCAAGCCCCTGACCACCCCACATCTCTGGGCAGCCCTCTCCTTCCCGCAGCATCTCCGTGGAAGAGGCGAAGAGCAAGGCTGGAACTAGGCTGTTGGTGTTGCCCTCTGCCGGGCTGAGCAGTTCAGGTGGCTTCAAGACAGGGCTAGGAGGGTTAAAAGTCAGCTGCAAGTTTTGTGGCTTCTTTCCAAAAGGTTTCAGTTAACACCCAAGGTCTCCTGATGGCTCACTCGCTTTAATAGATTTTTCCCATTGACTTCTCACTTTATAGACTATCATTTCCTTTTCTGCAGGGGAGCTATTTTCTGGGTCACTGATCCAACCAACTTAAAAGGATTTCATTGATTACATTTTATTGGTGGTTACTCCAGCCCTAATGGGCTAAGTTGCTAGTACCTGCTAACAGCTATGCTTCTTGCTTTAGTACCCCTGCCTGCTCCGCACACCTACAAGGGAAGTCTGGGCTCCTCTCTCCTGCCTTCGCTGGGCACTTTGTAACTACCAGCACCTCCATTGCTTCCTTATGAGCTGAGCTGCTTTTATCCCTTTTTCTCCTTCAGGCAGGAAATCAACTGCTTGACCAAGTGCTGCTGGCAAGTACCTTGTTGCTGCAGCCTCACCAGGATCATCTCTGTGCTTACATGGTGTCCCCTAACCGAGGGGCTCAGTCACTGCAGCCCCACCAGCCTTCTCACTACAGATGGAGCCAGGAGATCAGGGCTTCCAGGAGAAGACTCAAGGTTTGCTCTGTTGTTTTGGTTCTTTTCCTAGGGCAGGCAGTTTTCAAAAACAGAGAGAACTGAGGAAGAGAGCACAGAAAGGAAGTGAAAACAGAATCTGCAGCCATGGCTCCCATCATATTCCTATTTTTTAATACATCATACCACTGTCCTTAAACCCAAATGAGGCAAAGCTTAGTATCTTAAGGTGATGTTGGGTAGAAGCACAAACTGGAAATTAAGACGGACATTTCTTCGACTCCTTACAGAGGGGCATAACTGCCTGTGTGACTCCTGGCCAACAAGAGCTCCATGCACAAATCTATCAGTGTAATACCTGGGAAACTGCTGCTATGAATTTTGCAATAAGAGCAATGAAAGTGTTAAACTATATTAAATAGGAAAAGGATTTTACTTATAACCATCCTCACAACAGCTTTTAACTCAATCCCTATCCCCTTCTAGGAACTTTTAAAACTTTGCAAACATTAATTCCTGATGCAACCCCAGCCTCCGTGAACTGAAGTATTATCCTTATCCCACACATGGGAAACGGAGATACAGGAGGAGAGTATCCTTCTGGAGCAGGGCAGCAGCGGTCCCAAGCAGGACTGTCCCCTGGCAGGCCCTGCTGTAGCTGCTCTTTACTCGTGCAGAGCCAGCAGGACAGACACTGGCACCTGCATGGGGACTGCTGGCAGCCCCTGGGTGCTGCCTGTTTTGGGGCTCCAATTCCAGAGCACTTCTGCTTGCCCCTCACTGTCAAGAGTAGCAGTAAATATGATCTTGCAGGATTGGGCCTCGGAAGCTGAGGGGAAAGACAGGGAAGTCCTCTGGACTGTGTCTCTCCCCACAGGATGCAAGCAGGAATCATTGAGGGCAGCAGACTCTGACCTGCTCCTTTTTTCCCCAGAAAATATTTCCCTTTCTCTGAATTTAGTCTCCAGCCATCCTGAGCAGAGTCCTCTCCAGTCGCTGTCACAGCTGCCCTGGTACATTATAGCAAGATGACAATCAATTAACTGCTCACTCTATTGCAATAAAGAAGCCACCCAACCTTATATAACTCTTTTTAATTGTTTTCTTACATTATAACATTTTGTTAAACTTATTCTGCCATAAGTTATATCATTTAATTTCTCAAAGTGCTAATAATTTAATTACTTCCTTCCTGCAGACAAAGTGCCTGGACTGTCTTCTGTCATTCAGTAGATTATAAGAAGTTGCTGGCATGAATACTTAAAAGGGACAATTTGTTCACACAATCTTACAGAAAACTGCTATCCCCAGTCACTGTGTTAAGCCTAAAGCAGCCACAATGGTACAATGCCCAGACAAGTCCTTCTGGGCTGGGACCACATTGCTCTCTAAAAAGTCACCTTGATCCAAAAGATGCAGCAAGTTTTATTAGTAAAGTCGTATGCCTTGGGGGAATTTTCTCATCCTGCTAGCACCGCACAACAGCATCTTGAAATTGGATGGTGAAATTGCAGTGATAAATACCCATGCTATCACAGAGTTTCTCACAGATTGCAGAGAAACTGCAGACTGGGAAGACCAAAAACAACACACTTGCCGTTTATATCCTTGAAAAAAGAGAATTTGCTAGCAATAAAGTACATCATGCACTTCAGACTTTGATCAATAACCTGTGTCTGCAATGTAGACTTTCCAAGTTTTCTGACAGTCTGTTTCTAGGAACAGGATTGCTTATGCCAGACCAGCTCTGGTGCTCCCCTGGGTACAGCCTTGCTTTGTTCCTGTCTCGGTCCAAGTTATGATGAGGACACTGCCAAGCATCCTTCCAGGAAGCTGGATGAGATGTTTTTCTTACTCTTTTTTTTTTTTTTTTTTCTTTTGCTCCTTCTTATCCATGTATGCCCAAACATTCCTCTTGAAACCACAGTCTGCCCCATTCAGGTTCCTGACAGGGCTGCAAAGGCACAGCCAGCAGGGCGTTTTTACCTGAGAAGGGCTCCCAAGCTGCCAGAGATGAATATGCTGCACTTCTTGGAAGCACTTTTTTTAAAAATATATAATCTCTTCACTGTCATATATCTAACATATCATGCAGATACTTAAGATTTTACCTTCTCTAGATCCCTAGGAGGTAAAAAACACCATAATCCTTACACATGAAGCATATAGAGATTAAATGAATTGCCTAAGGCCAAAACAAAACAAAAAGACTGTGGCATCAGCAGCCCTGGAGAATGGGAAATTAGAACACTGTAAAGTAAACAAATATCACAGTAGAAAATCCCATCCGGTTTAGAGTTCAGAGCTCATCTATGTGTTGAAATCAAATCTGAAATAACAGCAGTTTTATTCTCTCTCATCCAGGAATCAGGAATGTATACTTTCCATTCAGTGTTAAGGATTACTTTCCCCTTTCCTTCTTTTGTTTTTGTCCTTCTATTTTTGTTTTGTTTTGTCTTTCTATTGTAAAAGATCAAATTATATTAACAATTATCTTGGTATAACTGGGTGCCAATCATTATTGATATTTCTGTGGGAAAAATAGATATACATTAAATATAACAATATGATAGAATTTCAAAAGAGGAAAAACACTGACAAAAAAAGAAAAAAGAGAGGGAGAAAGGGACACATAGCAGGAGGTAGAACCAAATTTGGGCATAAATATGCAGACAAACTTATATGGTGTGAAAATTCAGAGGCTAGATGTTTATTTCTTGTTCCTTAAAACAATGACACTGGTTTCATAGCTGTAAAACTGGTTTAGGTAGCCAAGGGTAGCTTTCATTCCTGTATCTCCAAGTGCATAAATGAGATTTTTTTCAAAATCTTGTTGAAACTTGAAAAACTTCCTCAGAGCAGGACTGAAAATACTTCCAGAGCTGTTTTAGAAGGACTCCAGCGAGTGTGAGAGCTGCCAGGCCTGGTCATGTGTCACGCTGTGTGGGAGTCGGTGAGAGGGAGCGACACGTACTTGTGCCAGGCCCGCTCGCTTCGAGCTCCTCCGCAGGCTTTCATGAATGAAGTTCGGGAGCTTTTTTTATGAATGGGCGCTCCTTTCATGAATGAATCCCAGAGTATTACGATCTGATTGGCCCTGGAGGCTCAAGCCACGCCCACTTCGCCCTGGGCCAGGGCCAAAAAGAGACGGGATTGGTTGGGCATTCCCCAAGGCAGCACTTCATTCACAAAGTCAATGAAACAAAGGAGCGAGGGAGCCGAGCCGTGAGCGAGGCGAGTCGCCAATGGGAGGCCGCCCCCGGGCGCACGACGGCCTGAGCCGCCGGGGCGGGGCGGCCGGGGCTCCGCATGGGCCGCGGGCCGCCGAGCGCGGGGGCTCCGCCGGGCCGAGGAGCGCCCTTTGCGAGCGCGGGGGGCTCCGTCCCGCCTCGTCGCCCAAGTTTCGGGAGCTACGGCGCGATCGCCGCCTCCGCCGGCCCTGAGCGGGGGCCAGGGCGCCTTGTCCCGCCGCAGGTGGCGGCCGCTCCGCGATTCTCCCGGCCGCTCTCACCGCCAGCCGCCGCCTGTGCCTTCCGCAGGTGCCCTCGGAGAGCCGGCAGCTCCGAGCCGCGAGGTAGCGCACGGCCGGCAGGATGAAGGGCTACCTGGACCAGCAGGTGCCATTCACATTCGCGCAGGTGAGTAGTGGACCCGCCGCGTTAGGGGAGGACCCGCTGCGGGCAGGACTTCCCGGTCTCATCCCTCTTTCTGCAACAGCCGCCGGGCCACGCGGCCACGGGCCGTCGAGCCCATACGGGAGCGCGGAGGAGACCTGCGGCCCCGGGCCTGGCGCCGGCGCAGGAATCGGAAGGTGAGTTGGGGGAGGGGAGGGAGGGGAAAGGGGAAGGAGGAGAAGGCTCCGGGCTGGGATCAGCCCCCTCCGTCGCGCGAGCGCGGGAGCGTCCCGCCGGCCGCCCCTTGGGCTGCGCTGAGCAACCCTCCCTTCTCCCGCAGACCTCTTCCAGGATCTGAGCCAGTTCCAGGAGACTTGGCTGACAGAAGGTAGGTCCTTCCCCTCACTTTGCTGCCTTTTCTTTCCTCCCCCCTCTTTCTTTCTTTCAAGTCGTTTGTCTTTTGATGTTTGTTCTATTCTTCCTTTGCTTTGTTTGACTAGCTCCAAACAGTATTTTTTTTTTTTTTTAATCCTTGCCAACCTCTGGCTTGTGTAAATGAAGGATCATGAATCACACTATTGTGCTGGGTATTTGCTTATGAATGGAACTTGGCTGTTAGCCCATTTTCCTAGTTAAAATTTTTGTTTCAGCCTCTACTTGCAACTGCTGGGATTTTGTGCTAATTTGTCACCTATCCTTGTTAGTTGCTAACGCATGGATGATTTCTTAAATAATAAAGCATTCTTTTGATCTGAGGATCTGAGAATGTCCTTAACTACTTTTCAGATAATTCTCTGATGGGACCTTTCTGGATTTTCTTTGTCTTTCAACGCAGCATTCGGCTTTGATGCTTAAATTATTTTGCATTTTGACTTAAAAGAGGAGAAAATTTCAAATCCTAGGAGCCCTATTAAATAAAATAATGTTCTGATCACTTTGCTTTAGCTTCAGCATTGCAAAAAGCTCATCTTCTGAAAGATTCAACGTACAGCATCCAGTATAAAATTTTGACAAGTATAAAATTAGTGTGGTAGTGACATTTAACAAATGTATTACTATAGTTGTTATGTGTGGTATTTTGAGCAAAGGTATTTCCCCTAATTTTGCCACTAGGGAAGGACAATATGTCAAATCATTCTTAAAAAAAAAAAAAAGATCTTTAAAAAAAGGTATTTGCCAACTGAATAAGACTTTTAAAATGTTTTGTGTTTATTTCAAGTTGAAAAGAAACGCTTCTGATTGGGTGGTTTTAAGAGAGGGGAGGGGTATAAGGATGCAAAAGCAGTGTCTGGAAGCTGTTCTAGGATTAAAATACTCAGGACAAAACAGGTATTAGTTACCACTCGTCTAATAGAAGTGCTAAGTGTGTGCACTGGTTTTAGACTGGTTTCTCTTAAGTGTTCAGAAACCTTGAGCTGCCAGTCAGATAAAACTGCCTCAGAATTGGGTTCTGACAGATTCTGAGTTTTAGGATTCCCTGGAGCTTGCTCAGAATGACACAGGTGAGAGCAGACTCTAGGTTTCCTGGTACCTGGTTTTTTGCACTGTAACCAGCAAAAGTGCCAGACCCTTTGCATGCCAGTCAGTGCTTCATAAAATTCAAAGAAATCTTTGGATGAAAATGCAGAGGTTTTTTTCTTTAAATTACTATTGAATATTTGGCACTCAATATTTTGGCAAAGAAAAGCAGAGCTGTTTCAGCACAAATCAGTCCTTGGAGGTTGTGATGCTGCTCTCAGCATCTTGGACACTGGTGCTCTTGGACACTGGTTGAGCGTGAGCAGATAGCTGGGACCTGYTATGAGAAGTTCTGTAGCCACCAGTTCAAAGCAGGGTGTCTCGATGCCCTTGTCCTGGTTAAGGTTTTTGAAGTGAGAGGGTTTGTATTTGGACAGGGGCTTCACCCCRGGGATCTGAGAGCAGCTGGGAGAGGAGTCTGCCCTGCCCTGCTTTTAGCTAGGCTGATGCAAGKGTGTGGAAACAGCCTCTGTTTGCTTAGTGCAGAGATGCATGTTTGTAGACTGCTGATAGTTAGCAGTGACAAGCAAGATTAAAAAGAATAAATAATTCCTGTGCTATGTTGAGCTGCTTGGCAGAGTCCCCAAACACAGGGCACAGGAAGGGCTGAGACAGAGGAGGTGCCAGTACACCTGGATGTGTTTGACCACGGCAGGAGAAGGACTAAGGAAATGCAGCAAATGCAGAAGGGAAAGAAACTGGCAGGCTGATAAGAGCAGATCTGCAGGCAGAGGAGCTGTGTTCATTAATCCCAAAAGGAAACTACTCTACTTGCTAAAGTGCACCCCAGCAGAAAGCTCAGACCTTCCCTGCACAGACCACTTCAGCCTTACTGTTAATTACACCGCAAAAAGTGTGCAATCTAATTCTTCTCCTCTCCGCTCCCCCGGCAGCTCAGGTTCCAGACAGCGATGAGCAATTTGTGCCTGACTTTCATTCAGAGAACCGTAAGTAGCAGGCGGGTGAGGGCAGCTCTCAGGGGAGGAGGGGAGGATGCGGTTAAACAGATGTGGCTGAGACAGATGTGAGCGAGGCCCAGGTACTCATTTTGTTCCTACATTGCTGAAACAGTGGGGAAGAACAAGTGACCTGTCCATGTTCAGCAGGGCAACTGCGTTTGCTGAGGGCTCTCAAAGAATGAGCATCGTAGCTGCTGTATGTGTGACTAATTGGGCATCCCTGAGAAGAAAGCATTACAATGACAGTGTAAAGTAAAAACCTGCCCTGAGTGAAGTTCATGAAATAGCATGTGGGATGAAGGGTGCTGTGACTCCCATGCGCTCCGCTCACCTCTGCAGCCGCGGGCTGTGTTGGAATATGCTGTTGGAATAGCTGTGCATTGCAAGGAGCTGCAGGAGCCTGGACTGCGGTAGGCATGCCAAGGYTGCAGGAGGCTTTGGACCATTCCCAGGGCTGTTCACATCTGGAGCTCTCTGAAAGCAGAGGTGTCCATTTAAAGCTGTTGCATCAGCTCTTTCCACAAAGATGCCCCTTTCCACCTGGAGGGAGCAGGATTCTTCCTATTTTGTTGTTGTTCTCATTCTGTTTTTGTCTGTGACAACTAAAATGAAGCACTTTTCCTGCTTGTCCTGGTCTACCTCCCTCGCCTGGCGTTGGCTCTGCAGCACAGCTGGGTTTGCTCTGAGTCATACAACTTGTTTCTTCCTCTCTTTGACCTGGAGCCGAGGAGAGGGCTGGTCCCATGTTTCGCTCTGAATGAATGAGCCAGTTGTAATGCGATAGCCTGTTCCAGCTATTAGGGGCCGGAAAGAGTTGGCCGCTCCTAGCACATTTCGCTTCTTGAGGCTTGAATGGAGTTCAGTGTACTGGACAGAGCATTTTTTTTTTTTTTCCTAGGCTCAGTTGACACATCAGCAGTTTTAGTGTGATTCTATATATCTGGTTGCTCTGCGCATTGAAAAGAGCTGCTGCACACAGCAGGGGAACTGATGCTCCAGGCATAGAAAGACACTTTTCTCATGCTGCTCTTCCCTGGGCCGGGGCTGTTTGCATGGTCTTTGGATACCAAATCCATTGCTGTTTGGGCCAGGCCTGTCCAATGGGTGGACTCGCACCCTCTTTCTGTTTGGATGGTCCCAAGTGCTGTCTATGAACACGCCGCTCTGCTCAGGCTTGGCTCTGTGACACCCTGTTGTCCCAAAGCAGGAGCAAGAGCCAAAAACAATGGGAGACTCAGGCAAATTTGAGCTATTCACAGCTCAGGATGCAAATTCCCTCCTGTAAAACTGTAGCCGCAGCGCTGAACATCCCGCTCTCTGCAATCAGGATGGTGTCGGTCGGAGGAGCTGAGAGTTGACTGGCAAGCAAGAACCGGAGCTTGGAGCTTGGCTTATTCAGAGCCAACAGTTTGGCACGGAGCAGGGCAGGTCCCTCACTTGTTTGGAAAACAAGCCCAGACCTGTGAACTCTTTSCCAGGTTACTTTCCTAAGTCCTGTGACCTCCTGACAGCAGTAGCAGAGCTCACTTGCTCAGAGGCAAAGGCATAAGAGACTCGATGAGCTCTTCAGCCAGCACAAGCTCCTCTGAACAACTAGGGAAGGAGGTTTTCCTCCCTGCTGGATTTAATTAAGCCTAAGAGCTAATAATACCCACATCCTACTTCCCAGCCCTGTAAACTGCAACCCACATTTGTTACTTATGAAATCCTAACCAGCCCAAAGATATTCCTACTCATCCGTGTCAGTCTATGACCAACGACTAGAGCATGGAAAACAGGGCAGAGCCTTTTGCCTTTTTCTTTTCCACCACCCGAGTTTTGGATGAGCAGAGGGGCTAGGAGGTTTCCCCTCCCCTGTACACTGAAGTACAAACCTGATACAAGCCGTGAAATCGGATCCTTCAAGCTGAAAGCTTGGTGTGTCAGGTGCTGAAAGCACCTGACAGCTCTGCCTCCGACTTTGAGGTGCTTTCTAGTGAAAGCAAGGGCTCATTTCTATTCTCTACTGCAATTTAACACTGACTCAGCTCCTTTGAAAAAGAGGTTTGAGATATCTGTGTATAAGAGCATTTTCCTACAAACAACCTTCAGGAGCTTGTATAGATGTGTCTAGAAAAACCTAAATCTTCCTACAGGAGAAACCATATCACTGTGAAGTCTATAGCATGGCATTGTATTAATGCACCATAATTTAGTGCAATGATGCTCACAAGACATGATTACCAGGTACATCAATGACAGAGTATTTTACATGATGCAAATCAGATCTTTGCTTTTGTGCGTGGAAAAGTATAATATGTGAATGCTACCCCTAGGGACACAACAGAAACCATCTGTTCCAGCCTTGAAATGTCTAGGAAGTTGCTCACTCTAAATCCTTCTCATAGTGCTCTGGACTATCGCAGAGTATTCTGACCATCTTAAATCTGCTTATTTAAGACTGATGTGTCATATGAACCTCACTAAATCAAGAGCAGAGCTCAGGAAACTGCAGTGAACCCCTCCTGGTACTTTGTTTCTCTCAGAGTCAGTGGAACGAGAAGCAACGTGGTGGCCTCTGAACATGTTTTTTGCTAACGCAAATAAACAAGGAAGGTTTTAACTTGATCTTTCATTTCTCTCTCCCAGTAGCTTTCCACAGTCCTCCTGCTAACATTAAGAAGGAGCCCCAGAGCCCCTCCTTGGACCCCGCGTTGTCCTGCAGCCATAAGCAGCCGTTCCAGTACCGCAATGGCGAGCAGTGCCTTTACACCAGTGCCTACGATCAGACCAGACAAGCTGGAATCAAGTCCCCCAACCCAGGAACGCTGCTACAGTCACCGCTCCAACACTTCCCTAGACAGGACAGGAGCTTCCTGAACCCCGCGGGGCCACCCCAGTCCACCTCCAGCTGCGGATACCTCCTGGAAAACAGGTGAGTGATGCCGGGAGGAGGCCCMGCTGCCCTCCTTGGTGGGCTGGGGAGCCGGGGCTGTGGCACCCAGATTAGAGCTGGCAGCTTCCAGCAATCGCAGCTCCCGCATCCCTAGTAAGAGCCTCCCCRCGCCAGCCTGGGGTCACCCCAGCCGTCCTGCACGGGGGACCAGCAGCAGCCACCCCACGGGCTCTCCCTTCCTCCAGCTCTTCCTACCAGCCAGCCGTGGAGATGTGCTGCTCCTTCCCCTCGTCGCAGGGCATGGCCCGAGACGCCGCCTACCCGCGCCAGGCGCCCGAGCCCTGCCTCCAGTACCCGCCCCAGGGCTTCAAGCAGGAGTACCACGACCCACGGTACGAGCAAGCGAGCCAGGAGGGCGGCAGCCGCCCCTACCCGGCGGCCGTGGTGGTCAAGCAGGAGCAGACCGACTACACGTACGATTCAGGTAGGCAGGAGGGCGCTCRGGCTGCGCGAGGTGGGAACCTGGAGGTGCTCCTGCTTTTGGAGGGAGTTTAGTCTTCAGTAGACCCGTGGGTGGTGGAGTGTGAGCAAAGCAAGGTCCGCGTTGAGGAAATGGCACTGGAAACCCTTTGTGGACAGCACCACGGATGTCTCGCAGCGTGTACGGAAAAGCCCATCCTGGGTCCATGCTGCAGGGTGTTCGATGCCGGGGCTGGGGTTGCGCTGCAGAGCCCCTGCCCATCCTGCCCTCACTGCCTCTGCATGGAGGCAGAGGWATTTCTGACATAAAATGGAGGCATCAGAAGCGATTTCTCTCCCAGATGAGCTGGTGGGTGTCACCTTTCAGCACCGCTGCCATCAGCCATGCGGGAGACGCCAGGCAGCAGGTCGCAGGCAGGGACATACCTTGGGTTGGAGGTTTCTCTGCAAGATAACCAGCTTTGTGGCAGAAAGCTCTTTGCTCTGGGCTGTTGTGGCGGGCGATAAGCTGGCTGCTTCTAGGGACGGGCACAAGCCCAGAGCCGGCTCTGCTTGGGCTGGGCCAAAGGCAGCTCGGCTGCTCGGCGGCTCTCAGGTGTCAACCTGTTGCTCAAGGGCCAGGGTGCACGGAGCAGGTTTTGCAAACCTCAAAGGATCTCGACTGGCAGCAGGGAAGGAGAGTCAAAAATTCCAAATACAGCTCTCCAGACACCAGACAGATCGAATAATTCTCTTTCTTTCCATAAAGGATAAGTGTTATTTTTCAGCAGACCTGCCCCGACTCTTGCTGTTCTAGTAGCACTTGTGCAATACTTTGTTCTAGCAGGCACGCAGCTTCTGGTTTCCTGGCGTTTTAATGGTCATTTTGAATTTGTTTCCTCTGGAGTGAGTAAATGCACAAGTAGAAAGTTCTCGTGAGGGTATCGGATGCGTTCCTGTGGCTCTGCTGACCCCACACTTTCACTGGGTCTTTCTGCCTAGACAGGAGGAAAATGCCCCAGCTGCAGCAGAGCTCTGGTGAGGATGGTTTACGATTGTAATAACACACAGTCCATCAGCTCACCACCCTTCTGCCCTTAGCTGCAGCAAAATGTCTGCCTAAGGCAAACACAGGCATCCCAGGGAAATGTGAGGTAAAACTTCCCAGAGCTCCCAGTTACAGTTTCCATTTCAGTTATAGGTGGAAATTGGGTTTGATTTAGAAAAAAAAAAAAAAAAAAAAGCCAGACACAGAGGTCGTAAATTACAGTGCCCAACAACAAAATACACTGTACAGAGGACTTAAAAAGGATCTTCTGCTTCTTCTCAGACTGAGATTGCTCCAACCTTTGTAATTTCTCCATTGTTCATAAGAATTCCCTATTTTGAAGTGAAAAGCCAGAGAGTTAGGATACCTGAAATGATGGTTCTGAGATGGCCTAAATGTTCAGCTGTTGCTGCTGGCCTTTACGGTCAGCGTAGTGWCCCCAGGGAAATGCAATGACCCCTTCACCTGTGACAGCTCCAGCAGAGCTCAGGTATCCCAAATGAAGCTTTTGAGGTAGGGGATTTACCTGSTCTCTGAGGTTTTTTATATATATAGATATATACATAAATGCTGATGAAGTTGGGGCTGGGATGGCCGAGCGCGAGGAAGTCACCTGGGGTGGCGTGAGCCCTTTAGGGACGACAGGATTTGGATGTTGGGCTGGCAGCTGCACTCGCCTGGCCGTGTCTGGGGAGCAAGATGCTTCTGCACGGACTTTGCAGTAAAACCGGCTTGTTACTTGTTACATCTACAGATGTTCCCGGCTGTCCTTCCGTATACGTGAATGTCGAGGGTTATCCAAGCCATTCAAATACAGAAGGATCATTAGGTGAGAGGCTTGGTGCCCTTTCCCCCACACCTGCATCCCGTAGCCCTTCAGCCCCGGCCTTTCTGCGTGTCCGACTGCGTGGGCTGCTCTCTCTTCTAGGCTACAGCTACGACAAGGGAATGAGGTCCTTTGCTGACGATGTCTGTGTTGTTCCCGAAAAATTTGAAGGTGAGAGAACGGCAGCTTGGCCCCCTTCATGTTTTCTGCAGTGCAGAAGCTCCTCGAAGAAGGCGCAGGGCTGTCGTGGTTAGAAATGCCTTGTTTGCTCTCACCAGGAGACATCAAGCAGGAAGCTGGAGGGTACCGTGAAGGACCACCCTACCACCGTCGGGGATCRCTTCAGCTCTGGCAATTCCTTGTGGCTTTATTGGATGATCCAACAAATTCCCACTTCATTGCCTGGACTGGCAGAGGGATGGAGTTCAAGCTCATTGAGCCAGAAGAGGTGACACCGTTCGGCTTCTCTCCATGTTCACGGGGGAAAGCCCCTCTCGGCGTTTGTGTGTGCTTTGGTGTGGTGCTGTCCCCTTGATCTGGATCTGGCTGATTATCTTTTTTTCTTCTGAGCGGGTTCAGAGATGTTCACTCCCTTTGATGCTTTTATTCTGCAGGTAGCCAGGCTTTGGGGCATCCAAAAGAACCGTCCAGCCATGAACTACGACAAGCTGAGTCGGTCTCTTCGCTACTATTACGAGAAGGGCATCATGCAGAAGGTGAGTTTGCAAAGCTGCCGGTGCTGCGTTGTCTTTCACGGCAGGGAGTTTGCGATCCTGACGTGCCTCGGGTCGGCGGGGAAGGGGCTGAGGAGCGTGGCGCCGGGGCTGCCGGGTGCCTGCGCCGCTCAGCTCCTCTCTCCCCGCAGGTCGCCGGCGAGCGCTACGTGTACAAGTTTGTGTGCGAGCCCGAAGCCCTCTTCTCCCTGGCCTTTCCTGACAATCAGCGGCCCACCCTGAAGGCAGATTTTGACCGGCAGATCAGCGAGGAGGACACGGTGCCTCTTTCTCACCTGGACGAGAACGTGCCTTACCTGCCGGACCTTGGGAGTCTTGCCCCACAGCCTTACAGCAAAGGCTATGCCTATTAGCACTGCTGGGAGCCCTCCGGGACGCCCACGTGTGTATATAAGGAGATGTTTGGTTAGTACTCGGTCGGTATAGGTGCATTCCCAGGTCAGTCAGGCTGTGCTGGACAGTGGATGCCTCCTTGGTCAGGGCAAGGGTTTGGTCCTCCTGTGGATGGTCACCTGGCCATCAGCAGGGCTCCTGCGTGCACGTGGTGGGAGCTGGTGGGACCAGCTCCAGCCCTTCTCCAAGCAGGGAAGCCCAGCTGCAGCAGSAGCATCTCCAGCCAGGCCCCAGGAGTCAGTCACAGTCCGTATCCTCAGCCATGGAGATGGGGTGCTGCCAGATCGCCTCTCGTTTGAGGATGCTACAGCACTGCTGCCGGCTGCACTCCGCCGCCGGTCCAGAAGCCCTGTGCAAGCTACCAGCAATGAGGGACAGACCCGACCACCATGGTCACAATACCGCGGGGCCAGCGTGCCCTCTTCCTGGAAGGGCTGCAATACAACTGTCACCAACCGCTAATAACCGCTTTGTGGGARCGGGGAATGTGTGTATGAGCTTGCTCGAGCTTTACCTGCACCACACCAGGACCGGCTGGGATTCAGGGCTCGCTTAGGGCAGGGTAGGAGGAGGGAATAGCCAGGATTCACAGAGTCCTGGAGCTCACAGCTCCGCATGCATTCAGGGGAAGAGCAGAGCTGCTGCGCGGTGCGGTTGGAGACGCAGCTTAAAGCCAACCTCCCCTTTGGSAAGGGGGAACGCAGGAAGCAGCAAGGCCAGAGGTACCTGTTCTTTATAGCATCTGGCTTGCAGAGGGCTCGTTCTGGCTCCTACAGCTCGCTCACTCCTTCAGTAAAGTTCCTGGGGCTCTGAGCATGCGCGTCCTGGGCCTGTCAAGAAAATCATTGTGGGCAGGAGAAGAACCTGGTGGAAGCGTGTCGAGAAAATACTTTCCAAAGTAAGCTCAAGCATACACAGTGCTTAATGTCTGAGTTTAGACTTAACCTCTGCAGTTGTTTGCATGTATGAATAAAGGCCTGGCGTGGTGTTGAAGTGGACATCCCTGCAGACTAGTGCAGCACCTGCAGCTGACCCAGACTCTGGCTGCTTTTTTCAGGAAAATCCAGCCAAGCGCCATGTCCCCATTGATGGGTCCCGGTGASTCTCCCCCTGCATGGCTTCTCCCCTACTTCTTTCAAGGAATGAGGGCCAGAAAGAGCGGCTCTGCTGACACATTTGAAGCCCGTGGCAGCCCAGAGGTTGGCGTCCAGGCAGCTCCCAGTGCTCCTGCCTTGCTCCCGCTGGGCATGCACACTTCCACCACGGTCCTAGGAGTGGSGTTAAAGGAATCCTTATTGGCATAATCTGTGTTTATTATTTATAAGTGTAAAAATACTATAATTAATAAATTGGTCTATATCTTTGGCCTGTGCCCTGGGTAGTCTTTCTTCCCCTTCTGAGATTGCTCTATCTTCCTGGCACCAGCCTTGTGCAGCCTCATCCTGGGAGTCCAGGCACGTGGATCTGCTTCTGGATCCTGGAGGAGCTCAAGAGAGGACCACAGGGCTCCCCCAGCCTCCCGTCAGCCAGTCATGTGCAAACCCTCCCCTACAGCTAGAGGAGGGTTGGACCCACCTGCAGCCTCCATGGGCAGGGCATGGGAGGGCAGAATCTCTCATATTTATCTTTCTTGAATTAAGGGCAAGAGGCTGACTTTGGGGGTGTGAGAGTACACACGTACACACAAGTCAGGGCTTTTTTGTTCTCCAAACCCTCTGCCTGTGACAGACACATGCAGAGTTCTGGGGAAAAAAGAATAAATAAAAAGCTTTGGAGAGTAGTCAATATGACAACAGGCTTTGCACAGTGCCATTATGAAAGACTCTGAACTTAAAAAAAAAAAATAATTTTATTAAACTTTATAAAGATGCAATGCTACCAGAGTGCCCCTGGTACTATAACAACATAATAAAACAGTATATACACCATTCCTGCCCAGCTGTGTACATAGCTACAGCGTTCAAGTGTATCCACGTCTCAGTGTGGAACACTCTTCAAAACAATCAAATGCAAAACTAGATTTTATTTCATTTTCATTCAGCCAATTTCATTCTACTCTTTTAAACAACTAGCAAMTATGCTAGCTTTGAGGGGAAAAAAATTACATCTTCAGCTATTTGTCCAATAACAAATTTCAGTTTTCCTTGTAACAAAATAAAAGGGGAAAAAAAAAAAAGAGGTGGAATTCACAGATAGCTTCAACAGGACATAGTGCACACTTGGCACACTCGATCTGTTTTTAATATGGAGCTGTTTCACATGTTTTACCTAAGTGTTAGCTGTAGGAGAAAGTTTTGTATAAAGAAACAAAAACCTCTCAACAGTTGTGATGTCACTGAGCACTGTCAGTGGAAATAAGACACGACACACTGAGTAAAAGTCTAAACATCTGTAATCACTTAGGTTTACAGACAGAGCCGTGCTACGTCGTGGATGTGGTTAATTACCATTTGATATACTAGCCTTCAGCACACAGGAGATGGTGATGAAGGACACGAATTGCAGTCTTACCTGTGTCACTGTCATAGTATAACAGATGCTCTAGTTGGGTAGCAGGGCTCTTTTCTACCKTGGCTTGCATAAAAATAATAAAAAAATAAATTAAAAAACACAAACAGACATGAAAATGTTTAAGATAGTAAAAAGAGCCACTATCCAACAGAACAAGTTGAAATAAATTCTTTTTGAGAGGGTAAAGAGCCAGATCTACTCCAGACTCTATCTGGTAATTCCGAACACGATTAGGTTGGTGAACAAACATTTTTTAATCGCCATTTTTTGTTGCTGTTGTGCTGTGTAAAAATTTCTCTTATAAAGGAGAATGACTAAAATGTATTTTGAGAATTGTTGCTTAAATGATGCAATACACCGAGGAGACCCACAACATTTGTCAGGCAGCTGCAGATTCTGACAGTTGGCACGAGCAAGCAACGCCCTCYTGTGCTTTTGCTCTGAAAACATTTATTTTCCGTTCATTTTGCAAGTAACTCTCTAATTGCAGGCTTCCTAAAAGATATACAACAACGCAAGAACTGCAGTCCCACAAATATACAACCAACAACAGTCCATGCCAGAACCAGGCTCATCGGCGTCTGAACGCACGCGAGATCCTCCAAGCATTGGGCTCCTCGTAGCGATTGTACAGGGGTTCCAGCCGCTGCTGCTTCTTTTGTTTGCTCAGCTTGGTTGGGTCAGAAACCTTGAAGAAAGCTGGTGCAAACTCAACGAGCCAGCGGGGATCAATGGTGGTCACCTCCCGCATATACTCCTTAGTGGTTAGCACCAGCTCATGATACACCACCCTGTGAAGAAAAGAGAGACCACTTGGGAAATTACTACTTCCAAACAGGAGGAAGCAGGGCAAGGGCTGGAATATCCAAGCTCACCCTTATGTTCTTCCCTTCCCCTTCCTTAAAACTGGACTCCTTACAAGTTCTAATGTGGGCTCCAAAATAAAAATCCAGGACAGTAATCTTCTTTCCCTTCTCCCATTTCACATCTATTCTTCATCACAGAACTCCTTCATTCCATGTAAATAACTCCTATTCTCTCAAAACTCAGTGTTTTTTAATTCATTTTCACAAGACAGGCACACAGAACTGCAGGTCCGGTCCTGACCTTGATTCTAAAGGTCCCTCTTCTGCATAGAAAACATTGGGAGTAGGAAGAGACAAGGACTTGAAATTATCCTTATTCTGCTTGTTACTGCTTGATATTTTTTCCCTTAAAGATCTACTAAAGGCTTTCCAATTATAAAATCTGATCTGACATGGAAAATCAAAGTCTCATKTCCTTTTTTACCATTCTGGCTGACGGTTGAAAAGGGCACTGGATGGATGAATATAGACTACTTGTTGATCAATGAGTGTCCGATAACCCTCCTGTGGATCCTTCTTTGCTGCATTTCGGAAGAAGCCACTGCAAATGGCCTTCTGGACTCGAACTGTTGCCTTCCCGCAGGACACAACATCCAGCTTGTGTCTATCGAACAGAAAAAAACAAAAGAGAGAGATCCCCAGATGTGGATGCTGCTCACATCAGATCTGCAGGTTTTGTTTAGCTGCTGCAACATAACAACATTACAGAACACCAGTATTTATTCTTCTCCGTGTGCTCACCTGTCCATAATGCCCAACATCTGCTTGCGGATATCCTGTGCCCTGCGTAGGGAGCGAGCCTGGATAAAATTTTCATAGCACCAGGGATTTGAAAACTTATTGTTTTTCCAGGAGTTGTACACAGCCAGCAGAGTGAGGTGGTCACCTTCTGTCTGATGGAACTTGGCTTTCTTTTGATCAGCAAGGGCTTGTTTATCCTAATAAATAAAATATAGATACACATGAGAAATTTATGTCTTAGAGACCACTCTTGTGTGACAGAATAAGGACACTGGTTCTTTGTCACTCATACCATGTCTTTTTAAGTCTACCACAAAAAAAAACCCCATGATGTAGAACTGGAAAGATGACACAAAATCTCCCATAAGGGATAGGGGTCAAATTAGAAAAGATCAAGTACTTTGGATACACTGCGTCAGTAAGAACAATTTCAGCTCCGTTTTTTGAAAGGATACTGCAGAGCACATGGTCCCTTATATTGTAGACAGTGTATGCATACACTGACCCAGCTCACTTTTATTGCTCTGGTAGCAGCTTCAATGACTAATCAACAACATTGCTGAAGAAATAGTTTTGACTCTGCTGATCTACCCGTCCCTTCTCATTTCTCTAATCTACAGGTACGACAYGAATCAAACTTTGTGATTACATATATCAAAACTGAAGTCAATGCACTGAATTGCAACTGGATAACATAATGAAGWAGTAATAGATTCCAGGAGACTCTGCTGTGGAGGAATTCCAACACACCATAGTCTGCTGTTTGCTGAGATGAAAACAGTAAGYATATGATAGGATTGTGATGAAAAAAAAATACACTGTTTATCCGGAGATGGAGAAGTTTCCTCTGGCAAAGTCATTCTGAACTYGACAGCAGAGACAGAGTGAGTTTAGAGTTGTATGGGAAGGGAAGGAAAAAGAGAATGAGAAGCTTTTAACTTTCATCTTCCCCCACACAAAGAGAGCCAATATCCACAGCCACAGGGTTTTTAACCAAAAGGTATGTCAGATATGTAACGTATGAACCAACAGTTCAAATCAAGATACAGGCTTGTTTTGACAAGCATGCCCACTCACTAAAGGAGGCAGGGAACACCAAATAACATCCAAACACTGTTGCCTCTTGGTTGCATTCCTTACCTTTGGCCTGTAGAACACGTTCTGAACAGAGAGCATAGAGACTATTGTCAGCATTTCCTCACTGCATCCCAGATGTACAGACATGATCAACATCTTACACAACATGGGCTCCAAGGGGAATTCTGCCATCTGCAAGACACTTGTTTCAGGATCCTAYGCAAAGCCTTGGAAAACTCTTGAGATATCTCAGTGCAAAAAATACCAGTTATCTTTGTTCAGCGTTTCCCCATCAATGTGCTCTACTCAAAATAACTTTACTGAACATAAAACAAATTACCTTGACTATATACACAACCACAAAAACCACAAAAGTATTACAGGAGATTTTCAGACACTGGTAAAATTAATCTTATAAAGAACAAGAAGAAATCATCTGCTACTGAAAAAAGCAAAAGTTATATAGCTATGATAAGGGTAGAAATATGAACAAAACATAAGAACGAGAAGAGAAAACAGAGGATGGCATGGGAATAGTTGTTAGGGACTTGCCTGAGTCTGAACATATGCAAACCAAATAGTGTCAAGAAATACCCTCTACAACCTACCCTGCGCCCGAGTCGAGTGAGCAGCCCTTCATCATCCAGAGCTCCCAAAGTGTAGAGTTGCTCCATGGCAGTTATGAGAGTTTCCATTGGGGGAGCATCCATAAAGTCAAAGGAAAGCAAATCGTTGATCCCCATAGCCTGAAGAGAGAAAGTGGAGAAAATTCAAGTTAAAACATGGAGGAAATCAAAATCTAGGCAGAGATACATAAGCATCAAAGTGGCATTAAAGAGCTTTAAGCCCACTCCACATACGGGCCCTTATCTCAGCCACAACCATCACCATGACTATTTGGCTACAGCCTAGCACTTGAGATGAGTCCGCACAGGCCCATGGCTTTCACTCAATTTTCTTGGGATGTTTCTCTGGGACCTCATGCCTTTTCCAGACAGGATGATCCACAGGTTGATACTGAACGTTTTAATGCTCCACAGAAAGATACATAAACAATCCATAGTGCCTGAGAATTGAATGAGACTCCTTCCAAGGTACAAATGTTTATTAGAAGGAGCTGGAATTACTGAGGTATTTAAAGAGAAAGACTTTGCTGAAAGTCAGTGAAATACCTACCTTCAGGGAGAGTACTGTACTGGCCAGATTTGTTCGCTGGATTTCAGGCACATTGGTGGTTAGCATTTCATCTCGATAAGCACGCTCTGTATATAGCCTGTAGCATTTTCCTGGTCCTGTTCTCCCAGCTCTTCCTGCTCGCTGCTTTGCTTGGGCCTACAAGTAACAAGGCATCTCAGMAGTGCAAACAGGTATAGATGAAAACAAATGAAAGAGAAAACAATTGTGTCAAACAAAAAATACCTACCTGTGAAATTGGTGTAACAACCAGCTGGTCAATTCCAGTCTTGGAATTATAAACTTTCTGCTTCACAAAGCCAGGRTCAACTACATAATATATTCCATCAATAGTCAGAGAGGTCTCAGCAATGTTAGTGGCAATGACAACCTGTAAAAAACAGTTTAATTTAAAAATCAGTTCTGTGTCACTGGCAAGCCACACACAATGCTCAGCTTAAATCAACCACTCTACGGGGTATGACCATTTTGTTATAGAGGCAAACACTATTAGCTTTACACTGAAAGGAGAAATTGAAAGCTAGAAAACAGTATTAACTACAGCCAAAAACTGTCAGATTTTAAATATTTAGACTCTACTATATTGGGGAATATAAGGAGAGAGAATAATAACATTAGTAATTACAAACAAGCACAGAGTCCTTATTTTGTAAGCAGATTACAATGATTTCATGGAGAATTTCTATATTATGAAAAAAAAAGTTATATTCTACACTATCAGAAAGCAGGTCCTGAAGATGACGCCACATTTTCTTGAAATTACCTTTCTGCTTCCTGGTGGGGCTGGGTCAAAGATYCTGGTTTGCATTTCACTTGGCAAAGCTGAATACACTGGCAAAATGATTAACTCTGGAACATCGGGTCCTAGAGATTTCATCCTCTCATAGAGGATCTCGCACGCAGTGTCAATCTCTTCTTGACCAGTTAGAAACACCAAAATATCACCTACACAGGAAGCAACACATCCACAAAATCAGTTCTGCTCAGCACAGCTCCTGCATTACTATTGTTCATCTCTTCCATTTAAAGCAGAGGACCCCAAACAGCATATTTTACTCTTCACTCAACTTCAGTTTGAAGGATTTGACTCACTGCAGTTACAAAAAACACAAAGTACTGCTGAGAACAAGATTTTGCTCGTGTTACTGATGCTTAGTAACTCAGTGACTCATCTCAGTGACTCAGAGATACCTTGCTCCTAGGCATAAAGAGTTCCTCAATCAACAGTCACCCTGCAGCATTCTCCACTCACCTGGTGGCTCTGTTAAGTGGATCTGCATCACTGTAATTAGACTGGCATCCAAATAATCTGTCTCTGGCTCTTTTGTATATAGAATTTCTACTGGGTATGTTCTCCCTGGAATTGTGAAGATTGGAGCTTCATAGAAATACTGAGAGAATTTCACAGCATCCAGTGTTGCTGACGTCACTATCAACTTCATATCCTGTCGTTTCTGCACGGTCTATAAGAAAGAAAGTTCTCAGGTCATTTTTTGCTTTTAGTACTTTTTTAGCATTTCTTTGCCTTCAGGACATTTAGACTAGGAACATCAGTTTTGCTTCGAGAGAGACTCTTAAGGCATGTGAACAGACTTGGTTTGAATGATCTTGCATTCCCCTTTGGGCACCTATGTATATATATAACATACAGAGAAACAYAAGATAACAAGAATCAAGGCTGTATTACCTTCTTCAGGAGTCCAAACAGAACATCTGTATGAATGGTCCTCTCATGGGCTTCATCCAGCATGATAATGGCATATTGGGTCAGATCAGGATCTATCAGGCATTCCCTCAGTAACATACCATCTGTCATGTATTTGATGACTGTTTCAGGGCTAGTACAGTCTTCAAAACGAATAGTGTAGCCAACCTATAAAGCAGAGTGGAATACAGAACAATGTTCTATCAGTTTCACATTAAAATTGAAGCTGCAGACTACTAATTCCCATTTGATTACCAGTTCATCTCCAGACTAGCAGAAAATACATAATCTGTTACTGATTTTTCCTGTTTTTCATTGTTTTTTTTTTCCTAGCACATCCTTCAATATGGAAATTCACCTCTTGTCCCAGACAGCAGCCAAATTCCTCTGACACTCGTTTTGCAACAGACATTGCAGCAACTCTGCGMGGCTGAGTGCATCCAATCTTTCCTCTTGATGTATACCCTGCCTCAGCCAAGTATTGGGTAATTTGTGTTGTTTTTCCAGACCCTGTCTCTCCAATAACAATCAGAATCTGGTTGTCATGCACCGCCTTAAAGAAAAAAAAAAAAAAAAAAGAGTATATTAAACTTGTTAAAAATTATAAGCAAATAAATAAAAATCTCTAAACAATGCATCTCTAGGACTACACTGAGCACCTATTTTTGTTTTAGTTGACCCAGACTGAATGAGGTAACTGCTGTTCTTACTGACCATTTGTCAGTTGCAAATGGCTTAATCATCCAGCTGATTCCTTGCCATTTRTGACCCTATTTTCAATTTTGACTTGTAACAGTAAATAATTGGCACATTAATATATAAATATATATATAAAGCCTTTAAAAATATTCTATTCCATGCATAATTTTAGGTAGTTATTCATCTGTCAACAAGCTAAAGCAAACACATTTATATAGAATTACTCCTTGTTTAAAACGCAGTGTCATTTCAAGGGTCCTACTTGTATCAGCTGCTCCTTTAGTCTGAAGATTGGCAGACTCTCCCTTTGCTCAATGATGGAAAGTTGGGTCTTTTTACCATAAGAAGCTTTGTTGCCACCAAATGCATGTTTCTTCCATTCTGGGATGTCATTAGGCATCATCCCAATACCTCGCATGTTTGCAGCTATTTGTCTTCCATCCACTAAAAAAGATAGAATTTCACCATCATATTTAGGCTCACACAATGCAGGTCCTATGATCTTGCTCTTACTGCTATATCAATTCAGGCCTTCCATACTTTCCCTGGGCATTTAAATTTCTGTATTTTGTAAATTCTTGCACGCACTTCCTCCTCCCCCCAATTAAAATAATTTCTCCATGAAAAATTGCTTTACTACCCATCATACTTCTCAGTAATCAATCCCTGATGGGTGCTTGGATATATATGTACTTTCCACTGACATTCTCATTCCACTCAAATGGAAAAGGATTTCTTCCTACCCTTGTTTTTTAAAGGGGAGTGAGCAAAGAAAATGATATCATGGGCAACACAGGAGAAGTGTCTTGATTTCTAGCTCAACTATCACAAAAAAAAAAAGGGCACAGTTCACACCTAAATGTGTTCAGACGTACCGTCAGGAAGAGGATCCACCCAGTGTGTGTTGAGTCCCATAGGGATGGAATCCATCTCTGCTTCTCTTTGGGCCTGTTTAAGTTCCCGTCTTTCTTTAGCTAATGCACTCTGCATCATTGCGGCCTGGGACAAGGATCCATCCGGATTCTGAAGAACAAGAAAAGAGTTGGGATTTCAAGCACAGCCCAATCATAAGTAGAGAAAAGATCTTCAATTTAGTGGTAATGTTTGGCAGAGCTCTAAGACATTTTAAACCYTGGCTATTAAATTCTTTAATATTTGTTTAATTAAATCAGGTATACTGTTTTCGACCTTTAGCATCTCTTACCTTTACTATTTTGATGGGACTCATATCCATGCTTTGTTTGGTATGACCTCGAAGGAATGGGGGCTCCTCTTCAACCAGCTCAATCTCAAGGTCCTCATCTAAAATCCAGAAGTTACAGTTTTAAGGAAACATTAAACATCTTCTTGTATGACAGTAAAAGTACCTATTAAAATGGTACCTACTGTGCATTCTTGATTATGACATAATTAGACAATTTTCAAAGAATGCACAGTCAGTCAAGTACACAACCAAGTGTCACTAATAACAAGAAGGTTGCAGCAACCCTTGTTACAGATGTTTAATGTGCAACAAATTGCAAAATGCCTCACATCCACTTTTATGATCTGCTTCTGAATCAAAACATATCCAGAAACAGACAAAATTTACCACAAGAGTAACACTACTTGGAAATACTACCTTCTTCATCGTCAACTTTAGGAAGGATCCCAGTTTCCTCATCAAAGTCAGGAAACTCTTCTTTGGAAAGCACATTAGCTGCAATCATCTGGGAAGGAATGAAAGAATAGGAATTTGTCCCCATGTATGAACACTATCCATGCCACTAAGTCTTTTGTTCTAATTATACCATCCAGAATTTTAAATTAGGAGCAAAGGAACGAACAGTCCTATATTCTGGGGCCTATCTCCACAAGTCAGTCAGTTTCTGAGCAAATAATCATTTTTTGTTATTTYAAATTTCAAAAGTGTGGGACAGCTGACTTAGACATGGCAAATCTGCACTGATAATCAAGACTGTTTTAAGCCTTACAGGATGTAGGCAAGGATCCCATCAAATCATAGAACAATTAAAGCTGAAAGGGATCAGAGGTTATCCAGTCCAATCTTCTCCTCAAAGCAGGGATAACTTCAAAGCTAAAGGACAGCTAGAAGCCCCAGACAACAAGAAAGTACTAAATTAGACATAAAGAGTAAATAAAAAAAAAATAAACAAAGAGTTGTAGCTTAGATTATGAAACTCTCTAGCAATTATATTGACTGGCACCCCCTATCACTCAGTACAAAACATACCTGTTTTATTTCCCATTTCTCTGGGTCTGAAATTCGAGTGAGGCGTTTCCTTTCGAGGGTATCATCCTCCACTTCTGGGGCATTTACCAGGGAAAGGTGACTGGGTCTGTCTGGGTTCCTCATAGAAGTTTCTTCATTGGTTTCTCCAATCAGGTTTCTCCTCCGGTTTGGGTTCAAGTCTTCCCCAGTATTTTGATCAACATCCTACATTAGAGTGATTAATCAGTCAGTTCTACCTATAGAATTGGACTTATCTTTATCTATTAACTGTGGTTGGTACTTCCTCTAACACAAGAGTAAAAGTACAGTCCACTTTTCCAAGAGGCTACTGCCAAATATGATCCATGTGGAGGAGATATTAGAAAATATTGCATATACACACACATTTTACTTTCATAAATGTGTGCATACATACATTTTTTCCAATCGCTTTAACTCTATTCTATTATGGAATATCTTTCATACCTTCATGCTCAGGCTGGTTTTGGATCCAGTAAAAGATAAYACTTTGACTTTTACTCTTTGTCCTTTGCTCACAACATCAGCAACATTGGCAACTCGTCCTTCTCTTCGAAGCTCAGAGATGTGGACCAAGCCCTCCCAGCGCTTCCTACAAGTGAAACAGAGGGCCATGAGGTGACATACATTATTACTCAAACAGTCTTTGACATCATTCAGAGACTGTTTTAAAATACCTCAACTAACTTTTGTATGTACTCATAAAAGGTTTTTTTGTGATGAAAGTATTAGCCACTATCGAATTTATTTCTGTGAAACTTCATTTTGGCAATCCAAATTCAACCTAATCATGGCATCCTACACTCTTTAACACATGATCAGAAACCAGAAAACAGATGGAATAGTATCATATTTATTGTGAAGATTAGAGGGTACCTTAATCCTTCCAGCTGCACAAAGCATCCAAATTGCATTATGCTCGTCACTTTGCCATTGTAAATGTCACCAATGGAAGGCTCCTCAGGTGGTGGACGGTCTATGTGCTTGTCTCTCCATCTATCATTGCTCTTCTCAACATATTTCTCTCGATCCCTATGGTCCCTGCTGGGACTCTGACTCCTGCTCCTTGAGCGATATCTGGATTTTCCCCTGTTCTTCTCCCAAGTCCTAGAACGAGACCTTGAACGAGACCTGTGCCTTCGCTTCCTGTCCCTGCTGCGACTTCGGCTCCTCCTCCTTCTCTTTGCCCTGCCAAGCAAACATTAGAAAACAACTTTGAGATTCTACCTAAGGAAGAACAAACAGACAATATGAATTGCCAGTACCCATTCCCTAGAAGCCTACCGGTGATCACTGTTCCTTTGCTTGCTGTGTCTGTCAGCACTAGGCATTAGAGCTTCAAGCTCTTTAAGTGCATCAGCTGCTACTTTCACATCATCCTCATCCAGCATATTCTGCAAGGACAAAGAAACATTGTCGAGCAAGACTGATAGAAGCCAATCACAAAGAACTAATCTACACAGAGAATAATCAAGTGCATTTCTGTTTAGAATTAATATAAGCAGAATAGGTGTTCTGGAAGAAAAAAAAAGATATTTAGAAAAAAAAGTATATAAAGCTAAATAAAACAACTTCTTAGTAGCATTTCAACATCCAAGATTTTCACTTAACTCAGGATCAGGCTATAAGCTACATTTTAGAAGAGTTTCTTTTCATATATCCTGCAAAACAGTAACCATGCTGAAACTCTTGTAACAGTTCTTGAGAACTGCATCTAATATCAGCCTTCTGCCTCCTTCAGGTTTTACTTCCATAGTTCATTTTTATTCATACAGAAGATACAAACACTAACATAAATACAACTTGAGACTACGAGCAAAAATGCAGAAAATAAGGATTGCATTTCCACATACGTGACAGACATCTACAATTATGACCTTACCCTGACATTGGGATTATCTGGCCTGCAGAGGGCTGGAAACAATTCCTTCAACTTTTCTTTCTCTGATTTGGGCTTGACAACTGCCTCTGAATTTGAGATTAAAAAACAAACAAACCCATTAGAAGTGATTTGCCATTGACATTCCTGAAATTGAATATGAAATTTAACTTTGATCTGAATGCAAAGATTAACAGAGATGTCATAGAGATTAAGCTCGACGATGACAATGTTATCTTTCTACAAATAAAATTATGATTTATAGTGAAACTGTAAAAATCACAAATGTTCTAAATACTGCACTAAACATGCTTTCAGTGCCTCAACTGCTTTGCAAGCCTACCACTAACAATAGTGAGAAATCCATTAAAACAATAGGACATTATGTATTGTTTTACAGGACTAGAACATAACTACTTGGATCTAACCAAATATTAGGGAGAGAAGGTTGGTGGTTTTTTCCCATACATAACAGATAAGGAGGAGTAGRTTACTCATACCTTTGCTTGTAGATGGTTTTGATGGAGGGCGCATTGTCTGAATGAGACGTAGCAAATTACTAACAAGGGAATCCTGAAAAAATAACAGCAAAATACTTTATTTTTAAGAAGTGACTTCAGCACTTTTGTTTATTAATACAGGACTTAAGAGAAGATTTCTCAGGAGGGCAAAAGTAGCTCAGTTTTGAAGATGAGGGCTTTTTTTTTTTCTATGCAAGGCCAAAACAAATTAAATAGCTTGAATCTAGAAATGATAATGCCATTCAACTGATTTTTGCACCATCATGTTGGTAATCAGCTACTTAACCCAATTATGCTTATTGCTGAAGAAGTCACAAACCTTGGACCTCTATCTCACAGAACTGGGCCTCACATCTTTTAAAACAGGCTCTATAAAATAACCCAGGACAAAAAMGTACAAATGATGTTAGGATTCCACTTACAGTGAACTCAGCACCATTCTTTAGGAGAACAGCTTTAAACGTGTCAAACGTAGAGTTTTTCTCAGCAAGATTTATCACGAACTCGGCTGTGAAGCGAAGGAATAAGGGAAGGATTAAAGAAAAGTGGAGGGAGCAGCTAAAGGGGGAGGGTGCGAGCTGCCCRGGGGCAGCGTGGGGCTCTGCTCCCCAGCCCGCACACGGAGGGGCCGCGGCCCTGCTCGAGGCCCTCCCCGACCCCTTCGGGGGAGCGTCAAGGCGCTTCCTCGCGTTCTTGATACAGTTCAGGAGGAAAGCGCCGCTCGCAGAGCCCGTCCCGGGCCCAGCGACTGCGGCCGCGGCCTCCCGCACGCAGGGCCYGTCCTGCCGCGCCCGCCGCGGCGCTCACCCAGGTCCTTGTCGTTGATGCCGAGGTGGTTGTCCAGCTCCGTGCACACCTTGGACACCAGGGACAGGTACTCGAGCTTGGCGAGCTCYTCCAGCGCCGCCGCGTCCGCCATGGCTCCTCCTTCCTCCCCTTCACCGCGCTACTTCCGCATCCGGGATGCGGCGGAAGCCGTGGGCGGTCACGCGCGCTGACCATAGAGAGACAAGTGGGCGCTAGAAGKGCCCGTCCGGAGGCCGGTGCCTAAAACGATCTTTGTGGTTGGGCGGGCGAGGAGGCCAAATGGGGGCAAAGGCGGGCGAGGGCGCCGCGCGTTACCGCCGTTTTTCGGGTGGAGAGGGTACGGATCCCTACCGCCCTACAAGGCGCCTTTTACCCCATCCGGCCACGCAGCGAGCTGCTCAGCAGCCAGCTCCCTCAGGAGCTCACGAGAAGCACCATAGCCTGTTCCCTACGAGGGGGGGCCCAGGTACGCACGCCTAACCCACCAGCAGTGGCTTTTCTGTGTTCCTGGAGGTTTCTKCTGCAGCACACATCGCTTCTAAGGCAGAGTAAGGCTAGAGTTATTTAACTTATGTGACGGGCTGTGTTCTGTGTCTTCCAAGAAGGATCTTAACAGCAGTACTCTTAACTCATACACCCCGAAGTCCCAGCATTATCATCCAGGTGACAATATTCTGCGTTCACATAGAGCCAGCACGAGGACTCTTCATCCATGACGAGTCCTAGAAGGGCGGTAGGAACGGCGGAGACGGGACGGGAACAAACGGGACCCGGAACCCTCCCGTCCCCGCGCGCGGCGGCACCGGCCACCCTGAGGATCGGGCCCACTCCCCGCAGGCCCCACCCTCCTCGTTACGTCACACGGCCGGGACCAATCCGCACGCGGCAGGGGCGGCYGTGGGTGACGCGCGTCCGTTGCCAGGCGCCCGTTGCCAGGCGCCCGCCGCCGCGCGGGGGCCGCCATGTCGGCCCTGCACTGGGAGGCGCGGCGGAGGCAGGCGGCGCTGGAGCGGCGCCGCCGGGCCCCGGTGCCCCCGGTGCGTGCGGGGCCGGACGGGCCGCGCCGGCGGCTGGGRCCGGCGCTCACCGCCCTCTCTCCGCGCCCCGCAGGCAGAGGACGCCCCTCCGAGGCGCTGCGAGCTCGGGGCGGACGCTGGCGCCCAGGCCCTGCCGCCCGCCGAGTGGCGYGCGGGGTCGGGCCTGGCCCGCCGCGCCGCTGCGCAGGCTGTGGCTAACGCGGCGCTTCTCGCGGAGCCCTGGCCGTCCTGCTGCCGCCGCTGCTGTCCTTATCCCGCGACAGCCAGCGCGAGGCTGCCGCACCGCTTCACTGTAAGGGCGGGGCGGGAGCTGAAGCTTTTTGACATGTGGCTGTTGCCTCTCACTGTGAGAGGGGCACATCGACCTCGCAGGTGCTCAGAGGCRGTTTGAGAGCCCAGCTGAAGGGAGGTTAGCTCTAGCCCATGSTTATAGCTAAACCACCTTGCTTTCATGCTGCAGCTGGTAACACATCTGCTTAGATGTGTAAAGAGGGGGGTGGATTGTACGTTAAGTGGCAACATTTAAGTCAGGCCCTGTTGAAACTTAATTTGAATGATGAGAAAATAATTGACTTTGAAATCTTTCATGCATTCTGAATAACATAAGTGCACTTTTTTTTTTGCCTTTTTTATGTATTGCTATTATATAGCAGAAGCAAAAATGTAACCTCTCTTTGCCCTTTCAGGCTGTGCAATACATGCAGCAGTGGTAAGGGCAGCATAGCCAAGGAGGTCAAGAGCAGCGCCTGGGAGCTCCGTTCTCAACACACGTACACAAAATCAGTGGTGACTCCGTCAGCTTGGGTGGTAACAGCTAGTGATAAATAAACATCACAGTGTTCCAGTGGAAGTACCTCTTAAGCAACAAGTATTTTCCCCAAAGCTTGCTTGCTCTGGTTATGTCCTGTCCTTCATCAAGTATGTCCCAAGAAATGCCATCCTGCTGCACCCTTTTTAAGCCTTCCATCTCCCTTTATGCCCAGGCAAAGCAATTCATTTGTCAACTCATATTACTGGGGCTGTACAAAGACAGATCTCCCTCTCTCGTTGCACAACATCTTTTATTTGTGAACAGAAGGAGATGCTGCAAGTGCATAACAGCAGTGCTGCAGCAGCACAGCTGGTAACTCAACAACAGAGGTTGGGAGCATGTGGTAGAACCAACAATATGGCAAATACAAAACRTACTGCATACACAACAACTCCAGAATGGCACATAAATCTTCCCCATCCCCGTTGGAGGGCGTTGCTTGAATAGTTACCATTTCAGAACAGTCTCAACAGATGATACAGTGATAAGAAACACCCTGCTACAGCTCTGTAAGAAGGGCTGGGTTGGGAAGCACATTTTGGAGTGAAGGTCACATGTTTCCTTTAAACTATTCTAACATATAGTTCTCCCCAAAGGAGAAAACCAGTATAGGAAAATGCTGAACTGCTCCTGAATAAGAAATTTTAACCCAGTTACTCCCAGGCTCACCAGCTAGAAGTCATCAGGCACTAAACTGGAACCCCAGGCATGGGCCATCCATCCATCCATCCTGTGAGGGATACAACTGCCACATGCCCAACACTGGGAGGGGAGAAGGCTGCCAGAGCTACTCCTCCCAGAAAGTTCCTTGAGTTAAAGCTTTACAGCTTTAGACCAAAACCAAAATGAAACCAACCAACCAACTAACCAAGTCATAGCAGCAAGGAAGCAGCACAGCAAATAGCATGTTGTGGACACCCACCACCAACATCCTTCCTTTCATGACCAGCTGGAGAGCAGCAATCTTTCTGCTCCATACCACAAAATGCATTTTCTCCTGGCTTAAAGGGCTCCTCTCACAAGAGCCAGCTGCTGTTAAAAATACATATTTAAAATTAAGACAGTGCATTCTTAATCCTGCACCAGACTCAGTGCTCAACAGAACAACCACCCAAAAGTCACACTAAGAGGTGTTTCATGTGACATGCAGTAGATGACTTAAGAGCCACAGATAGAGAGACATCAGTCCTGTTTCATGGTCTCACAGAGCAGGCTGTGCAAATAGCACCGGGCACTGGTGATGGAGACGCAACCCAGGCAGAGAGTCTCACCACAGTCTTCCTTTAGTGAGCTGTGGGATACATTCAGAATAGAAGTTCAAAGTTATGCAAGGATGAAACAACTGAGGTTAGTTTGATTAATGGGGCACTGGCTCCAAACGCAGCAGTGAAGTACTAGAGATGAAGAGTGTGGCCCATTCTGATGGGCCATCACAGACATCCCATGCAGTGGTCACTGCTGCAGAGTYAGCCACGACAAGGCGCTGAGGAAGGGAAGCTGCAAATCTGAGGGCAGTCTACTCCACRTTCATACAGCCGGGCATCTTTGCGCTCATGCGGCTGAGCATCTTTGCACAGGAGATGAAGTCTCATCTCAGGAAAGCACAAAGTCTCCTGTGTATGTCACGAATTGAAGAGAAGCCCCAGAGATTTGTCTGCCTGTGACCTGCCTTTGTGAAGGAGCATGAAGCATCTAAGAGCTCTGGCAGGTCACAGCAGCAGGCGCCGCAGTAGGTGCGGTAGTGTGGCATTCCCACGGCAGTCCACATACTGGTAGTTTTCAAAAGCCAGCTGCTCTGAGTGGCACAGGTAGGTGCAGGTCAGAGTGCCCCTGCAAGGCAAAAACACACAGGAGCAACAGTGGTGACTATGCCAGACAAAAATTCCCATAATATAAAGCTCTGCTGCCATCCTGTTTCACCCCTATTACACAGTCCAGAACACTACCACGTGTCCTCAGCACACCAGAGAGCATCAGCTGGGAGGTACAGTCAACACATGTAGGCAGGGAGGTCCCAGTAGTGGACACAGGCTGCACCAAGAGACAATTTTAGCCCACAGCTTTCCAAAGCAGCTTGACTTAGCTAATGAGGACCACCACTCTTCTCTCAGGGCTTCAGGCCAGGACAGCAGCAGCTGATCCCAGGAGGCCAAAGAGCTCCTTCTCAGAAGCAACAAAGAGCCTTAGGGAAGGAGCTCTGTCAGGCCAACGTGCTGCATAACACAAGCAACAGCTTGTGCTGCAAGTGAGCCTAAATCTAGGGGACTTCTCYTAGCACCAATGGCTTTGGAGAATTATACTTCAGCAAACCTATCTAGGTAACACCACAGACACACTGCAGCCAGCTGTATCCAAGAACAGTGACTGGCTGACCTCACACAGACTTCCGAAAGAGCACAGCTTGTGTTTAGTTCTGAACCAGGCACCACTTACTGTATATGCAGCAGAACATTGTGGACTTTGATTTTTGTCCAAGTGCAGATGTTACTACAAGAGAAAAGAGAGAGCTAATTTCACAGGAGTGGACTGTACCATTAGTCTCCTGGTCCTCAATAATTCCATTATCTCTCTGCTTCTCTGAAAAGGTATATCCTTAGAAGATTTTGGCAACAGCTATGCAAACAAAGTTCTTGAAGAACAGCTCTACCATGGTAAATCACATTTTTTTGCTGGTGTAACTCAGTTATCCAGTAATCATGGGACTCTCAGGTATGCAATGCATATAACCTACCTGCACTGAAGCTGGGATTGCTATGAACTTTAAAAAGTTTCTGCAGAGAAGTGTGCATGGCACAAGATGCATTCAGCTGCTCACAAATGGAGCATCAAAAGTTTGCAACCCAGACATCAAACTGATACCACCACTTGTCAGAATAGAGAAAAGTGACACTGCTGAGCCAGCAGCAGGCAGTGAACACCAGCAGATAAGAAATGAAATCAAAGTGGATGTACCAGGTTTGTGTCTGGGTCAGCTGCACACATATTTAAAAAGTCACAGACAATTTCACTGAAGAGATAGGAACAACACAACAAGCCTAGTTGTAGAAAGCCTTTAAGCATTAATATCACTAACTAACCAAAGAAAGAAATCTTCAAGAATTACTCACTAGGTATTGTTGTCCAATAGCCTACTGGCCACCATATAATAGATCTGCAATGTGAACAGAAGGAAAAGAAGAAAACACACAAGAATTAATTATGTTTGGATGCATCTCAGAGGGCTGAAGTAGGGGGAGCTGGACTCTCATTAGTTGCCTGAAGTTCAGAACCTGGATTTCAAGGTTTAGCCTAGCAATTGTTCTTAATCGTGGGTAACGCTGGCAAGAGCCAGCAAAGCTCACCTGGCTACTCTGTAAAGGGCTGATATTCAGCAAGGTTTTCATGGTGGTCTTCCCAATTACCAGGGTCTGGTGTAAAACTTCTATATCCAGCTGCACAACAGTGACTGGGTAGAAGTTGTTATTAGTTATGTTCAGCACATTCTAGGGAGAGAAACAAGAAAACAAACTACCTTGCAGCATAGCCACAGCTGCAAGCTGTAGCAAAACCACTTTAAATACATCCTTGCTATAATCTTACAACAGCACTAGACCATGCACCCCCTTCCACTCCTGAAAATAATATCCAGCCTGGTTCCCAGAATCAATCACCATCCTGCTCCTGCATAGCCCTTTTGGCCCTCTGTGTGAGGCACTTGCTCACAGACCAGCTACCCTCGCCTCTGACACTGCCACACATTGCTGACATTACTCTTTAAACTGCCCTGAAGGGGACTGCACTGCTGGGGATAACCAGATTTTAACTAGAACCAACAGTCAGTCCRCATAGAGCAGCCTAGAGGACAGTAAGCAGAGGCCTTTTGCCCACTGCTTGACTTTGAACTGAGAACTCACTGTCATGTTGAGGGAAATACTGGTGGTGGCRGCATTAAAGCCGATGGAGGAAGCATTCAACCCTGCCGGGAGGACGGTGATGGAGCGAGGAAAGAGGAAGAAGACAGTGAGAGACGTCATCAGCAGGCAGATCRTCACAGCAAGACACACATAGAGTTTCCTGTAAAACAGCACCACAGCCACATTGTTCTCTTGGCTCCTCAACTGCAGGTGCCTGAAACCCTGCRYCAGCTCAGCMGAGGCAACAACAGGAGCTTGGGGGSCAGAAAGCTGGGRTGAGTTTGTGCAGAAGTCTCGAACRATGGRAGAAGCAGGAGGGTGGCTCCCACCCCGTGACACGCTGCCTGTTACTGTGGAAGCAGGCAGGAATKTAGACATCTCTAACTCCACATTTCCTGCTGCACAGAGGATTGTCTCTGGTGGAACAGACACTGCGAACACCAGACTTACTGCAAACCACAGCGCAAAGAGAAGGTGCCCTCCAAGGAACAGCCACAGGCAGATTTATTCCCATGGGACCAAGKCTTCCCTTCACACACACAAGAAATATTCAAAAGATGAGAAAGGAGCAGAATTTGAGAGCACTTACGTTCTTCTAGGCTTCAGCCTCTGGTCACCATACGGAATCAGGGCTACCAGCTGCTTCTCTTGCTCTGAAAGAAGTAGGAGCAGATAAGAAACTGCATTGACTGTCCAAGCAAATAAAACACATTGCATTGCAGAGAACTGCACAGTAGCCCAGTGTCAATCTGCAGTCACGTTACTGGTGACACTGTTCAATTTAGAAGGTGAGTGTGATGCAGCATTCCCAGCTCAGCACAGAAAGAGCAATCCTCCAGGTACCCCGTGGTAGGCTTTGATTAATTCTTTCAGCACCTGCCTGCCCACCYTATTCTCCAAGAAAGGCAGCCCACAGAAAGCCCTGGAAAGCGTGATCTGCTAAAGCAGCCAGGACACCCCTTGTGCAGGATGCAGCCGATTCAACCCAGGTCAACCTCAGGAGGCTCAAAAAGCACACATATGGCACACAGAAAAATCACCTACCCCTGGGGATCCTGCCAGTTCCCTGACAYGTTGGGCAGTTGACACAGCTTCGGCTTCCAACACCCACACAGGACAGAGCAGGGTCCTCTCCATTGATGCTAGCATAGCCAGCGATTTCATCTTCGGCATCCTTTGCTCTGGGCAAGATCAGCTTGCCCTCGTTCTCCTTTTGGTCAGATGCTTTCCAGAACCGTGAAAGTTTTTCACCCATATTYGACAGAAGATTTCTTGCTAAGTATCCAACACAAAAATGCTTTAGAAAAATTGTCTTTATTAACTGACCTCCAGTGCTATTCAGYGTATATAATGGATCACAAGCATCTACTTTGGCAAATTTCTTGCAGCACARCTCTGAAACTGCTTCTAAAGATCCACGTTGTAGCTCATACTTTTAAACATAGGAATCTCTGGCCACTCTAGTTGCAAGAAATAGTTCAACACCACCACCCTGTAACACGCCAGGTTCTTCATCTCATGGTGCTTTGTAAGAGAACAGGAATGCTGACTCAAAGCACTTGAACATTTATGACAACACAGCCCAGAAGCAGAACTTCAGAGTGCTTGTATGGTCATTATTCATCTGTTTCCAATAGGTAACTCACCTGAACAACAAAGGCTTCGTATTTCCTATCAAACAGGGTTAATAACATTAGTCTGATTTATAAATAAACAGAATAAAACATTGCCAAATTTGCTATTTTTAAATACCAAAACAACAGTTTAACCACTTCCCCCAGGCTTCTGGCAACGAGAAACCTCTACAYGAGCTCCTGGCAATCCTCCACAAAGCATTAGCAACGCCAAGCAGAGGAAAAYAACCTCTGTTTTGCTCACGATAGCTCAGCACAGCTTCCTATCTTTGCCAGCCCAGTCTTGTTTTAATGACTCCAAGGTAGCACATTCAGCCTAGATAAACAACAGCTGTACCGTGGCCCAGATGATCCAGAAGCTGAAAGGAAATAATCTGCAGGGCTCTGTATTTTTTTTCTCCTGTAAAACACTAGGGAGGAGAAAGCACCACCTGGGAGTGCAGAACATGGACCAAGCGTTCCTCCCAGCCCACAAACCTGGATGCATCTGGGAACGCGAGCAGAGACGAGCACGCTCCAGCAGCCGCCGCTCCCGTTGCTGACAAAGGACGCACGAGGGAGGAAGGAAACRGCCACAGCACGGCCTGCTTAGCCTCGAAGGGCCACGGAGAAGCCTCTCCGCTGCCCTGCCACCTCCCTTTGATCAGATTCTGCTCGGAATCAGACACTGCTTGGAAACTTGCGGCAACGCAACGCGTTGTCCTTTACCTGCTGCAAGAGGAGAGCGAAAAGACAGACACCGGAAGGATTTTAATCGTTCAACTTCCCCAACAAGGGAAGRACCCAGTCCCATCGCACACAGGCCCCATTCCCGCGGCCTGCGAGCTTCCTAAAGCTCGGAAGCTGTAAGCTTTCCCGGCACCCTCAGTTAATCTTTAGCAGCTTCTCAACAACAAGCAGTGGGGAGGAGGTGCCGGTCCCTTCCCAGCAYGGGGACAAACGCCCGTGAGAGCTCCGAGCGCGAGGCCAGGCGCAAGGTGCAGCACGTGGGGTTTAACCCCCTTGGYGTGCAGCCCTCGGGAGGCTTCGTGGGACGGGGCAGGCCCGTGCAGGTGACAGAGCCCCGGGCCCTTCCCCAGGAGCGGCCGCGCCTGCTCCTCACGGACGCGGTGCTGAGGGCAGAGCGGCCCCGCCGCGGCCTCCACCCGCCGCCCGCAGGGCTGCCCGGGCCCCGCTCACCCACCCGCAGCCTCCTCACGCCCCTCGGCTCGGCCGCCCACCCGCAGCACCTGCCCGGGCCAAAGCGGAACCGAAAGCACCGCGGGACGGGGCGGCCCGGCCTCCAGCCCAGCCCCGGGGCGGGCCGGGCCARGCGGCACCCGCCGCCCCCTGAGGCGCCAGGCCGGGCCGCGGCCTGCAAGGAGCCCACGAGACACGGAGCCGGGGAGCAGCTTTATTGTAAGGAGAAAGGCGAAGTTTGTCTTCCTCCCTCCSCCGCCGCCTCCTCCTCCCCATCACAGTTGACTTTTAAAGTGCTCATCTCCTAAATCAGATACAGAGGTCAAAGCCGCAGCTTAGCTTATAAATTAGACCATGCGTTCATTAACAAAATAGACAAAGCCAACAGAAATACAGCTGGAAGGTGAGCGTACATCAGCTACAAMCTAGAGATGAAATAAAGCCTTAAAAGGAAAAATTAAAGRGAGCATTTCACACATCACATTTCAATCTGCAATGACGTGCTTTTCCTCAGAGTGTTTTAGTGTTAAAGAAAACATTAAAATTTCTGAAAGTATGAAGATACAATCAGAAAGAACACGTGTCCTGCTGGGAAACCCCRATCAAAAGCAGCCAAGGCCCCTGGGCTCAGCCCACTGTGTTTTACTCCATTTTACCCCTTTCTTCCTTGTTCTGGACGGTGCATAAACCAAAAGGGAGCCAGGGCGACACGCAGCAAAACGGGTTCAAGTTGGAGGAGATCTTTGTGGTCCTCAGCAAATAGAGCGTGATACTGGAGTAAAGAAGGTTGGGAAATGCTGCAAAATAGTCCCGTGGTATTTCAAAATAAGCATTTAAGAGCATTTTATTCTCCACCATCTATAAAAATAGGTTTAAAACAAAATTGTATGATACATTTTTTTTCAATGACTTTTACGGTACCTTAGATAAGGGTATTAAGTTTTTAAGAAATTTACTACTAATGATTACTGGGCCAGTCTCAGTATTAATACTGCTTCGGCTACATTCTGTCACAACAGAAAAAAAMCCCTTTAGAAGTCACAATAATATTAAGATCAATGGTCTCTTATTGCAGCAAGGAAACAAAGACCCACCTGAAAGCAAGAATGTCGCCAACCCTGCTGCTGCTCTCGGAGGACTGGCTTCCAAGCAGTTACCTACTGATCCACCGCTGCACAGCAGCAGATGATGCTGGTTTCTTGTGATTCTTCAGAATTAAATCTCTTYGTGGCAGGTTTTTAAAGGGGGTATTCTGAGATTTTCAAATTAAATATGGACATCTCAAGTCAAAAATCTTGTGACAGACTGAATCCTGCAGTTGTGCCAAGGGAAATGTGGCCAGCTAGAACCACCAAGGGACACTACAGTTCACATTCTCAAACTAAACCAGGAGTCRCCCAATCCCTACCCTTAGGCACTCTTTGCATTCCCAAACATTACTAAAATTTACACTCCAGGTCAGATCTGGCTTTTTACACATTCTTCCATTCTTTTATGTAGAATCAACAGAATAAAGGGCTTGCACTACACTGTTAGGAAAAAAATAAAGCGGTCAAAACTGTCAATTTCTTAACCTTTTTATAAACAGTCTCTAAAGATTCTTAGAAAAGCCTTTTCTACAGTTACACGTTAACAAAATATTTTATATATGCTATATTTTCTGTTAAAGATATATTACTATTATTATTACAGATGGTTCAACAGCTGCTGGTAAAGTCTTCTGCATGCTTCATTCTACTATATGAAACAATGACAATCCTAGTACTCAGATGAAGTTGAAAGTAGTTACACTTTCAGACTTCACAAATTGTTTCAAGGTTTAAGATGGCTTAATATATGAGCAACCTTTTTCTTCTAAAAGCTTGTACAGGGTTTAAATGTTGTATTATTACCATATATTGTACAAAAGTCAGATACTAAATCATATCAGAAGCAACTTGCTAGCTCTGAGCATCTCTTGTATGTTAGGCCAGTCTACATTTTACAGCAGCACTTGGCATTGGTTCYTCTTCCAAAGCTGGTTAACAATCAACAAGAGACTCCAGCTGCCTTAAAAAATAGATATCCTCACACTCAATAAAAGGGCAAGTTCTGACTTGACTGGAAATTTAAAGTCATTCTACAGGATTCCCAGATAAAAGAAATTCAGTATCACATTAGAGACTTCAAGGCTGCTCATTTATAAAGTCCAAGCTGACAATCTGGTCTCCAATTGATAAAATTTGTGACACGTACTGTGTTTGACATTTTCCATTGAAAAACAACAACTAAAAGTTTATATATATAGAGAGAGAAGAATGAAAAGGTCATTAAAGAACCCCAAACTTTTAGCTACACCTCAGAACAGAAAGAAGCTGAGGAGCAGCCTGCTGCTGCAGTGTTTAATGAGTCTTCTCAGTGAAGGTGATTCCTCCCTCCACCAYGAAAATTCAGCATCTGTCACTGTACCAGTCACTGTTATTGATCTGAAGCAGTTCGGTTACCACTTGAACCATGTTGTTGTTGTGTTTCTTCAGCAGCTGCAGGTTTAACTGCCTGTCACAGAATCCCATCTCACACAGACTGGACAGAAGAGTGGCAGTGTGCTCTTCTGTAACGGTAGGCTGCTTAAAACAAAAAGAAATTCAGAACTGTTTGCAAGTCTCTCTGTGAATGCATACTATGAGTTAGGCTACACTACAAAGATCTTAGGGTGTAACAGGATAATCTCTGCAAATGATTTTTTTTTCCCCCCTCCCCATCTACAACTCATTTACAACTACTTCACATCAAGTAGTAGTATTATACAGCATAGCATTAAAAAATTATGAAGCATGCACCTGTAATTTAAAGGTCAGCATTTATAGATCTCAGATTTACCTGTTCTGTAATGGGTGGCCCAGCAAATAGTGCTTTGTAGGCAGAGGCAGCAACAGACAAAGCTCCTTTAACCAGGCCTCCTGCAATGCTGCTTCCTTGTGGGTGCCTGCAGAGAAGTTCAGTATTAATTTACAGCCAGTAAAGTCAGATCAGAGTGACTTCTGTCTGGATTTTTAGCCTCTTAAATATTCTGCTCAGTGTTTTGTCTGTTTCATTCCTTCAGTCTCATCTTACACATCTGTATTTTAGGAATCCTGAGATTCAAGGGCAAAATAGGGGCATGGGAGATGACAATGCAGAATTTGGAGATTCACCTTTTCACCTGAAACTCATCTTCATATGCTTTTGCTCACCAGTTCTCAATACTCCTACTTGTATTTGGGTAGAAAGTCAAATCTTATGAGAATAGTCTTAAATAGCATCATTAAAAAGAAAAAAGGGAGAAGGGGAACACACTTTCTCCAAAAAACACCAGCTATGGGAGATCCCTAAATTAGTGCTTTTTGCTATACGCTTGTATTAATTTCACAGTTCTTGTCTCAAAAGAGGAGACATAGAATAAACAGTTTTTGTGAAAACAGTTATAGTTTTAGTACCTTGAGTATTCTGAGCACCTTGGTTTACTAGATCCTGGTCCATGACTGTCCTCACCTCTGGGTTCTAGAAGAGAATCAAATTATATCAACATGTAGAGTTAATAAACTGAAGAGGCAATGTACGTATTTTATATATAAAGATGAGGAGGAGTAGATTCAGTCTACAATTAATACTTTCAAATTTAGTTATCTTACTGCAGACTATATGTCCAAGATTCTCACTACAGTAAACAGTCAAAAGAACATCAGAAAGGGTTTGGTCAATTAGTCAAAAGGTATTTCCTTCAACATGAGATGAACTGCTGTCTGAGCTCCCAACGACTGTAACAGCAGTTTAAATACATACTCATGAGATCCTTTATGTTACCTTCCTCTCAAACACAATTACCCAAATATCTACGAAGGTCTCTGGGTGAAGTTTTACCAGTTTTAACACCTAGATAAAACTTGTGCATTGTCACTTGGTTAACTTTGCTTTCCCCAAGAATTGAAACCAAATTTGAACTACGTGCAAGGAACAAACGAAAAGAACATAGGCAGCTGTTGAGCACCATTAATACCTTCTCTGATTTGATCCATGGGAGTGGAAGAGACATCCTCTGAACCTGCTGTGTTTGGTTCTTGGAAAACATGATTCTCAGGAAAAGTAAGATTCCTGAGAAAATAAAGCACAAAAATTATGTATGCTTAGAACAAAAGCAGGGAAAGTACTTAAGTCATGATCTGTAAGGAAAAAGATGCCCTCCCTCAGGTTCAGGTAATTAGCAAGCACAAGCTTTTAAGGAACACCAGGATATAGTGTATTCACTCTAATATATACAATATTGGTTTTGTTGCAACAATTTTTATTTAGATACTAAGCTTAAGGTCCTGCAGAGCCTGCAACAGCTCTAGTATGACCACTTTATTCAGAGACTAAGATACATACATGTGTATGTGTTGTGCAGTGTCTGCAGTCTCTGGAGGTACTTCAGCCAATGTTTCTGAAGCCGTCAAAGGATCACTGACACTGTGGATCTGTGGCTGACTTCCACCTTTCGGAATCTCTGCTTTTGTTTGAGGTTCTCCTGTTTTTTCCAAACTGGGCTGAGAAAGAGCAGAACTATACATGGACTCTCCTAAAGGACGGCTGGTGTCAAAACACTCAGGGAGAATAATGATATAATCCTCTGACRAAACCGAAGAGCCTTGACTTTGAACATCATCTGTAGCATCATCATCATCATCAGAACTGCCAGTCTCACTACAAGTGCTTGCTTTCTTATCAGACAATTGGAGTTCCTCTTAAGAGAAAAAAAGTAAAATATTACTAAAAAGAGCCCACTACTTTCATATAACAAAGACTATACATTTCAGGATAARGAGTAACTGTAAGCCCTTGCTGCTGGCATTAATGGTATAATTTTGGAGGAGTAAGGTAAGGATGGAAAAAGGAATAGATCTTCCTATTAAATTTATGCAGCACTCACCCTAYAGTGAGAAGCTGAAGAGAGTAGTCTTCAGCTCTTGAATACCATATATCAAAAGCAGCTCACAGTAAGGGGTAGTCTGAAGTGACATGCACAAAATACAGAGACACCAGTAATGCCTAAGGCTATGAGCATTCACCTGAACACTTCACTAGAACCCTTGTGTCTCAATAGCACCATGTAACACGAAGTGGTTAGAATAGCTGCATGTTCAGAGTACTGATATCAATTTTCTGATAACAAGTAACAAGGATCAATTTTCTAGAACAGCGTTAAAGATCTTTTCACATTTGAATTTACTGCAGTCTCTGTTAACAGCTTTACCTTGTATTCAAGAGAGACTATATCTTGACTCAACTTACCACACTCATTTTCTCTTGTTGCCTCCAAGTAGCGGACCCTCACTTCTTTTATGTCTTTTTTGGAAGTGTAGTTAGTTTTTATCCTAGGAAATTCTTCATTTATCACATCACAACTGAAGGTATTGTCTAGTATTTGCAAAGAATCTAAAACCAACAAAATACCACACACAGTTAAAATATCACTACCTGCTCTGCAAGACAATTTTTGACATATGTTTGGCTACAAAAAAGTAGAGTAAAATAAAGGCACAGAGGCTAACTAATAGTACCCACTCTGCACAGATTTCCTTTGTGGGGGCTTATGGTCAGGTGCAGCATCCAGSGTTAGAGAGCGAATGACAGTTTCACAGACGAATTGAGTCCCACTCATATCTTCTTCCCCTTCCTCCTGGTTTGATGTCTGCTCAGCTCTCACCTTCACCATGCAAGCATCATCAGTAAAGCAGGCTTCAGTGAGTCCTTTGAAAGAGGAAGTGTGACAGATGAATGGCACTACAAGGCAATGTAAATAACAAAACGATTTTTTCCTCAACCTGTCTTTCCTGTAAAAAGGTCAGCTCCAAATCTTTCTTCCTTCCTTCTCAAAATTGAAAGGTTTCAAGTTAAATGTAAAAAGTATTGACACATATGGAAGYCAGAGCTGGAGTGTTTGAATATAACCAAGCATACAAGGTACAAAGAACAAGTTTTCAATCAATTATTTCAAAAATTCTAGCAAAGAAACTTTTTTTTTCTTCCTCTGTATTTATTTGTATTTGGCTTCAACTTCTACMGACAAAGAAGTTTTAGAGACTGCATAATGAGCCAAGCAAAATATATTTGTTTTTTCCAAGAAGGGCAAAGGGGAATAGAAATCAAGATTAAAGAAAATGTCCCACAAGAAACAGAATTCTTTCAGTAAGTCATACTAAACTCAGTGACTGCACGAGAGTCATGATAACCTCCTCCTACCCACTCCCCATTGATTACTACTTACCAGGCAGTGGTTTAAATCCACTCCCCTCATTCTCTTCCTCTATCTGACCTAAGCCAGGTTTCTCCAGCAAGGGGTTATCATGTGGCAAAGGGGACATGCAGGGAGTCATGTCTGAAAAACAAAGGCAGCAAAAATAATTGGTTCTAAAGGAATAGAAACCTTCCTTCTCTCTTTCAGGAGGCAACCTTTCAGGAAGCTTTCAATTTTTTAGGATATAGAAGAAAAAGAGTTACTTTAAGATAATTCTGGTGAAACAGATGGCTTGCTTTACATTAGCTGAGCAAACTAAACAGCAGCTTTATTCATTATCTTGGATCTTATGATSTCAATGAGGACTGGAAAAGTCTTTACTGAAAATATGAAGACCCACCAAATATCTCCTTGGAGGGCTGCAACAAGGGTTAAAATTGAAAGACAAAAGGGGAATTGGGAGGACACTTGTTCTGAAGCATAAATAAGCTTTTTGTACAAATAAGTTCATCTTTTCACAGAACAGTCACAAAATAGTAAAGAGAGCACCCCAGAGTATCAGAATGTCCTTACCAACTGGAGTATTGTGTGGCACTCGCTCCAACTCCTGTACAATATTAATATCCAGCAGCTCAAATGACAGCAAATCCTATAGAAAGAAATCCCACGCAGTTCTTAATTACTATATCCTGAACTGGAATCCCATCTGGTACTTCCCTGCATCAGATCCCACTATCTTAGACTATCTTGTTAGGTCCTTGGCATGACTGCAAGCAGAGGGCACTTTGCTATAGATCCATTTACATTACAGAAAACAGTATACAAGCTGGGCCATGAAGGAAAACCAGACTATTCCCTTGTTACAGGTTAAAGACAGACCCAACCCAGCAATTCATCAGTGAAGGTACCTGCAGGACAGAAGATTCTCAGTATAGTGCCAGTCATTTGCCAGTACTGATTCAGGGATACTTCTGCTAGGTAAAATGAATATATCCCAAAGGCGAAGAGCAGCTATTCTAAAGCTCAAACTATCTATGTTTGTGAATGGTRATATTTGTGAATACCTAGATATCAAAACCAACATGCAATTTGCATTTGTTTTCTTTACCTGAATTCTACTACTTTACCTGTGCAGTGAGGAGATCAACTGATGGAATATAAAATTCTCTCTCATTTGGCAGATTTCTTGTTTTTAAAGGAATATTTGGTAGAGGTATTTCAGCCTGCTCCACAAGATCACCTACCAGCTGAGCACCTGCTTCTGTCCTCAGGGATGCATTCTGCAAAAGCAGAGAGTATCTTAGAACATGTTAGGCAAAAGGCAAATAGCTTGAAAAAGATTTAATCCATTTTACGGCCATAAGGACAAGATTCAACATAGCGAAGACAACCACTGCAACACTGCAGGTTGATCAAACAGCTAGAGAAGTGGCTGAATTAGACTCCGATAACAAATTCTATGCCTGTCAAAAGAAGAACTGCTATTCTAGAACTTACTACTGAAGGCAACATTTCTCTTTTCTACAGAGAATAGAAATACATCATTAAAGGAATCTCAAAGGATGCTCCTTCTATTAGGTAATTCAGTACAGTCTGAGATACTTGCCTGCTCGTCACTGGAAGCTTTATCCTTTTGACATGAATCAGAATCCTTGCAATTGTTCTCTACACAGACAGTAGCTGGGGAGGGATCCACAACAATACTGCACCATATCCTCGGCCCAAACTGTTCTCCTCTATGTGAGAGTCTCCAGTGAGATGTGTAGATTCCTTCTATATTAGGAGCCACRAACTCAACTGAAACAGTTCCTACTTGTCCTGATGGCAGGGATGGTACCAAYACATCTTTTTTCTCAGAAGATGCCAAGGTCAAATTTCCCCACATAAGTTTCAGCTGGAACAACCAGAAAAAGAAAAGGAAGTTTACCAGCAGCTTCTCTTCTGCATGCTCAGGCCTCTCAGAGAAACTGAAATGCTCCTTACTTCCTAAAGTTTGCATAGAAAATTGCAGTTTCCCACATTTGTTATAGTCACTGGAGAGTGAGAAGATACTCATCTACCAAGAGGAACTCGATCTACACTCAAGGAAGAAAGGTTTCTCAGAAGCCAGGAATGCAAGCAACCCATTATAACAAGTTTAAACAATAACATTAGTGACTGGAATATCTAYCTTATGAGTAAAGAATAAGCGAGCTGGGCTTGTATAGCCTGAAGACGACAGAGGAGATCTGATAAATATGTATAAGTACCTGAAGGGCGAATGTAGGGAGGAGGGGTCTAAACTCTTCTCAGTGGTGGTCAAAGATAGGACAAGGAGTGATGGGTACAAGTTGAAACACAGGAAGTTCCACTTCCATTTGGGGAGGAACTTCTTTCCTATGAGGGTGCTAGAGCCCTGGAATAGGCTGCCCAGAGAAGTTGAGTCTCCTTCTCTGGAGATCTTCAAAACCCACCTGGACRCGACTGAGTGCCATATGCTCCAGGTGTCCTTCCAACCTTAACCATTCTGTGATTAACAGCACTAAAAGACCTTTTCAGCTAGTCTTGATTGCTTCCTTTGTATATATTCCTAAGACAATATATTCAGAATCACAGAATGGTTGGGGTTAGAAGGGACCTCTAGAGATCATCTAGTCCAACCCTCCTGCCCAAGCATGGACCCCCAGAGCACCCAGAGCACAGGGTGGCATCCAGGCAGGTTTTGAAGATCTCCAGAGAACGAGACTCCGCAACTTCTCTGGTTAGCCTGTTCCAGTGCTCTGGCACCCTCTCAATGAAGAAGTTCTCACACATAATGAAATTTCCTGTGTTTCTGTTTGTACCCATTACCTATCATGAGCCACCACCAAGAAGAGGTGGTGAAGAGGTTCTCCTCAGGTATTCATATATGTTGATAAGGTCTGCCCTCAATCTTCTCTTCTCCAGTCTACACAGGCCCAGCTCACTTAGTCTTTCCTCGTAAGATAGATGGCGCCAGTCCTTTAACCATCATAGCTCTATGCTGAACCCTCTCTAGAAGTTTCACATCTTTCCTGTACTGGGAAGTCAAGAATTGCACACAATATTACTCTGAAATTAACAGGCCAAGTGAAATCATAATCTGTAATTCTTAAAACATAAAATCTTTATCTTCCTAGAACTACTTAATGTTTAAATGCAATAGCAAAGAAAAGATACCTTTGTATCTGAGCTCCATTCCACATTACCGGTATTTTTCATTCGCCAGTGTTTGATAAACTTTGTTCCCGGCTGCAAGCGAGTCCCATCTGGCAAATTTTCATCTACAAATATTGCACTCAGTGTTGGTACAACTGCTTGGAAGGGTTGGCTAGAACTGGGATGGGAGAATGGGAAATGGAGAGGGGGAAGGAGAAAAAAAAAAAAAAAAAAAGAACCAACCAAACAAGAGCTTAGTGGCTTTTGCAGGTATTTCACCAACAAAACCTGTGCATTCATAAAACCAAAAAGACGGAAAAATGTAAAGTAATCTGGCTTGCACAAAAGGCTGTTGTCTAATAAATCACAGGTTCAGTTCATTAAAAACACACAGATAAGCACACAGGATATACCTGTCTTGGAGAGGAAATGATTAGGAAGACACRCTCTTTAAAACTAGCAACAGCCTCCATTTACATTGTGTGACAGCATGTCTGCACACCCCTTCCTGTGCCTRGGCACACCCCTTCCTCCTGTACCTGCAGAAATCTGTTTAAGTTTCCAGTAATAAACATCAGTTGCTTGCTTTGTCCCACACATTTCCTAGGAAAAGCCTCCACCTTGCAAATTCCACTTAAGAGAAAACTTTCATGGAGTGCAATCACAAATTATACTTTAAATGCGTGACTGAACTCATATTCTTCCCTCTATTACTTTAACTAGGTAACATCATTTCTCAGCGTAACAACAACTCAGATAACACCCCTTACAGGAAGGGCTGGAGACCRTCAGTCTTCAGAAGAGGTGAAACACTGGTTTCCAAGACATTGACAGAGTTCCACAGATGAATTTTCCTGTGCAATTTGAGCTGCTTTTTGAGCTCTCGAACCTCTGCCTTTCGTTGTTTCTTCTCTGCTCGTAATCTCTGCTTCTCTGCCTTCAGAAATCTTTTRTCCATCTGCTTCTGGAGCCTGTAGAGAAAGTAAAGCCACCAGGTTACAGTACCAAGTTGATTATAATTTAACCTCAGCCAAAACAGTCTTCATATCAAGTAGAAAATTTCAGGGATTATCTAATGCTTCTAGACTGGATATTCATGATTTTAAAGAATATCTTCAAAATAGTGAAGATATTTAGATATGACATCAGTGAAAATGATGACAAATCAGTATACACTGCTCAAAGAAACAAAGATAAACTTCACAGCCTCTCCTATTACACACAAAGCTCTACTACACAAAATAACTTTATTTTTTCATCACACTGCAAAAGTTCAAGACTTACTAATCCATAAGGTACATCACTATTTTCAGTCACTCACTACATTTTCAGAGCACCATTACCTTCTCTTACAGTTCTCTCAATCTAGATCCATTAAAAAAAACCAAACAGATCAGCACCCCACCTACAGGTGATTCCATTTTACTATCAGGATAATCTTGTCAAGGATTAACACATGCCACCATTTACCTAACTTGCTCGAGAGTAGCAGGGAGGTGAGGTGAAACCTGTGCAAGGCCGTAATTCTCAGTAACACATGGTATAGGTCTTCGAAGCTTTAACAAAATATGATTGGGATCATGAGTATATGTTCCTGCTTCACACTGTTCACAGATATTGTAAGCTGGACAAAGGCTGCAAAGCAGAGCAGGCAAAAGATTACTRAGAGAGAGGCAAATAATTAATACACTAAAAAGAGATAAGGATAATTAATCCAAGAAAAACCCCAGTATCAAACTATCACTAAGTAGTGCCTGAGTGAAACAGAAGATGGCTCTATCTGGAGCCTCTCTTGTCAAAGCTGCAGGACAATACCTATTTCCTTCTTGAATATATACACTTTACGTGACTGGTAACTTTTATAGTAACGTTTTCAAGTATACTGAAATCCAAAGCCAAAAAACAACCTTACATGGAAAAAAAAAGTCAAATGAAGCTTCCAACTGTCTTTCAGACATATAAAACAGGTAGTACTGTAGGAACAAGACCTGTAAGAACAGTTTGTCCTCTGCTGCTAATAAAAATATCCAAAGGAAAATCCCTATTGGCATCCTGGTCACTGCTGTTTCCTAGTCTCAAAGGAGTTAYCTTTACAGCAACTGCCTCATTCAAATAAAACCTCACTTTAGATGCCTCACTTAATAGGAATTATGTTTTAATGAATAAATTACCAACAGGCAATGTATTGAGGTTATGCTGTTTTAATCTCATTGATTAGCAGAGCCAAATCTCTCATCGGATTTTACCTGCACTGATAGCGGACTCCAACGATTCGCACCTGACAGTTGCAGCAGGAGATCAGCCAGTCACACTGGTCTTCATTCCCTGACTGGGGCTCTGAAGTTGGAGTTGCTGCTGTAGCAGAGCTCTCAGAAAAATCTGGAGGCTGATTGTGATGAAGAAGCTTCTCATATAGCTTCTGTTCAAGTTTCTCAACAGTTTCCTTAACTACCTGTTCCCTAAACTTTAAAAAAAAAAAAAAGAGAGGTCATGAATGGGACTTTCCTATGCAGCTTCAGAAATTAGACTGCATTACCCCTAATCTCCCACTTCATAATTCTTAAAGCAGTTCAGAGTCCATCCCCTGCAACACCCTTCAGATCAAACCGAACAAGAAAACTCCGAGAAAAAAAAAGTTAAATGCATATACTATTGCATCATCATTCCTCTAAGCTTCAAGGAGTCACTAGCTGATTAATTCCTATCATCCTTAGCTAGCTGCTTCTCAGCCTGTGATATGTATTAGCTGCTTAAATCAACACTTGTATCTTATCAATCTGTAAGTCTTACTCAATGGTCTCTTGGAAAGTATTTTCTTAAAGCTAGCCATCAAGAAAAGCCAGGTCAATAAATGCTGTCTTTTAAATCTCAGGAAGCCTCAAGTATGAGTACTATCCTGCTGAAGCTGGTCAAACAAGGTTCTCCAGAAGCAACACCTTATTTTACACTCTGTCTCATGATGACTATCCATAAAGTTCCTATGGCTGTCTGGAATACAACATGGATTCTAGTACAGGAATTTTGAAACACCAAATGGAAGAACATTTAAARCACTACTTCAGTCTTTTCCAAAGATATACTACTGAAAACTATATTCAAAATCATCAAATGCATAAACCAAACAATCTAGATTTGACAAGGAATTTCATGTATTATTCTTTATTTAGTAGTATCATTAGTAGTACCTATACTCTAAGATGCCATCTAGTGCGCGTCTGACTTCCCATTTCCTCCAGAAAAGCCATAAGAAAGTGCAGTTTAAGACATCTAATAAGAACTAGCTTGTAAGGTGATCAGTTCTATGAAGTTAAGCATCATGAATATCTATTCTACCTGTAATCTCTTATGTAACCATTTAAGAATACTAAAATCCAGAAGAAAATACACTTACTGTCTCCAAGTAGCTAGTAAACCATTCTGGAGGATTTTCATTTTTTCTTCCTTTTCTATTGCGATTCAACTTTTGCTGGGAGAGAGAGGAAAACAGTCACAAATGGTCAGTACGCAAAGTTGCAAACAAATCAATATAGYAATTAACCCCTTTCAAATAGCTCTCCTCTCAAGTTGCTTTACCCTAAAAGCACTTCCTATTTTCAGATCAGTGGAAAACCCATACAATCAAGCCACTAGGGTTGTCCGAAAAATTACTGCTTTATTAACATTTGAGGGGAATTACATATGAAAGTCAAAGAAATAGTCATCAAGAAGTTATCAGTTGGCAATCAGGGCTTCAGGAGTGTGATTGTTTTGTAATATAYTAAAGAACAGTCATCATTAAAGAACCTGTATTTTTAAATGCTGCATCAAACCATCCTCTTTCAGACATTMAATTTGGCTACCTTAATCAGTACAGATTAGCACAAATTGAGACCAAGTTCTGAACAAAGTTTTCATGTCTGGGTAGAGATGATAGCCAGTTGATGAAGTGAGTTACAATTATATGTATTTTTAAGCGAATATGTAGTTCAGCTCTGCATCCTACCTGATTTGTCGTCATCTTTTCATTTTTTGCATCTTCCTCGAAGCCGGGAGCTATCGTGGAATTGTGTGGGAGAGATTTCCTCTTCTCTTTAAGGACAGGGAGCTTTTCCGACACAGCATTTTCACAAAGTTGCAAAGGACAAGATCTTCCTTCTGGAGAAGGTTTTCCTTCATAGACATTCATCTGGAGTTGATTTCCCTGTTTAACTGCAATCTAAATGAACAGTGCACAATAACGCTCTACTTTCTCCAATAAGAAGTAATATGCAAGAATGCAACACTGTACTGAAGAAATTAAGCAGAAAAAAAATGAGCAAGGTAACCAGTTAGAGCCAACTGACATGTTATTCTACTGTAACTATGCGTGCGCTTTCTAGAAACTTTATGATAAGTTAATTAGGCAGATATTCTGCAGGACTTAAGTCCATAATGAAGCTGTTTATACAAGCTGGTAAATAGAATTTTTGTCCAGGAATCTGTAAGTAAAAGTTTACTGTAAAACTTTTCAAGTAACTTTCTGATTTGAAATTCGGCGTACAATCAAATACTTGGAAAAGATTAATGCTTTGTTCATTAATGTTTGAGAGAAATGCATTTCTTATTTGGCCTACACGTAAGTAGTTAAGTAACCAAATATTCTACCAATGGCCTTTTTATTGCCTTAAAAGCACAAAGCTAGAGTTTTTGTATGCCAAGATTTTTTAAAGAGAGATCTCGTAAGAGCCCAGTTATCTTCACACATGGAGGTTTTACTGTTTAAGTATTAAAAAGTCAATCACTTTTCCAATGAATTGTGTGTTTATTGACCTTGAATCACAACCATCTATTGAATTTATTCATATAAATCACATTAGTTGAAATGGGCAAAAATCAAACAATCAAGTTCATGTCAAAAGCTAAAAGATGAAGCAATTTGACTTCTACAGATAAATTAGGATTTTCTCAGCTAAACCAATTTTCACAGCAAAAAGTTTAATATTTTTAAAAGGTCAAAGAGGCCACTTACCTTCAGAGCTTCTTCATATTCCTCTTAAAAAAAAAAAAAAAGAAATGTGAATTTTTCCATCTTAGATAATACATGTAATTTCAGTATGCAATATTTGGGAAACCTTAAACTGAGGAATGTCTTTCAACTCTTCTTTCATCGTTACCTTCAGTTTTGAACAGTTTACAAAGGTAATATGTAGGGCAATAGGCAAGCATGCATTAAAAGTCTACAGATTTAGCACTCCACTCAGCTACTCCTCATTAAAAAAAAAAACCCAAAACACTTCACATCAATCAAAATCCCTTTCCTTTTGGGAGGCTTTGACCCCTAGTCCTACACAAAACCCAGTCACCCAACAAGCATTCTTGTCTGCTTCTTCAAAAGCCTAAACATTTGAGGTAAATTTATGAATCTGATTTTGCTTTAAGAAAGTAATAGCTCACCTTTGCTATTCACAGAGACCTGCAAAGAGAAAAAGTAGTAAGAGCCACTGACATAACTTCTGAAATTCCTTTTAAAGCTTAATGTGCTTTAGATAAAGTAGACTTATCTTATCTATCTTTATTCAGTTTCTAAAACATCACTCCTATTTTCTGTCATATTTAACACTACCAGATAGTAAACAATCAGTGATATTTCTGCTTAGGGAAAAAAGAAAAACTGCTATCACCACAACTTAGAGCTATTGATCAACAAGCAAAAGATAGATTTTTTTTTTTTAAACAGACATAACGTTTAGTTTCAGAGCTATGTTCTAAACTAAATCTCTAAATAAACAGACTATCAGCCAGCAAGGTCATGCCAAGCAGGAAGTTACTCAATGAGGACAACTAGAAGTAACCAATTTCCTTTCTGAGTCAGTAATCTGCTTGGAGATTACAGCATTGAAATAAAACAAGCAGAGGATTTGATTATACCAGATCTCACATGTAAACATATRCAAGTGATAGGTAACCTATCTTTTTCAGGGGAAACAGTATAGATTGAAGCAACAGGGCTTTGCTGTGGTTGTGAACACAAGAAGTTACAACCACCTGATTCTGTCAGCACAAACTGACAAAACACCCCACAGGAGCATCCCTTCCTCAGGGCCCATAAAACCACTGGTGTTTTCTATTGGGCTGTAGTGGTGGGAAAGAGGGGTGATAACTTCTAAAGAATGCTTTAAAATACGAATTTTCTTGTCCATTCTCATCTCAGATGGATGAGAAAGAGTCACCTCTAATCTGCAAAACCTGAGCTCGTGAAAGATCCAGTACAAACTATCAAGCAGCAGAAAGGTTCACACAACCAGCCATATTTTGGTATGCAATACATATATATGTACCTCATCATTATCCTCATCAAAGTATTTGATCTGAATGTTGTTCAAGTCAAATGAAATCTTCACCTGCAAGTAAAAAGAACATGCAATCAGAAAGAACTATGACAGTTCTCAGTTAAAAATGATTAATACGGAAAATGGTTTAACTCTCCCATCACTTCAGTTTCAGCTGAAATAAACTGTTTTACTACAAATATTTTTCTGAAGTCTAACAACACTGTCCCCTACACTTCGCTTCCAACCTTTATTAACTTTCTATAACAGAAGAAAGAAATAAGCTTTTCTTTCCACTCCTCTCCCTCACCACACACCTTTTCTAGTTAATATTCACCCTCCAAAAATCAGGAACACCTGATAATCTTTCCATTTTAGGACAGCTTGCTCAGGGTTATTGAACTTAGTCATGATAAACACTCCAATCCACAGTGGCTAAAGCCTGTAATCCTTGAACACTAACGTTTACGTAAAAGACTACCTGGAAGACAGCACACACGCACAAACAGCCTTGTTTCACAAACCTATTTCTGTTTTGGAAGAAAAATAGGATCAATTCAAATACCAAAAAGCACAGAGTTGTTCATTGTATTACTTGCTGGCTGATGCTCTACACACATGAGCATAAAATAAGAACAAAGTAAAAAACGAACAAACAAAAACTAGTAAATTAGAAAAAAAAGAAATTCACTGTAACTTCAACTTAATCATTGATGCACAACATCGATACCACCCCCCCATCAATGAATTTTCACTAGACAGCAAAGGCAGTAACTATTCAAACAGAAACTCTTTGGAACAGTTATCCAGCATATAATAAGCACAGCTAATGCCCCAGGGTGTGACCTACTAAGAGAATAAACAACTATATTCAAGATAGTACACACTGGAAACCAGGAAGCAGGGCAGAAAACCAACACTTATTAGCAACTCAGTGCCCAGGGCAGCACATGCAGGTCTTCATAAGCATCTTTATAAGAAAAAAAAAAAATGTTTTCCACTATATCCAACTTAATGAGGAGAAGGGGGAAAAAAAAGAAGAGAGGCCCATGGAAGGCCAGAGCAGACAGGTTATTTAGAGTGAAACAGCACCAAAACCGGGTATCTGCGAGGGCGCTAGAGAGCCAAGCGACGAACGAGGCCCACCAGCAGCGCTCCCCCTCAGAGAGATGTCGCTTCCCAGCGAGCGGCACCCGCAGGGCCCGCCACGCGCGGGGCAGGGGCTCGGGGCCAAGGGCCGCGCGCSTCACTCACCATGGCCTCCACATCGGCCCACGTCGTGCGCAGCGAGTCCGACACGAGGAAGCTGCGGGTCTCGCCGCGGCAGCTCACGCGGAGATCCACGTGCGGCTCCATGCGCGGCCCTGCGACGGGAGCAGCAAACACGTCAACCCGGACCGCTCCGCTCCCCGCCGCGGCGGCRGCCCTAACATGGCGGAGCGGCCGCAGAGCCACCGGGCCGCTATTGGCCGCCGCGCCTGCCACTCGCCCGCCGGGCGGCCCTCATTGGCCAGGGAGGCGGGACAGGAGCGCTGGTACCAAAACAATAAACAGAGCCCGGGCCCGGCGGCGGCGCTCACGGTACTTACGTCGGAAGCGGAGGAGGTGGCGCCGTAGCAGCTCCCGCCGCCCGGAGCGCCCTGTCCGCCGCCCCCTCCCGCTGCTCCTCCTCCACGCAGSCGCCCCGGCCCCCGCGCTCTACCGGCTGCTCTGCCCGCCCCCGCGCGGTGAAGTCAGCGAGCGTAGGAATCACGTAGAGACGGCAGAGCCAATCAGATATCCCCTTCCCTACACTTCTTCCCCYCCGGAAGCGACGCGCCAGGAAGGAACGAATAAGAGCGCGCGCTGGGGCCTCGTGCCGCTCATGCGCGGGCGCCATTGGCTGCTTTTGCGCGCTGGTTTCCTGGGTGATGGAAAGGGCGCGAATTGCTGCGCCGTGAGGGCTGCGCGCGCGGCGGCGGCGGCGCCGGCCTCGCTCCTCCCGGGAGGCCTCGGGCCCCCTCCGCGCTGAGGCCGCCCCGTCCCGCTCTCCTCGCGCAGCGTTTCCCGGGACAGAGATGGACGTGTCTGTGGGCGACGTGCGGAAYATCCTTGCAGCCATGCAGAAGAACTTGGAGTGCCCCATCTGGTACGGCCGGGTTGCAAAATGAGCCTCCCTGTAGATGTCAACAACTCTTTGTTTTATTTATTTATTAATTTCTATTTGGTTTTGTCCCTCTTGTTAAAGAGTGTGATAAGGAATGAAAGTTTTAGAGTGTGCAGATACTTGTTATTAAGGACAAGTCGATGCTTTAGAAGGCTCAGACGAGGTGGTTTCAGAGAGCCCTGGGTCTGAGCTTTCCTTTGCGTGCACCCAAAGTGCAGTTTTTGTTGTTATAATCTGAACGTTACCCTATATGTGCTACGCCCTATGACAGCGTTTGTAGCTGTACTTTCTTCTCGAGTCAAAATTCCACACCTTGTTTTCTTTTTTTTCCCCCCCCAGCTTTGACAAAACGACGTTATTTTTGCACCTTATGTTGTTGCTGCTGTTTCGTAACTTCTGTGTTCTTGTTTTTCTCCTTCCCTTTTGTTTTGGTAGCTTGGATGTGATAAAAGAGCCAGTTTCCACAAAATGTGATCACATATTCTGCAGGTAGGTTTGCAAATTTTCAGCAAATTTTCATCAATTTTTGCAGTTTTAATGCCTCATCAATCTGTTCTTATTCAGCATGTCTACTACTTTTTCTTTTTAACTGATGACACATGTTGTGTTTTGATAAAGAGCTGTCTAGCCATTTGAAGGCGAAAAATCCCTTTAGAATAAGAAATTACTGTAGTTTCACAGATATGAATTCATCTTCATGAATTCATCCTAACACAGGAACAGGAATGCAAGTATTCAATTTAAAAATGAAGAATTGATATGAAGCGGAGCACAGACAGGCACTTCTTCTAAGAAAATAAAATCCTTCTGTTTAAGTTGCTATCGTTATTTTTTCTTCCTCTCTTAGGTTCTGTATGCTTAAACTCATAAGCCAAAACAAAAAAGGTGTGATACAGTGTCCTCTCTGCAAGACTGAAGTTACCAAAAGGTAACATATCTCCGGAAATAAGGCTTGGGGATCAGAAGAATCTGTATGACATCTAAGGCAAAGATGATGCGTTGTCTTAAAATTGTCCTAACTGTAAACTAAAGCAGAGAAGGGTGATTGTCAAACAAAATGTTTACACTTTACTGCTTTTAGTATTTTATTTCTCTCTCTTTTTTTTCAATGATAAGAGGCAGGAACAGTTTTCATAAGATTTTTCTTATATAAAGTAATATTCTGATTTTTTGGCTCTTGCTTAATCTAAATTCTAGGAGAAATATTAGTAGTTTATCGATAGATTTGTTTGAAACATCTCATGTGGTGATGTTATTTCAGAAGTCTTCAAGAAAATTCTAGATTCAAGCAACTAATAGAAGGATTGTTGGAAACTATCCATGCTTTTGAACTGGACACAGGAGTGAAGTGTAAGTATTATTTGTATAAAGTATTGGCAACTTAGACACGTGCTCATTTTTATTTTGGAAAATGTTCATTGTTTTTAGTAGCAAGGAGGATATTTTGCTATAAAAGCTAGACTTTCATCATTCTTTTGAAAGTTTTTTGAGGGAGAAAAAAGTCTTTGTTATTTCATTTGTGTAATAATAATCATAGTAATATGTTCAGTTATATAGACAAAATCACAAATTAGCCAAGTATCTTTCAGCACTTCTATGATACTCTTTTAGCTATGCATGTGCTAGTTACACAGGTTTTATACAAAGCTATTTTATGAATAGGTAATACCTGTTATCATGCTCAGTGTAAGAAATTTTTTTCTACTCTCGTTTTTCAGTTCTGAACAGTCATCACTTTTCTAAAGCATCCATAGAAGCCAGTGCTGCTGAGGCCCTATGTAAGGAAAGTTCTATCATCCAAAGTAGGGGTTTTAGAAACAGGAAAAAAAGAGCTAAAGAAAATACACAAGAAATTTTTACCTTGGTAATCTTTCTTTTACTCACTTTGCTTTTGTATATTGCTTAGTGTTTTATTTGGAATATGCATAAATATATGTGTATAAATTAATGAAATGGGAACTTTTTTTTTAGTTCCTTTCAGACTCCTATTTGACTTGAGCATTACTCCTTGATAGAGACCTTTGAATATCTTGTCTTTCTATTGAAAACTTACCTCTTAAATTTGCTCATATAAGAGGACTTAAGGGAGAGAAAAAAAGAGAGAGAAGATAGTATGTCCAGATTATTCTGTTACTGAAATGAGGGTTGAGGGGAAGGGATCTCATGAGATGACGTGGTCCAAGTACCCTTCTTCCCTGCTCGCAGAATGGTTGAGGTTGGAAGGGACATCTAGAGATCATCTAGTGCAAGTGGGGACAGATAAAACCGACTGCCCAGGACTTGTCCAGTGGGGTTTTGAGTATCCCCAAGGGTGGGAGATTCCATAACTTCCTTAGGCAACCTGTCCCAGATTGCAACCCACTCTCACAGTAAAGAATTGCTTTATGTTTGGGTGTAATATTCTGTGTTTCAATTTGTGCCCATTGCCTCTTGTCCTTTTGTGGTACCACTACGGAATGTCTGGCCCTTTCTGCTTTACACCTCTCTGGATTTATAATACATGTATTCTACAGTATGTCAGCATATTGTATTTGTTGGTTGTGTATTAGTTATTTATAGCTAGCAAATGCTAATAACTATTACTTTGTGTTTTCCTGTTTGTAGGAAGCTAATGCAGATCCACAACCTAGAGACACCAGAGTCAAAAGGCATCCCTTGCAAAACAGAAACCGGGAATCTGGTACTGGGATCTATATAGAGTTTGGTAAGAGCTGCTGTGGATACACAACAGCAGAGCTTTTCTATAAGGCTTTCAAAGAAATGAAAGGTGATGAAGCTCAAAGTTCTGTTGTGGGCTTGGTTTGTTTTGAACTCTCTTAATGAGAACAGAGGACAATATATGGACAATTCAAAGTCTGTAAAAAGAAGGTTTTGGTGAGTTTCTTATACTATGTGACACGTTTTCATTGGAAATATTTAAGCATCAATGTACAAGACCCAAAAAGGAGAGACTTATAGATATGAAAGTAATTATACTCTTATAACTAATGGTAAACAGCATTTACTAAAGATAATTAAGCTTTATTTACAAGAATGCTGGTGCTACATGATGCTTATACATAGAATTCACTATAATAAAATACTATGGTGGTATTTTGTCTAATCACCAGTACTGAACTGGTATTCAAAAAGAGCTGAGCATATGTGTTCCTGTGATAATAGACATTGAATCTGACAAATCATTTGTCTTGGGCCTTTCCAGCAAGAGTAACAGCTGATTTGTTTTTAGGCTCGGATTCCTCTGAAGAGCTTTTCAAACAGGCAAGCAATACTGGGTAAGTGATGGTGATTAAGCAGTTCTTGTTTTCTAAAGACCAGAGTTCAGGATTGTGGTTCTTATGCTTTAACTCCTTAGCACAGGACAAAGGATTCTCCAGGATCTTAGATGGTTTTTAACTTTGCATGTATTAGTAGAATGGGCAACTGACTCACCTTGATTTGTCTTGTAATATATTTTCAAGCTATTTTATAAATGTTTTGTCACATACATAGATGTTAGAGCATTTGGAGGAAAAAATACTTGCTATGCTTTAGAAAATACACACCTTCCTGAATTTAGTGTTTGGAGATGGGGAGGGTTCTTTAAACAAATGATCTCTGAGGGAATCTGGTATTGCAAGTATCATTTTTGCATGTTTATTCGTCAATTTAGTTTCTGTGAAACCTATATCCAAGAGCAAAAAAGGAAAATTGAGTATTGAGTATTATCTGCTATTATGGCAAATTGTGCTTGGCCTTCTGATGCAATTAGATCTTTGTTCACAATCCTTTCCAGCAGGTTGGGAGACAAAGTACTTTCGATATCGTCTCAAGAAAAGCTAGAAGAACTTAAGAGTTCTGAGAAGGCAAATGAATATTCCTGCAAAATACAGCCTGTCAAGCTGCATGCCAAAGAAGTAATTCTGTCAGATGTCATAGGTGTGTTCCTTATTTCTATGAAAATATGATCAAAAGGAAAACTTGAAAGATCTGAAGCTAGTATCTTAATTCTTGCATTATTTTCCAGTCCTATATCCTGTGCTTTTACTGATGTGTACAACTAGTGACAGTGTAGTATGAGACTGTATCTGTAGATCACACAGTTAAAATGTGAGCATTTTGGACACAGAAATTGAGTGGAAAAAATCTCACTAAAGTACAAAACTAATTCTATCCTTTCTAGGCCAATATATTATCTTTAGTACATATTTGATTGGTACATGGCAATTCATGCAAGGAGTTGGAGGAACGTATGCTGTATGTAATTTGGTCTTCCTTCCTCTAAAGAGAGGATTGTCTGCAGTGTAGTATTCTGTGTCTTGGGGGTAGAAGGACAGTAACAAAACAGTTCTTTGAAAGAACTATTATAAAACTATACAAGCCATTAAACTTGTTGTTATTTTGGTGTACGTTAGAATAGGGTTTAATAATTTTTAATACTTTTACATCTTTAGGTGAAAGTGCTTTCTTAAAGGAAGGTTTGAGCAAGAAAAGCACTCAGAACATTACTGAACATGCCAAACCTGGCCAAGTGAATGTGACTGAAAGCCAGAGCTCTCCTTTAAAAGTTCTTGCTGAAGATTTATTTGCAGAGCAGAGTGAGAAAGTGGGTAGCCCACCGAGGAAAGGGGATGTGTCCTCCTTTAAAAACACAGAAGAAATGGGTGCAGAACAAACTCAGTGCCATAGTAAAAGCAAGGAGTGTGACTTAGAAGATAGCTCAGAAATCAGGCTGGATAAAAGCAAGAAAATAGATATTGTTGAGCAGTGTATGGAAGATGTGGAAATGTGGGAACCTGAGAGCGATTCTTCTCCAGAAGAACCTCTTTTGGAGAAGCCAGAGATGCCTCACAGTGATACCCTGAATCAAGTTTCTAGGAAGAGGCTAAAGCGAAGCATTCAGAAAGTCAATGAGTGGTTTTCAAAAAGCAATGAGATCTTGTCTTCCAGTTCTCCCCGGGATGATACTGCTGAAGCAACAGATACTTCATCTCAAGGAGATGCTTGTTTATCAGATAAAGATTCCTGTATTTCAGAGAAGACTAACCCTATGGTAAATTGCACAGAAATTGCATTCACTGAGAGAAACAAGAAATTGTCAAAACCAACAGCAGATAGCATGAAAGACAAAATATTTGGAAAAACATATGGGAGAGAGAGGAAGTCAAATCATCCTATTGTTTTGAGAGAGATTTTACCTATTGCAGAATGTGAAGATGTGGGTGCTGATGAAAAATGCTTCAATAATTCTAGAATGGACGAGCTAAAATGTAAAAGGAAGACTGCCCGTGGTCTGCAGCCTGAGGACTTCATCAAGAGAAAAGATCAGAAAGAGGCAGATGAGTGCCCTCAAAGTGTTAACTTGTGTCCCAGAAAGACTGAAAAGAAAAAAAATGATGAAAGTTCTGCTATCAATGAGAGTTCTATGGCTGAGAAAAGAGTGAATGATACACTAGCACAACCTGGAGAAGCAGAATCCATACGGAAAACTGCTACTGAAGAAGTGACTGGTGAATCTAATGGAGTGTGGGAACCAAATGTCTATGATCAGAAGAGCTCTAAAAAACCAAGTTCTTTAGCAAAAAAATGCAGGCATTCGACTAGAACTATGCATGCTCTACAGTTAGTAGCTGGTAGAAACTCAGACTCCCCTGATCCAGCTGAGCCACAGATTGATAGCTATCCAAGCAGCAATGAGCTAAGAAAAGGTGATTCTGAGCACAAACAAGTCAGGCGCAGCAGGAGGCTTCAGTTACTTGCTGAAGAAAAGACAAAAGATACACCAAGAAGGAGGACTCTAACTGAGGGAGCAAGGAAGTACGATGATGGAAGTGGGGAGCCTTTCTGCAGGGTCCAAAGGAATGTATTGGTTCACTCTTCTGGATATAAAAACCTGGATGAGCAGCAGGATATAGTGAGTTATAGGCCAGCTGCTAATCTGAAGAGTGCTGATCTAGAAGCTGATGAAATACAGACTGGTCTAAAGAATTCATCTGACATTGCAGACACTGGAAAAAGTCTCAATCCTATGTCTTCATGTCAGTATTCAAATTTGGGTTCTGTAGTACCTGACACAGACTCTCAAGAAGGTGAAATGCTAGGTAGCCCTTTCCCCTTTCAGCCTGCTTCAGTGAATGCTATGCAAACTGCTTCCCAGGTGACTAAAGAAAAGACAACTGAAGTAAGTGCTACTTTTCCCCTGAAAAACAGACACTGTGCAGATAACATCCCAGAGGACTTGAGAAATGAAAATGTTTTGGAAGTGACCAAGGAAGCTGAAGATAGTGAATTAGATACACAGTATCTGCGCAATATATTCAGGCATTCAAAGCGACTATCATTTACCCTTCATCCTAGTCCCCTGAAAGCAAATGCAGTAGAAAATGCTACTTCTGAAACTTTAAAGATGTCATGTGCTAATCAGGTAGAAAATAAGCATAGCAAATATTTAGGAACTGATAGTTTTCAAGTAAAGAAAACTTCTGAAAATTTGAATAGGGTCTGTGAGAAAGAAATGCTTAAGACTTGTGAAGCTGTTTGTGTTGGTCCTGTATCTTCCTTTGCCAGTGACACTGAATGCATGCATGCTGAGGAACACTCAGAAAGTGTTTTACAGGTTGTAGATCAAGGGGATCTGACATCACTACTAAGGGTAGGTGCTACCAGGGTTGAGAAAAACAAACAGCAAAAGAGAGAAGAGACGAATGAGAAGACAGTGTCACCAGACATRGTGGTAGAAAGTGAGTTAAGTCAGAATCCATTCAAAAGTAATAGAAGCCAAAGTGATCAGAGTAATACAGAAGAGCATGCTTTCCAAAGAATAAGCACAGTTGATGGAATAGGCTTCCCTTCAGAAAGTGATCAGGCAGAAAAGACTGAAGTTGCTGAAAGCCAAGAACCAGTACTAGACTTTCAGCCCGCATCAGTGGTTTGTCCTGCTGAATTAAACTGCAAAGAGATGGAAAAAAAAGATAACAAAAGAGAAAGAAAACAGTCAGAGAGCAATGAAGAACAAACAACYCAAACTGCCAGCACAGGGATACCCGAGTGTTTAATTTCAGGTGCTCTAGAACAGCCTCTTAAAGGTAGTATAGATTTTCCAGGCCTGTCTGAAACCCCTGATGGATTACTTTGCTCTGATGATGATATGCAGGAGAACATCAGCTTTTGTGAAAGCGAGAGGAAAGAGCGATCTGCTGTGTTTGTTAAAAGAAGTGACAGCATCCTGGTGAAACAACTGGATGAGAGAAGTGTTAGTTYTCCACTTCAATCTCAAGATATTCAGAGATCTCGAAGAAGAGTGCAGAAGCTGCAATCTTCAGAGGAAGAATCTAGTGAGGATGAAAATTTGCCATGTTTTCAGGAATTAATATTTGGCAAATCAGCAAGCACACCTCTGCAGCTCAATAAACAGGTGAARTCCATGGTAGGGTCTTCAGTAAGTCCCAGCACACTGCCTCATGTCAAAAGTCATCGTGACAGTAGTATGCAGAAGACGCCCGAAGCTGCCCTAAGTACTGTGTGTGTTTCTCCAAGCCATGAGTCYGAATGTTCTGTTAATTTATTTTCTTCCCAATCCAATGAGTCTGAGGAGTCAGCTGACGGAGCACAAGAAGTGAAGAAATCTTTAACACTAGCTCTTGGATCCAAACAAATGAGCAATTGGAATGACAATAAAGAAACTTTTCAAAGTTATAATGGAGAGCTAAAGAAAAACAATAACCTCACAGATGAATACCAAGAAGACCCAAACATGGGAGCAAACCTAGGTATAAAACAAGATTTAATTTATTTCTCTGCTTTGTTCTGCTTTTAAATAGAGCTTGCTCTTGTGAAGAAAACTATCAGCTCTAAACAAACCTCAGTGGCTTGTTTCCTAAAAGCTAGATTTCCCTGRTATTATTTGTTCAGAGGAGGAGGGGAAGAAAAAAGAGCACCAGATGTCTGTCTGATAGAACATAATTTTTGAGTGAAACGCTGCCCGCCTTAATGTAGTGTCATTTGGATCTATCAGCGAAGCTTCATAGAGACTACTTGAATTGTTTTCCCTGATTATATATTTTTGAAATATCTTTGTAGATTTGAGTGTTTATTTCAAACTTACGACTGTCATAAATTATTAAGACTCTGATTTTGTCACTATTGAAATATTTAACTTGAATTCCATTTACCTTGCTCTGTGTGTGAAGGCATTCTTTAAAATGTTCAGCTGAAGTAGATCTGTGCTTCTACTTAAAGCATTGAAACTTTCGAAATGTTATATTTATAGCTAATGGTTGGTTAAATGAGCTGTGTGGTAAAATAAATTCTTGATAATGCTTTTTTTT
>PTEX01000264.1:361375-391812 GCA_003342815.1 Eudromia elegans | reverse complement strand
TATAGAGGATTCAACTGGACCGCTCTCTCAGGGTGAAATCCTTAATACACAGGTGAATGAGGTCATGCACTAAATCTACAAGTATTTAATGTGTGTTTTTGGTATGATTTGCATTTTTGAATATAGGCAAGTGCACAAAAGCTATGAAGTCAACAGAGTAGGGAACTGCTTTCAGCATCATTCTTTTTGTAACTTGGTTATTTCCAAGGGTGTTACTAACACAGAAGTAGTTCAACAGTTCTTGATTATCTGTCCAACTTTGTCCTCCATGCTAATATCACATTCTGATGGCTATAACTTGTTTTAACTATATACTTAATACTRTATACTAGTTTTAACTATAACCTAAATGCTACATTTAATTGATGCTGGAAACCTGTGCTTCTGATATWTATAGGCTTAATTAATGAGAATTTRTAACTATTTGTCTTAAGAACTGGATTTCCAGTGTTACTGTTTTTATAAGGATGATATCTTGCCTTCTAAGTGAGTAAATCAAACTATTCTGTATTAGAATACTATGGATATAAGACCCAGTAAGTGGTGTCCAGTGGAAGGTCTGTTCAGCGCTGTATCTCWTTTGTGGTAGTGATTTCCTGTTTAATAGCATGATTTTATATATTAACTGACTTTTTTTTTTTAATTGTTCATAGGTCTTATCCTAAATCTCACTCTTCACAATATATATTCTGATGGGTTCTTATGCATTTCAGAGAAGACTACATTTTGTCCTTTGWGGGTGGTTCTTCTGTACTGCATCAGTGCATTGCTCCATGACATRGCTTCACTGATAGGGATTCTAGGATTTGTCAGGGTTAAATGAAATGATGTCAATATGGATTTCWTTCTGTTTGGTGGGTCGTTTTTGCATTGATTCAGTAACAACAAAGTTCCACGTGGTGTCAGTGCTGGAGCTAAAAATCTTCTGTGCTGTGGAAACTCTTTTATTTAGTATAGTGAACACTTTAGGTTTTAAAAAAGATACTTTGAACTGCTGTGTACATATGAGGAGCTATAGGCGTATTTTTGGTAGACTGTACTGTAGTTTTCAGAGATCAGGGTTAAGGAGAGTATGATGAAATCCTCTTTTATGCAGTCTTTGTGACAATCAATAATTATGGCAAGTGCAAGGACTCAGTACTTGATGCTCACCTGATGCTTCATTTCTCCATTAACCAGCTCATGCAGTTGGCGCAAAGGGACTTTGAAATTTTTGGCAAAGTTCCTTTCTGTAAACCTCCACCCTCTTTTTATAACCCTAACCATTATTGATTAAACTAAGATAAATCTTCTAAACTGAAATAATTTGAATAGCAAAATGACTGTATTTCTTTTTATATATATCATATGTTTGTTACAGTAAAAATGACCTCTAAACAGTTGTTAAAGAATTATTTCAAAATCCTTTTTACTGTATATAATTTTCAAGTATTTGTTACCAAAAAAAGTATTCTAAAGATCAAAAATGGGCTGGCTAGTGTTGACAGTCTTGTATCTTTTGCAGCAGAAGAATGCTATGCAAAACAACCTAAAAAAACTGCAACAAGAAATGGCTGTACTTGAAGCAGTACTAAAGCAGCATGAAAGTCAGGATTCTGAATTTTCACCTGTATGCAAGGAACTGCCACGTTCCAGTAATGAAGGAGCACTCAGTACGGAMCAGATCAGACAAGAAAGAGGTAAATAGCAATGAAAAGCTCTTCTAGCTTTCTAACTAAAACCATGTGACTGTCCCTTTTTTGCCTTTATCACAAAGTTTTGTGTTGATTTAAAAGTAATACATTAGTAGAATTTTACCTAAATTCAGCCCTTTGGCAAGACAGACCTGTTCTTAATTCGTGACTTGGGYACCACACAATCTAGTGTAGCACAACCCTCCCTGTTCCAGATTTGAGTAAGATTATGACTGTTAATTTAAGTGGTTTGACTAAGTGTTATGGCTTGTCAGTACTAATCCRTATTGCTATTTTGTCACTGTCCTTGGAATGGGTAATGGTGGCTGAACTCCCAAAATGATATGACCTCCAATTGCTGTAGTAGAAATTGTCCTTTAGCACATCAAAGAATAGGCAGAAATTAATTTAGGTATGTGTTGGCTATCAGAAGCAATTTAATACAGGTCAAGCTCCGACAGGCAGAGAGGAAAACAGTGCAGTATAAATCCCATGAGTGGGACATAAACACAAAGCTGCTGATTGGAAAGTGCCTAAGGCAGTATATAAAGACTGAAGAATGCTTCAGGAATCACTAAACTGAATACTGAGGATAGAGTGGGTTGCTGCTTGCTATGTAAACAGTAGTGAGAAGACTTTATTTAAGGTTTTTGTTAAGGCAAGAAAGAAATATTGAGATTACTAGTCTGTCGACTTTCACATGACAGCATAGAGCATTCTTCAAACAAAGCCAACAGTATGCTGAAGTAGAATCAGTGTTCTAGAAAGTCACCTAATACTGATGAAATATGTCATGCTTATTGAACTTTTAGATTGCACCAGTGCTGTTCTGTTCACATTACTGCTAAACAAAATACATTTTTATTTTTAGAGTCTTGTTTCAGTCTGTTACCTTGCTGAGGACAACTAGAATAACTGATCATCCTGGAATTTAAAGCCATTTTTATTTTATCACACCTTTACGGTTTTCGTTTTGTACTGTGGAATCTTTTCRTCACTGCTGTGTGGGTTACTTAAATATCAAAACAACCTGCAGTTTTCTCTTGGTCTCCTGGAAGCTGATGGTGCACAGTTTGATGTGTGAGACTTATTTTTTAAAATGCCAAGATTAAGTCTATATATGTTTTGCCAATATGGTGCAACGATACAAATGGCTCTGCTGTTTGTATGTTAGTGAGTTTGTTTTTGTYATCACTGCGAAGCTTGTGTATGGCTTACATACAACAATAGACTCTGTTGCTATGGTAGTGGTTTAAAATACTTTTCCATCAGTGTATTTGTTCTATATATCAGGTTAGATCATTTACTAGACAGTGAAGACTGAAGTMGTTTTTTCAGTATGCAGCTGCATGCCGTTCCTCTTCAGTATAAGATCTTTATTTAAGCTCCAGCTAATTCCTGATTTCTTTCTACCATATAGTTTCCTACACCTGGAGGCTTAGAAGGCTTGACTTTAGAATTTGYGTGGCTTGGTTCTTAATGTTGTTTTTTGTTTTGTTTTGTTTTTCTTCCTTTTTAATCAATGAAGAAATAGTTAAGAACAATTCTTTTGTTTTTCTTAAGAACTCTTCTCTTTTTTTTTAAAGGGATAGAGTCAACCTCAGAAGTAAATTTTGCAAATAAGAAAAGCAGCAGTTCAAAGGGATTTTCATCTGATTTTCATGTTAAGTCAAGTGATTCTTCCAACAGTAAAATCAAAGAGCTAGAAGAAGGGTAAACTTTTTTATTTATTTATGGGCTTGTRTTAGAAAAAGAAAAACTCAGATTTTGAAAATCTGCATGAACTTACCTGTTAATRTATTCTTTTGATACTTAGAGTTAAAAAAAAATAACAAATTCCATCTCTTAAGGTCTGCAGCACAACTGCTTCCTTTGGATAAATCTTTGTTAAAGAGGTCAGATCTCAAGGAAGGTCGTAATAGTGACAGTGTTCTTCAGAACAAAGCTTCTTCTCAAGAGAAGAAAACCCTACCAGAAGTGGTGAAAGAGTGTGATCCATGTCAGGCTGAACCAGGTAACATTGAAAAGCAATTTAATACAAATTTTACTGTGATTTGTTTGCTTTTTGTTTAGTTCTCTCTCTTTTCCTCATGTTTCTGGTATGTTTTACATGCCATATTTGTTTTGTTTTTTATCATTATTTGATTTGATTGTCTATCTGTTTAAGTGTGCAGYTGCTAATAGGGTGGGTCTAAACAGTATTTTCACAGTAATGGAAGTTATAGTTTGTCTCTCACAAGTCAGTACTTCCTGCAGGTTATGCTACTAACGGTTTTAAGGCATTCTAGTACCTCAGCTCTAGCTTAGGAAAAAGGTGATGATAGAAGCAAAGGTGAAGCTGCAAACAGATAAGTGGAAGAAAAGACTGCAGCCTATAAACTTAATAGGTGGCGCAACCACCTTCCAAAATGACTRCAAGTAAGGTGAAGGTATTTCAAGGAGTCATTCTTCTCTCTTCCTTTAGAAAATGCAACTGACAGGAAATCTGCGACCAAGCGAAACAGTCCATCTGTCTTATCAAATCTCTGTGGAAATGTGAGCAGGAGTCCAAACAGCTCTTCCTCCTCCAAAAGGCTTCTCAGCTCTCAAGCTACAAAAGCAGCAAATAGTTCTGCTGTAGCTCAGAATGCTAATAGAAGCTGTATTCAAGGATGTAAACGGGAGAGAAATGTGTGTTTTCCTACCTCTGTTCCGCACAATACACCTGGGAAAGAAAATGCGACAAGTCCGTTGGGGACTAACCGAAGAGAAATGTCAATTGTGGCATCAGGCCTGAATCAAAGTGAACATGTAAGTGTATTTCAGAATTTTTCAAGATTCCATGCTAGTCCTGAAGAAATGTGTAGCTTTAGCATAGAGATTTAAGTAGAAACTAATACAACAACTCAAACTAGATTTTCAGCCTTAACTGCAGTAATTGTATGCATAACAGATTTAACTGAGAAGGAAATAACATTGAAAACCTTTTTATGTATTAAAATGTGTTAAAATGTGTTAAATCTATTATGAAAGCTGTTGAAAAATGTACATACATAAATGCATAATTAACGCTGAAACTTACATTAAGTTGGTCTCAGCTGCTGCTGCTTTATCCAAACTCTGCTCCATAGTAAAGACTTCAATAATTATTCATTTCCAAATCACTAATGATGCTGGTAAGAGATAGTGTCATCAGTCACTGTAGCTTATTATTTCTTGAATCATTCGGTCTTCTGCATAAAGCAACACAAGAATAAAACTTTTTTTAAACTATTTTTCAGTTGATGGTCCAGAAGTTTGCAAGAAAAACTCACAGCACTTTTTCTAATCACATAACTGAAGGAACAACCCATGTGATAATGAAAACAGGTTTGAATGCTGCCTTAGTTTCCTATTTTATTCTAAATTTTGGGGGGAAAAAAAAGTCTGTAATAGAAGATAAAAATGGTACTTAATTGTATGCGTACTTATCATGGTACCTGATAGGGAAGGCATGCTTCCATAGAAACAGTGCAGCATTACAATTTCACTGAACAATTAGTTGTGTGTTTAAGGTACTTAAATGGTGTTTTGAGAAAGAGAGGCAAGTCTGGGAGTGGATGTTCAACATAACTTTACGCACATCTTACTCATAAAAGCACCCGTGGATGGTGTGTGTTTGGATATGATTTACTGCATGAGCCTTTCTTGCTTTTGGGAACTACAATAAAAAGGGAGCTAGAAAATTTTCATGCTCTAGTGCATGGATGGACTTGATTTTGTCTCTAGAAGCCTATCATAAACATAATYTCCATATGTTTTGGAGAGATGGATTGTACTCTACATATAAATGCCATTTAGCAGACTCAGGAGAGGAATGGTAGGGCACTTGAATTCCTCAGCCTTTTCATCAGCGAGTTGGGCAATTTGGATTCTGCATTTCAAATCTCTCATATTTAGGTAGGAACTATCTGCAGTTTTTTGTTATTGGCAAAACAGAGAGATCTCCATATACTTGTTTGCTCTGCAGATATGGAGCTGGTGTGTGAACGGACGTTGAAATATTTTCTGGGTATTGCAGGAGGAAAATGGGTCGTTAGTTATCAATGTAAGTATAGCTTAAGTATCTTTTTGTGTCTTGAATGTGCTGGTGTCTGCTTTGCAGTTTGCACTTCCAGGCACCATAGTGCATTTAGTTAGTGTTTAATACAAAATACCTTGAATATAGTATGGTAGTGAAACTAGACTATTGGCAGTCAAAGAACAATTTTGCTGGATAAAATGACTTGTACTGTTCTGATCTTTTTAGGGGTAATTCAGTCTTTTAAAGAAGGAAGAATACTTGATGAGGTAGGTCTTTTMTCTTGAGTGAATTGTCAAACATTTAAAAGGTGTTGTTACAGTGATAGACCTATTAGTAGTCTCAAACATTGTCTAAGCATTTAATACATGGCAACTGGGAGGTGTTTGTGCTAGTTAGAAATTAACCTCTGAAAAGTGAGATTCTAGTTTTGCCAAATGCTAGGACCAAAAGCTGTGTTTGCAGTTCTGAGAGCTGAGAACTTCCAGGACTGATCAGTCTTCTCAATCTCTTAACTTCTGATTGCGTGTTTTTGTTTTRTTGCAGGATAACTTTGAAGTCAGAGGAGATGTGATCAATGGGAGAAACCACCAAGGTCCAAGGAGGGCTAGGCAATCTCTGACCGAAAAGGTAGGAGTGTAACGGGAGTAAAAGTCTTGTCCTGCCTTAACTGTTTCAGATATGAGGCTATGGTAGCTGAATTTCAGGAACTAACGGTTCATCTGCTGCACCATATGTATACAAAAACTATCTTCCAGGGATAAAAATGCTTAAGTTACTCTCTATGCTTAGAGCGAATTATACTTTTTTTTTATAACATCCTTTCAGGACATCCCCAGGGGAGGGGCAGGTGGCAAGATTGCATTTTGTAGGCTACAGAAATCTTCAAATATGCTTTGTGAATCAACRGGGATAGCTTGATGACTGGACCTAAAAGTATAGTGAGCCAGCATGTTAAATCTTGTCCTAGAAGGGAACATATGTACTCTGCTTACATGTTCTTTATTTTTTCAGATCTTTAAAGGTTTTGAGATCTGCTGCTATGGACCTTTCACTGATATGACCACAGGTATGTAATTTTTGCTGGAATTTGAATGAACTCGATATGACAAGTATTTGGAAGGGCTCTGTATCTAGTTCTGTCTCTCTTAACTAGCAATTTTATTCTCTTAAGTCATTGGCAGGTGCACTTTTTTCTTTAAAGCCAACTGATGCTTTTATTAAATTTTGGTGGGAAAATTTGTCAAATCTGATTTTTTTGCACTAATCAGAGACTTGCGCTGCCATTTTTTTAAAAAAAGCCTTTTATCTAATTTAATTCTGAATCTCTAGAAATTAAGAAAATACATTAGTACCAGTATGTCCAGTAATTGATTATGGCACACTAGTGATTTATTGATTTATTGAACACWAGTGTTTGGAGCTTTTTTGTCTTAGTTATTATTGTCTTTCTAGCAATTGACACATCCTCTAAGTAATCTTTCTCTTGCAGCAGACGTATATAAATTGCTGAGCTTATGTATTTTGGGGTTTGTGTATTTTGCTTTCATACAAGGTGGAGGGGAAAGCTATCCTGATCTGCTTTTCAAGTTGGAAAATTTAATCGAATAGATGTTTTGAAAATTAAAGTTGATTTTTAAATACTTGTAGCCCTCCCCCTTTTTTTCCTTTTTCTGTACAACAGATAGTGTTTGACTAGTCCAGTACAGCTTCACTTTTAGCTGTGTGAATTATCCCACATCTCTTGACATTTGCAATAATCACAGAGGATGCAGTGCTTTCACCTGCTGCAGTGATGATCAGTTATGACTCTTCTACTTAAATGACTTATTTGCTTTCTTCACTATCAGTTCAACAGATTGATGGAAATTAAGTACTTTGGCTTCTTTTGCTAATAAGAGATAATCTTAGTTTTAACTTGTGATTCCAATTTTAATGTCTTACATCCCTGAGAAATAAATTGTTAGGGCCTTCTCCTTTAGCTTTGAGAGGGGGTGGTTTAGGACTTCTTGTTTGTTTTTCCCCTGACCAAAGGGTGAAGGAAGCATTTCACAAATGCATCTAGAACTTGTAATTCTGCTGTTCCTTTGTCTGCTGCACTTCTTGATCCCATCATGATCTTGTTACCCTTGCTGCAAAACYTCAAAGTAATTGATGCCTTCAACAGGTTAGAGTGTGAAAGAATTTATTCTCTACTAAAGTCTACATATATTTCAGATGATATGTTTGTATCTTGGAACAAAGGCATGGATGATTATGGCTTAGGGAACGGTATCACTTTGAAAGTAACCTAAACCACTGTAATAACAGACTCTTTACCKGATTTGTTCAGAACATCTAGAATGGATGGTGGAGCTCTGTGGTGCCTCTGTAGTGAAGGGACTTCATCTGTTCACGCACAGACCAGTAAGTGTTAATGAATGTTACACTTAACTGTAAACGATTTGTTGTCCTTAATACCTGACATGTTGAAAGATTACATGTGAGAGCAGTTTGCACAGCAGTGATGCCAYATTGCCTGGCAGCAGATCTTACCTTCTAGATCCTGACTAGTCTATACTGAGAGACAGGCCAACTTTTTTGATCAGAGCACTCTGTGGACAGTTACATAACTAATTTCCTTGTAATTGGCACTGAGCTCTACTTTCCAAGGCAAAAAGCTTATAGTGCCTTAACACATTCTTCCTGGATAATCTTTGTGGAAAAGTATTCTTAAACTCATGTCCTTCTCCCACTAAGACCATGTACTCTTTGAAAGGAGTACAGTGAAGAATACTGTGAAGTTAATCCAGTTACTGTTCTGCAGATAGGTAGGAGAGTTACTTAATGTGAAACAAGTGGCAGTAGCATTTTATTGTTTTCTTGAAATCCTAGAATTCTACCACTGTTGTGGTTGTGCAACCAGATGCTTGGATGGAAAACATGGACTACAAAGGTAATACAACATACACTTATATGCTGTTTTATGGTACACACGTTGAATGATTTATCATTTCTATGTTCTTACTACTTAAATATCAGAGAGGTTCTGCAGGGGAATTGGAATAAAATCCCAATAACATCTGAGGGTGGAAGAATGTTTTTGAATAAAAGTCTGAGAGAACAAACCATTTTTATCTTGAGAGTCAGTGAAGAGTCCTGGAAGGTGGTGTGTCAGGCAGTATCACAACTCATTATGATGAGTTGATGTCAATGTGATCCTATTGTCAGTATGAGGTTGGTTCAGGTGTCCTGCATATGCTCAGCTTAACAGGAAGCTTTCTGGCAGAAAGACTTCAATAATGTTGTGTTGCTTCTCACTGTGACTTTCATTGCTTGTCGTATGTTTGGTATGCCTGAGCAGGCAGAAACTGAGACTCTATGACACCAAGATCCTGAATTAAAATATCTTAAAGCTTGCAGTCGTAAAGCTTATTCTATAGCCCTCAAAACTTCCTGTCTTCCTACTTGCTAAACAGCTGTTTTCAGTGGAGCAGATATATTGTGTGCTTAATTACAAAGTATAGGATTTTTAGAGCCTTGCTTTTTATCAAGGCTTTGAGAATGTGAAAGATAAAGCAAATAGCTTAATCTGGAAGACATCAGTATGCTCACTGATACTGGTTTTACTGTGTCTTTGTCTTGCAGCAATCCAGCAAAAGAACAGTGTCGCTGTGGTGACTCGAGAATGGGTATTGGATAGCGTTGCTTGCTATGAGTGCCAGGAGTTTGATGCCTACCTTGTGTCTTAAGGGTGATCGACAGTTCATTTTGCTGTTTGGAATTTTTCATCACTGCTGGTACTTTGATACTGGTTTTGTGGATAAAGTAACATTTGCAGAGTTTATCTTTGATTCATGTTCTTGTTTTGGAGTAAAAATACATTTTTGTAAACAATAAAATTATTTAAGTGGCATTACTATGCAAAGATGGAATTGTCTGCTCTTCTTAAAGGAGTATTTCCAATTTCAGACAGTCCTTAAACTCACCTGGTACAAATCAAAGAAATGAGAAACTAACCAGAACAATTAGAATGAGGCCTCCTCAGAGATACGTTGATGCTTACTTACCATCCCACCTTGTTCCTGTTTATATATTTGAGGACATTTTAGACTCAGCTCAGGACTTGAATCAAAATGGAACTTGCACCGCTGAGTGAGTGACGAGTTTGGAAACTGTRCAAAGAACTTTCCCATTGAAACTGTTGTATATAAAAGTGTCTACCTGATCTAACCAGAAAAATAATCTGAAAGTTCTCTGAAAAGCCAATACTTGATTTTTCATATAATCCAACCCTCAAAACCACAAGTCTAAATAAATATTGTGTCAGTCTTAATTCTGAAGAGTATGTGGAACCTGTGAGGGGACACTAAACAGATGCAATTTAKAATCCCAGTGACCTATAATAAGCTTTAAAAGAACTGACTCTATTAGAGAATGCCTAGAAAATATATTTTTAATGAATAAAATGTATTGCTACTTTCTGTTGCCAAGCAATTCAGCTTCATAAATAATTYTGTATTTCCAGGGCAGAAAAGAAACTGTTTTCATAAAGCTGATTTAAAAACAAAACATATTTCTGTGAATTGTTTGAGGCTGCTGAGTTGTCTTAGAAAGTAATATGTTTACAAATACTGGAACACTCAAATAAAATGAGATTGGCAAGTATGTTACTTAATTGTCCAGCTCTGGTGTGAATCGGTTATTCAGTCTCTGTATTAAGACATCTGTGACAATATTCCTAGATTCTAACTGGCTGCTGTGGAGCGGAAGGAGACTTTTCCTGGAGGAGATTTCATAAAYGCAGATTAGAACTTCAGAGCTGGAGGCACAACTGTAATGTCTCTATCAGCGTGAGAAGCAGATGTGTTATCAAGTGTCTTGCGGTTGCCAGATGGAGGCAAATGTGGTCCAGCTAGAGCTTGCTACTTATAGCACGAGTGCTGGAAGCCTTTGCTCTGTTTGACAAACATCGCTGTTTTCTTCTGCGTGCAACTGCGTTTTGTACTGGAGCTGTCAAGGTTGCTCAGCACAGGCTTGTCTTCAGCCTGACGTTCCTCTTATCTCCAGAGCCCACGTTGGTTTACTGTTTTTTTAAAATCTATGTTTCAGAAGATTAAAGTTTTGAGGGCTAAATGCTGCATCTTAGATGAAAGGCAAAAGCCAAACATGACTGTCTTGCAGCTGTCGTCGTGGAATTGTCCCTCTGATCTGGACACAAGGGTTGTCTTTTCTAGCAGATAAGTTCCTAGCTCCTGCTAGGTAGGTAACAGCGAACATAACACACCAGAGATGCTGTCATTCTCCCTTGGGGATAACGGTCTASCATGTTTTTAGTCAACTGCCATGTGTGAACTTTACTTGCATGCGACGTTGAGCTTTTCGTTCAAAGCTTAATTATTTTGAGGATCCAGTTGAGGATTATTTGGATTTCAGCCTCCATTGGGCAACAGTACAGGAAATGCACATTCAAATTTCTTTAGTTCTTTATCTTAGCTTTAAACATTTTCTTTCCRTCAATTAGAAAGCTTCAATCCCAGGTAATTAATTTTAGATGCACCATATGTGAAACATATTTTCTTATCAATAAAACTTGCTATGCCTACCAGTAAGGCAGAAGTCTGTGGTAAAAGTGTGAATTGCTCATAATTAAGGCAGGCTGAGATTTATTCTTAGTTATCAAGTTCATTCTTTAGTGATTTAGTGAGTCTTAGTTTTGCTCATGCTCTATTTTTTTTCCTCTCTTCTGTGTACAATAGATGAAAAAAGTCTTTGAATCCTTAAAGTACTAATATTCCTTAATGTTTAGGTGCTAAARCATTTTTTTTCCCATGAGGTATTTGGCTCTGTAGAGCTGTGAGACTAAGCAGATGGATCAAAAATACTTACCKTGGATCTTGCCTACTAAAACACATGGGATCAAGCCCAGCGTGGAGGGTCAGGCCCTGCAGAGGTGCCCTGGGGTTCTGTCCTGCGTTTCTACCAGAACAAGTGAGTTGATGTATTGGGTTATTTCCTTCTCTTAGCAGAGAAACTGTTATCAAGACATAAGGGGCACAGGCTGTCCAGAGCTTATGTTCTAATAKATGAGAATGGATTTTTGGTTAAAATTCATGTATGTTAATCAGGTGTAGCTGTGTCATGCATCCTTATCAGCCACACTGCTGTGGAGAGCAGCAGAGAGCAAGGASCCCATTACCAATTCAGCCTGTCCTTTGTTTGCTGCTAGGCACCATGCAGCCATACACAGAGCCCACTCGGGTTAGATTTATGTGCTTATTCCAACAATATTACTGCTGTTTGCTTCATAGCTGTGTGGAGGCTACAGACTGAAGCAATGGGGAGGGGTTTGTGGAACACAGAGGGTGATTAAGCGTCAGTGTAAAAATGAAATTACTTGATAGTTAAGAGCTCTTTGTGTTTGGCAATATTGAATTTTGATGCAGGATCCTGCTCCCCAAAGGAAGTTTCTCAACCTGTGAACAAAGCAGCAGCTTCCCCCTGCAATGTCATGCAGCAACGTGAAATACAATATTTGTATCTCAAGGGTTCCGGCAATGCCAGGGGTGCCTGCCTGCCCTYGCAGACAAGCCAGCACATAAGGGCTGGAGCCGGAGCCACGCTGACCCTCCGGCTTCTCTTCCTCCTCCATCTACTTCCTCCCTCAGACTCCTTTCAGGCGCAGGAATCTGCTGTGGCTGGCAACACCAGCGGGGCACGTTCGCTGCAGCGTGATGTGCTGGGAGCCTCTCTGTGCTAGAAATTCCAGCTGGGTTTGTTTAGCCTGAGAAAGGGTGGGGGCTGCCAGAGCTGATTGAGAATCCTCCTTAGCAGAACTGCCAAATGATGTCAGTCTCTGCTGCCGCCTGACTGTGCAGGGTGGTGGCAGAGCGCTGCTGTTCCCACCCGCGGCTCTGCAGCGTGCTGTACGGATCTGCCACCACCCAGGCAAGGTGGCTGTGGCTGCCTCTAGGAGACCCTTCACGACCCTTCCTGATCTTCCTGCCAGATCCTGGGCAGCAGCACCTCCCTTTGGCTGCAAAGAGTGTGGAAGAGGGGCTTGCTCTCACTCTTAAAATATAGAGACTTTAAATACAGCTCCTAGCAGGGATTTGTAGCCACTCTGCATTGTAAATGAGCTTGGGGGCTTGCTCTGAATGAATATGCAAGTGGAAAATCTATTTACCATATGTAGGAGGCAAAGGTGAGAGAAAGCAGCAGCTGGGGTTCCCAGCAGGCGCTCTGTGGCTGCTGCTTGACGTGTTGAGGACTGGGGGCATCTCCAGCTTGTGCTCTCTGCCGTGCAGCTCCACCTGCTCCTGCTTGTTGGGAAGAGGCTGCGCTGCCCCAGCACGTCCCTAGCACCGCGTTCCCTGCGCGGTGCCGCAGGCGGTTAGGAGCATGCTGGCAGGGCCAGAGGGTGCTCCTTGCTGGGGCCTTTCTCTGTGTGGCCCCATGGAGCATCAGCGCTCCCTCGGTCCTCATAGAATAAGGAATAAGGAATAACAAGGAATAAGGTTCAACTGCTCCCGTTAACCACCAGACTTCATTTTCCAGAGCATTCTGCAGCTCTTGAATATGCTGGCCCTGTGCAGGTCACCAGGATCAGTGCAGCAGCCATATGAAACGGTAGATCTCAAAGCTCCTTGCAGATGTGTTTGGTCCTGTCCTGTCCCACCTCTCCAAGAACAGGTATCGCTGCCCTTGCTCTTTCCTTGGAGCTGGATCAGGAGCACTGTAGCATAGAGGCAATGTCTGTCTGCAGGTGCTGCTCCTTCCTGGGAGGGTTGGGTAGCCCAGGATGGCAGGAATTTGTTCAGCAGCAATACCTTCCACAACTATTATTTTGCTGCTGTAAGACCAGTGTTTCTGTGAGTGCCTGATATTTGCAATTTGCTATGTAAACAGTCTTTCCTCTATTTTACAATCCAGCAGAAAGGGTTATTTCCCTGCAGATCTGAAGCCATTCATAAGATAGTGGCTTAGTCATGAGTGCAATTAGAACACTTTAGAACTCATTACTAGAGGTAAGGGTAAATCAAAGAAATATTCAGTTTGCTCTTGTAATTATTCCTGATGATTTATTTACTGTTTTCAGCTTGGGTTTCGTGCAAGTTTTATTTTGCTAGCATTATTAACAAAAGTCCTCTGCATAATCATAATAATCTAGAGCTTCACCCTGCTCCCAGGACRAGTGATGGGAGCTGAGGCCAAGCAGGGAGAGGAGGGGCTGCGTGGGAGGCTCTGGCCAGGGCAGCCGGCAGGCTGGACTGCAGCCCTGAGCTGGCTTCGTAAGATGCCGCGTGAGACGCGTGCGACAACGCCTGCACATTTATCTCTGCCTTAGCAAGGCATTCGTCTGTGAGGCAGAGCTGTGAGTTCTTGAAAGGTCACGAAATCGCATTTCCCTGGTGGCGGTCAGAGCGCACCGGGCAGGAGCTGCTGGAGCAAGGGAAGCTGTCAGTGCGCATCGGTGCTGGTGCCTCTCAGTTCTGAGTCTGTTCACCCCGTGCTGGGTGGAAACAGCAGCGTCTCTTGCTCTGTTGGTTGTATGCAGACAGTCTGTCTTCAGTCCCGTTTTATGGCCAGAGAGCAGCAAGATTAGGAGGAGATAAGGGCTTACTCCTTGCAGTCTGTGAAAGGGCCAGGATTTGAAGCAGGTAGTTCTAGCTGTGGTCCAGAGCATTAGCTTTGCAGAAARAAGAAAGGAGGGGCATGCATTATGGACGCTGTACTCAATCTTATCTAATGGAGGTTAATCTCTGTTTGAAAGGATGTGCTGTTTGTTTTGTGCACAGTGGCAGTTCACAAGCTCTAGCTTAAGAGTTAAAAAGCATCAATTCCAATTTGTTGCTGCTTTGATGTGAGGCACACTTGGGCAGAGCATTTCCTTGCTGTTTGGGTCTCACCGTGCCGAGATTATTTTGTGTTGAGAACGTCATGAGGAAAACGTGTGGCCAGCGATAGGTCCTTACCTTCCCAGGGATGTGCAGGAGGGCAGATTCTGCAGGTTGTGACTCAGAGTGCTGCACCCGCAACGTCTGTTTACAAAGAGCCTTCCCRTGGAAATTGTGATTTCTAGCAGAACACAAGGTCGCTTTCCCTAAGGCAAGATGCAAAGCAGTCTTACCTCTGTGTTCCTGGTCCCATCAGTAGTAGGTTCCCATCCTACCTTGCTTGCTGCTATGCCAGCTCTGTAACTATAGTGCTCAACTCCTAGATACGTAGGAGACCTGGGTGCAGCTCGGAATAGGCATCTGGCCTGCTTGGCCCTCTAATGCAAGGGTGACATGCCGGTTGCAAGCAGACTCCCCTTCCTTCCCCACGCTGTTTTATTTTGGCCTGTGCCCAGTGGAAATGGGTGGTAGACCTGAAGCAGATCAGCAGTCAGCACGTGCCTGTGTCCTACGAATGAATCCTGCCCCAAACACGCTTTGTAAGCGGAACAAAAGCACCGTTGCAGTGCAGACTGGTGCTYGTGTGCAATGCAGAGCTGTGCTCCCTCCCGGCAGCTCCTGCACGGTGCAGAGCTGCTCGCAGCGTTAGCTGCATTGGAGCCTGGCTGAGCTCTCCTAGGCAAGGCAGGTTCCGATGGAAGCCTGTCTGCCCAAGAGGTGCAGAGCTGTGAGAAACGCCGTAGGAAGCCCCGTCCCCGTGAGGCTGGCAGAGCTGCTGCCCAGATACTTTTCAGGCATTTGCCAGGCAGGATGGGACAAAGGGCAGACTGATCCGATGTGAATGCAGTGAATTGGGAGAGCTCTTTACGTCTCCTGCAGGGATGCTGGGTCAACCATTTCCCACGAGCTCTTAATTCTTTGTTTATTTTCTGCTATTCATGGGAGCCTCTTCAGAAACTTTCCTTGGAGGTGGGTGGCAGCTTCTCCCTCCACTTGCTCTCACACGTGTCTCCTTCCTGGCTGGAGGACTTTCTGACGGAGCTCAGCTCGCGTTCCTCAGCAAGCTCTTGGCAGAAACCCAGCAGTAAAGACCAGCAGTTATACTTAATGTATAGATAATTTTAAATATTTAAGTCTATATCATTTTAGAGTGTTACAACAAAACCAATCAGCTGTACARACCTGTGGTGCTGCCTTGGTGCTGGGGTTGCCGTGCTAAAGGACAGAGGGTGCGTCTCTACACCTGCACCTGATGAAATCCGTGGAAGTCGGTGTCTGTGCAGGAACGATGCCTGCTCCCATAGCTCTGCTCAGCTGGGCGTCGCTTCCAGGTGTAGCCGCAGGGCTGTGTTTCAGCTCCGGGAGGTGGTGAGTGAGCAGCTGAGCTCCATCTGGTGCCTCCTTGAGGCAGCTTGGTGGGTTTCTCTGTCACCTTGTCCCCACAATCCCAACACCATCCCTAAGGCCGCTGCCCCTCAGCGCTGGGCACCAGCTCCAGAGCTTCCCGTGCCCTTGCACCAGGGCTCTGGGCACGCTCACGCTTTGCTTGTGGAGCCTCCCCCACGTGAGGGCTGCGTGTGCTGCCACCTGCCAGCATAAACATGTCTAATTAGCCGCATTAACATGCAGCCCATGCAGTCATCGTGCTGGTATTTACCCGCTGGTGTGAGTGGAAGGAACTCTGCGGAACGCCCTTTTGGGGGAACCGTTTGCTCTCCTGCATGCATACATTTCAATTAGTTATAATAGACTGATTGATTAAATGAAATAATTGATTAATCAGGTGACAGTTGTAGGAATTGGCTGGGGTCAGAGTAAACAGTGGCCTGGAGAAGAGGAGTGATTTGCTTGCTGCTYGCGTCTTGCCGACGACCAAGGGCTGGCTGCCAAGGGGGAGCGCTGGGGTGTCCTGCACTTTACTGGAACATCAACAGAACAGAAGCCAGAGCTCTGTGAACAGCAGAGAGGCAGAAACTGCTCTCTGAGAAGCACAGCAGCTCTACTGGCAGGAGCTCCGGGAGCTCCTCTGTGCTTTTCCATCTCCTGGAGGAACTGTGACTCTTCAGGTATGAGGAAGAAGGTGTCAACCATTCATAGACCTGCACGCTTCGGAAATCTTGTTCCTTCACATTTTGCTGGTATTCGTCAGAGCAGTCAGCACTGACTGTTGCAAAACTAACTGCAGAACTGCCCCTTGGTCCCCACACACCCAGCCGGGGTGGCTCCCACCTTTCCACAAATTGGTTTGACCTATTTACTAACTAGATTCTTGTCTGCAGCTTCCTCCACTGCTCAAGGATAATGAGCTGTCTTGYGGTTCCTTCTCCGAAGTGAAAGCGCAATCCAGCGTGGGAACGACCAACAAAGAGCAATTTTGGTGCTGGTGGAGCCTTTGTGGCAGAGGCAGCTCTTGAGCCCAGCTGGGACAACGTGCCGTTCCCACCATGACAACATCCTGATGGTCCTTGTCTGTGGCGTGGTGCAAGCGCAGCATGTAGAAAGTCCATCACTGATAAGGTTTTGCTTATAACTTTAGTAATAAATAGGGGTTTTGAAGGGAAGTAGTGTCATTCTGACAGCACCTGATGAGAAATAAGTAACTGAGGGGTGTAATGCAGCACAACAGAGGGAACTGAAGTGACAGCAGCAGCTGGAAACCCCAGCTTGAAGGTTGCAGAATTGTCTTGCTGCAGCGAAGCTGATGCAACAGCCCAGCTATTCTTGTGGATGGCAGCTGGGTTTATATATCTATAGTTGTTATGTGTCATTTTCTATGAGTATGAAATGCTGTCTGACCGAGAGAAACATAGTGAAAACTGCCCTGGCACCCAGAGGGCATCTGCGATGAATTCTGAGATGTGAAAAAATCGAGCAATTCTGTGTAGTTTTCCTAATGCTACCACAGAGTAGAAACGTTTTACTTTTCTGATGAAAATGTCACGTTACTTCTGGCTAATTAGAGACCTTGACCCCATAATTAAGCCTTGGGGTGGGCCAGGCTGTGAGGGTGGGAGCCTGGCTTGAGGATCTGTGTAATGAGCAACCAGAAACAGTCACGAACAGGAGGAAGCAAAAGGCAGCATGAGAGCATCAGATAATCTCATGGATAAATGTATGGGTAGACACATTAATGTGTAGGTAAACACTACTGTGTTCAGTGTGCTATGCAATTATCTCGGGGATCTCCCCCTTCGTGGTACAGCACAGCTGGGCGCAGCGCAATTCCATGCTGCTCTGTAACATCAATCAGCGTCTTCCTGATCGGGATCCTCCTGGATGRGAGGAAGTTCCGTGCTGGACTCCCTGGTGTCTAGGGACTTGAAATGGGCTTCTTGGTGCTGCTGTGAGTACCCTGGGTACCCAAGTACAGCAAATCTGCTGCGAGAAGCGTGAGATTGACCTGTACATGGGAAGCATCCTGGGAATGGATGCAGCCGCCTGGATGGGCCGGGGAGGAAGCAGCCCGTCCTCCTGCAGAGGCGGCGCTGCCTTTCACTCTGCTGCCTTCTGCAGCCCTCTGCGTCTCCTTATCCCAGCAGCTCTGCCCTCGAGCCTTTCTGCGTGGCTTTGACACCTCTGCAGTTCATGCTRACTGGTGGTGCCAGTGGTACACACCAGCTTGATGCTGTTGGATAGATTCGTTAATTGTCCCCTGACTGGCTTTAAGGCTGATTACAAAAACTGACAATTTTCATTTTCTTAGAGTCCACTTGGCAACGCTGGGACCTGAGAAAGCTTCCTCATGTGGACACTTAATGAGCCAAACCTTTTCTGACAGCAATTACTCAGCATCTCGTATTCTTTCTCCGGATGAAGACCAAGGTCAAGTCAGTAATTAAAGCTTATCAGGGAGCCCATATGAGCAGGATCCGGGGGGGGGCCTGTTCTCACTTACACCCCAAGGCACGCCACTGTCAAGCATTACGCTTGGAAATTGCTAAACCCTCCACTTTGTTATGGACTAAAGAGATAATGCAAACGAATCAGAGGAAAATAATTCGGAATTCTGCAGTCTGTGATTGCTGTCGTTTGGCTGCTGCTGCACCAGCTCTGCTCTGCTAATGAGTTGCAGCAGATATTCACCCGCTGCACTGATAAGGCGCTTTAGAAGCGTGCCATGCAATGAGAACGAGACCTCGTCCTCTGCTGATGAGCTTGCACTGGCTCCACATTGCATCATGCTGCAGCAGGTGACTTCTCCCTGCRGATTTCCTCTAAATGCAGTTGCCTGCAATGAAAAAGAAAACAAAAGCTCGAGTGTTTGGAGGTTGGTTCAGAATTTCTGTTACACTTGGCATGCTTTTCTYGTGAGACTGTTTCCTTGCTCTGGGAACAGCTTTTAATCTGTTAATTTCTGGGCCTTGTCAACCGGGTCTGGGACAGGGTAGCATTCCAGAAACCCAAATCCAAGCTGGAGCAGGAGAAGGCAGCGTCACAGCACCAGCTTTCATTAAGCAGTCTGGCAYGGTGCTCCCTAAGCAGTCTAAACCTCTAGCACCCTGGTAACGGCCTCTGGACTGCTGAAAGCCTTTTAATCACCAGTGACTCGCAACAGCACCTGCAGGCAAGGGCGGACTGGGATCGCTCAGCTTCCAAAGACTTCTAGGCTCACTGATGGCTTCTGTGTTCAGACTCTTCCTTAGATCCCCAAAGGACCTTACCCCTCTCTGAACTCTTCTGCACTAACCTGTTCTGCTTCACATCACTGCCCATGCTTTAGCTGCTCCTGGATTTGCAATAGTCAAGAGGATWCGGTGGGAATGGGCACGAGGGGGCTCCTCACGATGCCACATTAGAGCTGCATCACAGTGGGGCTGGTGGGACTCGCTCCCTGTGATCCTGTAAAGAGTATATTTAACTCGGCATGAATAAGCTGCTTCCTAAAGAGCAAACTGCAGATAGAGAAAGACTGTGTTTGCTGTAATAGCGGCTCGTGCAGTGAGCAGGCTCCCGGCCTTGCCGTGGTCCACGCGGCCTCCCCGCATCCCCGTGTCGTGAGCGGGAGAGCAGAGAGTCGCACGGGGTCCTCTCAGCATCCCGGCTGCTCCTGGCCCCAGCTGACTGGCACTAATGGCAAATATCCATCGATCCACGTGGGAGGTTATTGATGGCCCAACAGCAGAGCGGTGCTGCAATGCCCTCTCTCTGCAGGTATCTGCCTTGAAGAGTAATTCGCTTGGAGAATATTGAAAAATATCAGCCAAATATAAACTGCAAGCGTGTGTTTTCCTGCTCTTTGGAGGCAGCGCGAGGGCGCACAGTGGGAACAGAGGCATTTGCACCTCATCTTGGGATGGAAGTGGACACAGTGCCAAAGAGGAGGTGAGTCTTTGTGCCCGYGCTGCAGTTCATGAGCTCGGAAATAAAATGAAACAAAGAGTAAGCTCTTCCAATGCTTTCATTTATTTCTGTTTGATCCTCCTCTCTATTTCCTTTTCCCTTGGCTCCTCGGATTGTTAGTTTTAGAGGTTATGGAGCTTTAGGAAAGTAATACMCCGGGAAGATGCTGTTAATGATGAATAAAGGCTTTATATATTTCTTTTTAGTAATTTAGGTTTGTTATGGTCAAYGCTATTACACTAAATGCCTGATTAATTAATAAAGATGGCATCAGACTGACAGGAAATGTTACTGTAACATGTTACCTTGCCTCAGAACATGCCCATTAATTAACACTTAAAACCTAATTYGGAATCATAATAGAGTTTTTATTAGAGCTCGTGTCATCCTCACCCACAGTGACGGATTAAGCACTCGGCAGCAAGGACTGCTGCAAGCAGAGGCTGGAGCAGCAGCCCCATCCCGCTCTGTGTTTGCCGCCCCACGGAGAAGGGATTAGAGCTGCCACCTGCCTCCTCCTCGTGCCGACGCTCCTCGGGACGAGGCCCTTTGGCTTCCCCCGAGCTGAGGAGCTGCTGCCAGGCTTGGCTGCCCTGGCAAGAGGGACCAGCAGCAGCTCCTCCCTGCACGGGGCCGGTGTGGCAGCAGCAGCCGTGACACTGATGCCAACCGCAGCGCGGAGGCGGAGAGCAGGACTGCAGCCTGCCGGGGCAGGGATGTGCGTATAGAGAGAAAAGCACCCGTGTGTATGGCATATCTGTAGGGAAAGTGCAGTTAAGGGGGGAATGCGCTCTCAATAACGTTGTATCTCATTGGCAAGTCTTGCAAGAAAATTAATGGAGGGTTAAGTTAAAACAGAGTCGAGCAGGGTGCATTTTCCAGTGATGTTTATTGGTTCCCCGTAGCTCACTGACACAGCTTAGTCTGGCAGTGGCCCGGGGTTCTCTTTTTTTTCTTTTTTATTCCCTTAAAGTGTCTACGTGACATCGAGTCAAGGCTAACACTGTGGTCAAAGGCATTGCAGAGGGCAGCAGCAGAAGCAGGGAGGTGTCGCGGCAGGCTGTACAGCGCGGCAAGAAGAGCAGGAAGCACCGTCATCCCTCGGCCCGCCGGAGACGGGAGCAGCTCCACGCGGAGCCGCTTGGGTGAGCTGAACCAGGCAGACACGGCACCATGCAACACGACGTGCGCTGGAAACGGGCGGGCAGCGGGATGCGCGTCCTCGGGGCGCGAGCGCGGCGGCCGCGGCGGGAGCCCTGCGGAGCGCTGGCTACCCRAAGGGAACCACGGCTCTCGGGATGCCTCCTCTCCCCGGGGCCAGAGCTGCCCCGCTGCTCCGGTGGAGTTTGGGCGTCTAAATTTGACAAGGGCGAGGCAGCGATCTCCTCTGTGGGGCRGAGGGCTGTGCTCTCCCCGCAGGCTGTTTCCCCCCGCATCCTTCCCTCCCGGCTCTGCCCAGCCTGGCAGCTTCCCCCGTGCCCCCCGTGCAGCCCCCGAAGGCAGTTCCAGCGCCAATCTCGCCTCTCCAAAAGGGCATCTGCAACAGCCGTGTCCCGAGCTGCCCCCGGCTCCTCCGGCTGCCCAGCCGCCCCRCGGACCCCGTCCCCGCGCTCGCGGCGCTCCCGTTCACGCAGGCACGGAGGCCGGGCCGGGCACGCGGGCACRACGCCATTGCTCCCTCTTGCTTTCTTCACCCCATCGCGGACGTTCCAGCACCCGAAAGCTCCTCGGCCAAGTGGTTCCTTTGCCCCAAGCAGTCAGCACAGCGGCCGCCAGCCCGGAGGTCTCTGTGGGTGGCGGGGTGACCCTGCACCCAGGACCTTCGCCTTGGGGAGGAAGGCTGTCCCGAGCCGGTGCCAGGCCCTTGCCAGGCAGTTACTGTACAAATGGACAAGACACGCACACTATTTACAGCCTGTTTTCACATGACGGAGCAGCTCTTGGCTCGGTCTTTCCTCATTTCAGCATCACTGAGCAAGTCCGTCCTGCCAGGCATCTGCGACGCCCGCTTGAGTCCCCGCTTGGAGCTGCTGCGCTTCAAGTTCTTGTGCACCCTGTTGACGGAGGCGAGCGTGGTGACGTGGAAGACATCCCGCACGCTGTTCTCCGACACCTTGGAGGAGCACTCGGCGTAGGCCACGGCGCCGATCTGCCGGGCCAGCGCGCTGCCCTGCGACCGGAGCGGAGGCGAGAGGAGGTCGGCGCCCGCCGGCAGCGTCCGCGCGCAGCCCCGGCCGCAGCGGAGCCGCTCGGGTTTCCGTGCCAGCACGGCCGCCACCCACCGCAGCCTCCCCTTCCTCTTGCCAGGGCCATTGCCTGTCCCCAGGGCGGCCACTGTGGGAAGCTGGGGACACGGCCGGGACCTGCCCCCTTGCCCCACTGCAGGACCTGAGCAAGGAGGCGCATGCGGAGCAGGAAGGGCTGTGTGGACCTAAGAAGCACCTCTTGTGCCCTCCCCTTTAAATGTTCAATTTGGCACCACTGGGTCGCTCCTACCCTTGAGGGGAGACACTGCTGAGCAGATGGATCAGCAGAGCAGCCGGGATCCCCCTCGGGGCAGGGAGGAGAGGGCAGGAGATGAGCAGCCCAGGGACAGCTCCCCTAGCCCAGACCCAAGCAGCTTCAGGCCAAGAGCCAACACAGAGGCTCAGCTGCTATTGAGCTTCCTAATACTAACATTCCTTGGAGAAATCCCGCCGCGTGTTCCCAGGAACCCGCCGGAGCGGTGGCCCGGACGTACCTGCTCATGTGTGACCGGGATGAGGCGCTGCTTGGAAAGCTCCCGAAGTGTGTTGAGGTCCGTCCGCATGTCCAGCTTGCAGCCAACCAGCACGATCTTCGCGTTGGGGCAAAACTCCTGCGTTTCCCCTTGCCACTGCAGCGGGCACAACGAGGGAGGACGTTCAGAGCGGCCGGAGAGCAGCGGCCGCCCCGCAAGGCAGCTCGGGCAGCAGGTACAGGGGCAGGGGGGGCAAATACAGAGGCAATCGCAGGGTCTCTGGCCTTTGCAGATGGGGCCAAGAGGGTGTCAGCTCCCCCCGGCCCTGGAGGAAGGACCGAGCCAGGGGCATCATGACACCAGCTCAGACCAGGCCGCTGCTGGGACCCCGTCGGTCACCCTTGCCAGGCCTTTCGGAGCGTCGTTAGCAGGGAGCTCTTTGCACAGAACACTCGTTATTTGTTTGTCATCGGCAGCTACATTTCTCAGGACATTAAGAGCATGGTTACAGCTAGGGAAGTAAAGAGCTGAAGCAACGGAAGGTCAAGGCAAACATCCACTTCTTTGGCACTAATGGACTCCTTAGAGCTGCAAAAATGAATGTTCAATATGCAGCTAAGTGTCTGCAGCAGTAAATGAAGCCACCCCCTGTGACCTCTGCCAGAGGAGCCTTGCACGGCTGCCATCGATGCAGCAACAGCCGCTCGGGTGACGAGTGCTTTGGGAGAGACGGGCACGATGGATACAAGCAGAGATACCACCTAGTTAGGGGGATCACCCGGAATTAGCAGTTTCCTGCCATGCAGCGGGCAGGGAAGCACGTGCCGTATGCCCGGAGCAGAGGAAAGCAAGCCCGCCGCTGGGGCCCATCACCTGGAGGGAAGGGGAAGCGCTAGGGCTGGCACAGGCTACGTTTGGTCACAGAGCAGCTGCAAAGCACGGAAAAGGCTTCTCCTCCGACGGGATGTTGTCTCCTGTCGCTTTGCCGTGAACTGCCCTCTCCTGCTGCCAGGGACGCCCCGCTGGGGAGGCCGCCGGGGTCACAGCGGCGTGAYGGGCAGCGCCGGACACCGCGGAGAGGAGGGTGCCGCCGCCGGGACGCCCAAGGCGACGGAGCCCTAGGGTCACGTCCAACAGGCAGCGGGGCGTGGGAGGCCGTAACAACGCCCGCTTCCTGCCCCATGGGGTGCTGTGACCCTCTTGTTGCACCACCAAAGCCTGGCAGGGAGCTAAGACCTGCTGCGCTAGCAAGACCTGTCTGACTGAAGGCACCACCCATGAAAACCAGCCTCGTACGTAATGAGAAGCTGTTTGTTTGCTCCTTCCCCTTCRCTCGCACACGCTATTTATACAAACCAGCTCTGACAAATCAAAAGCCAGCTCTGATTCTGCCGGTTCAGGCGGGCAGCAATAACAAGGATTTCTTCTGCCGATTTAGCATCTTTGCCCACAGCTGGAAGGGGCAGCGTTGCTCTCCTTAATCGACGGATATCAAAAGCTAAGGCCCCTTTCAACTTCACGGTGTCTCAGGAATTCTCCTCACCTCTGCTGGCTGCAAGCCTGCGCCAAAGGAAACCAGGCATCTGCTCAGAGGCACTTAAGAAATCCCTTGGGATTTAGGGTTTATTTTAAAGCACCGTATCAGAAAGACACTGCCTGACTGTATCCGAAGCATCCGTGCAGCGGCACAGCAAAGCCCTGGCACYGAGCGGTGCGTAGCCCCACGTAACGAGTATCTGCAGAGACGCAGAAACAAATCCCAGCTCCAGCTAATTGCCAGTGGGTTTGCAGCTCATTAAGGTGTGAGCAGTTTGCTGGATTATTATTCTGCTGACTCCCAAGCCGAGGAGCACGCGGAGMGCGCAGGCCCCGGCCCGCCGYGCTGCAGCGGGAAGGGCTTGGGAGCTGAACACTGCCCCATTGATCGCCTTGTCTGAGGGGTCTTTGTGCCCTCAGCAGGATGTGGAGCCCCAGATCCGCTCCTGAGCCCTCCCCGCACTCGGCAAGAGCCRTTTGACTCTTTGGGAAGACACAGGGAGGTCGAAGGGCAGACACCACCGTGCGGCCCCAGGAGCTCGGGGCTGAGTGAGGAACGCAGCAGGAATCGCCCCCAATTTCGCAGCGCCTCTCACAGCAGCGACTCGGGGAGCTTCACCCCAGCCCTGCCTCGCTTCGGGGACAGGATGCACCCAGGGGTGCATTGAAACCACAGCTCCCTGCATGGAGGGTGCCCGGAGCGCCGGGAGCAGGGTGCTGGTGCCGGCTGGCAGGAGGACCCGGAGCAGCCCCCGCTCTGCTGCAGCCCATGCGGCCACGTGGGTGCTGCCCATCCCACTGCGCTGCAGCCCGTGCAGCCACGCGGGTGCTGCCCATCCCACTGCGCTGCAGCCCGTGCAGCCACGCGGGTGCTGCCCATCCCACTGCGCTGCAGCCCGTGTGGCCACGTGGGTGCTGCCCATCCCACTGCGCTGCAGCCCGTGTGGCCACGTGGGTGCTGCCTGTCCTGCTCTGCTGCAGCCCGTGCGACCACACGGGTGCTGCGTGTCCTGCTCCACTGCAGCCCGTGTGGCCACGCGGGTGCTGCCTGTCCCACTGTGCTCGGGGCTGCCAGGGAGAGCTGCCCTCCTGCCCGGTGCTGCCCCCTGCATCGGGGGCACCGGGGGCACCCCTGCAGCAGGACTGCTCGGCCCTGCCGGGGCTGGCAGCACCCCAGGCCCTGCACGCTGCCCGGGCCGGTGGCGCTCTGCCATTGTGCTTTATTCATGTGCAGACTTGAAATTCAGTGCCCGCAGCTCATTATTCTTGTTGTCAGGCTGCAGAGAGCTGATTGCTGGCCTTTCCACAGTGCAGATGCTGAACTGAGGGGCCAGCCAACAATCCGAGCGCTCTCCGTGCATGGAAACAGGCGCCAGGGCCACTTCTCCACTGCTGCAAGGGATTCCTGACGCGCTGACTGGTRGCTGCACTAACCAGGGATGCGCGGTGCTTTCCAAGGTCTTCATTAGAAACAGAGCAAATGCAGAACATTTCCCACTGTTCCCACATTTGCACATGCGCATATGCATAGATACCTCCCCTGCAAGGCACCAGGMGCTACACTATTCACAGGGCTCCTTTCACATGGAAATATCTTTTTTCCCGCTGCAGAGGTATCGGGATCGGTAGSAGCAGACCCTCCTCGTCTGCACACAAACTCCAGCTCAAATCTGCCCATGTGGGCCAGGGCTTCTAGCCCTGAGCAGCACCTAAGAGCAGGGCCCCGACGGGCCCCCCGTGCTGCTGCAGAGCGTCCCAGCTCGGAGGCCGGGGCGTGCTGAGCACTGACCTTCTTGAGCACGCTGTCCAGGGTCTCCGGGCGGCTGATGTCGAAGCAGATGAGCACCGCGTCCGAGTCGGGGTAGGCCAAGGGCCGGACGTTGTCGTAATACGCAGAGCCTGCAGGGAGGAGAGGCAGGAGCGCTGAGAGCGGGAAGCCGCGCTGGCCGCGCGGGCAGGCCAGAAGCCCAAGCTGCAGTCACACAACACGCGGGAAAGCTGTCCTGAGGTATCCCGAGGCTTTGTCCTTGGATTTATCCCATTGGATACCAGAAACAAACGCAGCTTTTGCATCCCTCCCAAGTAAGCACCGGCGGCAGCAGGACCGGCCTCCCTCCCCACCCTTGCAGCTTTGCTCTGTCACTTGTCATGCAGCTGCTGTAGCACTGATGGCAGCGAGGTGCAGCGGAGGGGACAGCTGCAGCAGGGGGTGCATCAAACCCAGCACGGACTGTGCTGCTTTCCTTTTGTGGCGCCGGGATTTGGAGAACRAGCTGCAACTCAGTGCGAGGATCCTAGGATCGCTCTGCGAGCCAGCGGAAAGCCCCRTGCAATGCAGCACAGCCCCCCACGCAGRCATGCACCCTGCACACGCACCCCTYCAATGCARCTCTCRTCYGTTAAAGCCTTTTGTCCYGTCRCATTTTTATTTGAAGCACATTCTGTGCATGATCACAAATGCCTTAGTAAACAGGACCGGACTAATCAGCTCATCGCTGCTTAAAAGCACTGATTCAGTTTTATATTTGGCTTTACAATGGCTGTAACTTCCTGCAGGGGCGAGAAGCAGATGTTTATTTATCGCAAGGGGAAGCGGAGACACCAGAGCCCTTGTCGAGTCCGGCTCCTCCGAGGAGAGTCGCCCACCCYGCGGCACGGGAACAGGATGCGCTTCCTGCACAGCCCTCAGGAGCGCGCGGAGCCGGGGCCTTCCCGCCCGGGCCTGGGCTCCGACGGCTCCTGGGTGCCCTCCGGCCCCTGAGGAATCACGGATGACAGTTCCAGGAAGATGAGGAGCTCCTGGCACGGCCGGCTAGGCTGCCCCTTGCAGCTCCCCGAGGGCTGCGCGGGCGCTCGAGGCTGCTCTTCCTCCTCCTCCTCCTCCTCCTCCTCCTCCAGGCTGGGCACTGGGACGCGGTGTCCAACCCTGCCCAGCACCAGGGCCACCCATCACCTTGTCGCCCCCGACGCCGTCTCGCAGCGGGGTGTCCTGGGACGTCTGCGAGGGCCCTGCGCGCCGGCAGTGCTCAGGATGGGAACCCGCCGTCCGTGCAGAGCCCATCCCTGCCACGGAGCAGGCCGAGCGCTCTCGGAGCACCCGCCGTGCGCCCAGGCAGACGTTGCTCCTCCTCGCCCAGGCTGGGGGGCACCCGCAGCCCCCCAGCGCTGCCCCCCAGCAGAGCCCCTGCCAGAGCTTTCCTCACGCAAAGAGGAGCAGCTGGGATCCACCGCAGAGAGCCAGACACGGCTGCTCTGTAGCAATGCCGGCCTCTCCGGAGGGAAAGTCACGCTCTCTCCATGGAAACCAGCCCGGCTGCGCCGCTCTGCGCTGCTCGGGGACAGCGGATGCAGAGGGCGAGGGGGCTTGGGGAACCTCCCCAGGCTTGGAGGCTGCTGATGCCTYGGGATGGGGTGCACGGGAGGGAACGGCTCCTCCTTGCATGCCCACAGGTGAGGCCAGTCCTAGCAAAGCAGAGGCAGCACCGGCACCTGCTTTGGACAGGAGGGAGTTTCCAGCCTCGTCCCTGCTGCAGGCGCCGTGCGGGACACGGACATGGACACGGACGCAGCAGCGCTCTGCGTGCCCGGACTCACTGGGTCCTTCCCAGGGCTCTTTCCCCCTGCACAGCCCCCCGAAGCACCCGCGGCRCCCGCTCCCTCCGCGCGGCAGCGCCGCCCTCGGCTCCGCTGGCACCGGCACCGCGGGTGCCCTCCGTAACGCAGCAACCTGCCGCTTGTGCGGCAGAGCCCGCGCGGAGCCGGGGTCCGGCCCAGCCCTTCCCAGCCGCAGGAGCAAAGATCCCTGCGCAGGCAGGGGGAGGCGAGGGAAGGGCTGARCTAGGTCAGGAGCATCGCTGTCTTAACGAGATCAAAATCGCCTCCGGATTCATTAATTTTCTGCTTGCAGCTCCCGAGATGGCAGCAGCCCCAGCCCCTTCGTGCAGCTCAGCTCGAGTGGAGCTGCTGCTCACGGCAGCTCTGCCCCATCCCAGGCCAAGGGGGCGGATGGGAAGGAGGTGGATGGGCCCTGTGGCCAGCAGAGCRGGGCCCCTGCAGGTCCTTCCTCGCTTCCTTCAGTCCCTGTGGAACAGGGAATTCTTGCTGGAGGATTATTGCTTTCCCGTTTGTGACTATTGCTTTTCTACTGAGTTTGACATTTAGAAAAGAAACCGTAATGCAAAGGCCTCCGTTCCTCCAGCTGCAGGGCTCCAGTTTCATTAGCTCCAGTGCTCCGTCCGCGGGACGCTCTCCGGAGCTGCTGCYTGGCTCGTCCAGGCGCACGTGCACCCAAGCCTGTGCGCGGGCACATCCAGCCTTCCTTTGCCACGTGAGTCACCCACCCTCCTGCTTGGCACCCAGRTCTGCATGAAACGGGACCTGTGTGCATCTGGTTGTAATTAAAGACAGAAAACTGGAGCAAGTTGGCTGCCAAAACCAGCTTAAAAATAAAATCCACGCTGTTACTGTCTGCAGTTCAGAGGCGGAGGCAGCCACGAGTAGTTCCCCTTCCCTATCAGCCAGTCGCCCCTTGACGTGCCTGGTTGCAAGGCTGCTCTTGGGCAGGGGACAGAAATGTGCTGCTTCATCGACTCTACCATAGTGTTCATCTTCATTTGTTCCTTATGGATCGCTCTGGCACATAATGAGCCTCCTCGCAGGCAGCAGCGCATTGCAAAGCAGGAAAGCAAGCACGCACACGGAGCCAGGAGCCGCTCCGTGAGGGGCTCCCACCCCTCCGGCAGCTCTGACCGAGATGGAGCGGCCGCGCTGCCAAATTTTGCAGCGTTGCCCTTGGCTYGGAGGCCTCCCTGCAGCTGCAAGCCCTCCCCTGCAGCTGGACCTGCTGCAGCCCAGCAGACCCGCTGGAGCTGCTGCGCACCRGGGAACACGTGCCCAGGGCTTCCCGGGGCTCGGCAGGGCTCTCCGTAACTCCAGCTGTGAGGAAATGCCTCTGGGCAGTGGGGTAGCAGGGGCACAAGCTTCAGATGAGGGGCATCCCTCCTCTTCCTCGCCAGGCCCCACCGCTGCAGCCGGCTCGGCTTGGGGACCAGCCGTGCATGGGATCCGTCCCCCTTCCCTGCGCTCCTGCTCCCGACACTGCCGCCCTGGTTAATATTACATGAAGCATCGGGCAATGCAAYGCTTCTCATGACGAGTTGCTTCTCTAGCTGGGCAGAACATGATGAAGGTGTTAATAATAACACGATATTTTATTTATATYACACCCTGAAAGCTGAAAAATACCCCGTGCAGTTCCGAGACGTGCTGGGCATGGAGCGATCCAGCTTGCAGCCCCACGRGGGAAAGCTGTGGCCGAGGCGGGGAGGGCAACAGGGGGGCAGTTCAGGAGCGGGGGCAGCTGGGCGCCCCCCAGCACCCTCCAGAAGGGTGGGAGGAAGMAGGTCCAGTCCCAGGGGGGCTTTGAATCTGGTGGCACATTTACATGAGAAAGACCCGGCCCGTCTAACAGCCCCGCTATTGTCCCAGGGACCGGAGCTGAGGCATAAAAATGAGGACTGAAAACCCATGCGGGACGAGGGGCTGAGGGAGCAGCCTGGGTGCCCCCCAGGCCCCRATGAGCCTGCAGAAATCCCGCTTCTAGGAATCCAGGAGGCTTCAGAGCCGCCCTTCCCTCCGCGGGAGGAACACAGGAACGCCCAGAGGACACAGAGTCACCCCAAAGGACCTCCCTGTTGCAAGAAAGGGGGAAGGAGGAAAACGCGTTTCCTTCCYTGTGCCTTGGACTGAACTCAGGCGCGTGGCAGAGAGGCCCGGGTGAAACAGGCAGGTCGGGGMCCAGGCGCCGGCTTGCAGGGCCCAGCGTGCCAGGCACCAGCGTCTCCCCAGAGCGGTCCCCTCATGGTGCCAGGGTCGCGTCCCGCACATTCCAGCTGCTGCTCCCTCCAGAATCGGCCCCGCGAGCCCCAGGTCTGCGGAGCAGCACGGAGGGGCGGCACGGCCACTGACCCCAAGGCTCCTCCAAACGCTCGCTCCTCCTCTGCCCTTAATGCACCGTTTTCTTGCTCATGCAACTCTATCACAGACCCCTGAAGTCCAGGGATGGAAGGAACTGCCCCATGGCACGGAGCAGCAACCTGGGCAGCTCAGAGCAGCTCAGCTGCCACGCCGTGAGGATGGATGTGACGGGGATGAAGGGGCAGCCCGTGCAGGGGCTGAGGTGGCAGTTCTGGGGATCCCCTCTCCAGATCCCGCTGCTGGAAACTCCTCCCTCGGCACCCCAACAGCCCGACCCG
>PTEX01000264.1:335674-356915 GCA_003342815.1 Eudromia elegans | reverse complement strand
CGGCGGCTACGAGAAGGTGAAGGTGCAGGCCCGGCGCGGCGGCGGCCCGCGGCCCGGCGAGCTCTCCGTGCGCGTCCGCGCCTGCGGCCTCAACTTCGCCGACCTGCTGGCGCGGCAGGGCCTCTACGAGCGGCAGCCGCCGCCGCCCTATTGCCCCGGCATGGAGTGCGCCGGCACCGTGAGCGCCCTGGGCGACGGCGTCCGCGACCGGCAGGTCCGGGGCACCGGGCAGGGTGACGGGGGGCAGCGGGGACCAGCCCCGCCCCGGCGGCGGGAGCCCCTGGGCGGGGTGCCGGTCTCCCGGGGAAGGGCGGGGGAGCCGCCGCCGCCCCTGCCGGGCGGCTCCCACGGGTTGACGTGTTGGCCCGGGCGCGCTGCGCAGGGACCYGGAGCCTGGTGGTGCTTTGGGAAGCCGGGATGAGGGCGCAGAGCCGCCCCCGATGCCCGTTCGAGCAGGCCGGGGGGCCGCCCGGGAGGTGCCATCAGAGCCCCTGTGGGAGCAGCCGGCGGTTCCTCTCTTGCAGGTCGGTGACAGGGTGATGGTGCTGGCCCGCTCGGGGCTCTGGCAGGAGGTGGTGAACGTGCCGGCCGCCCAGACGTGGCTGATCCCCGAGGGCATGAGCTTCGAGGAAGCCGCCGCTTTTCCCGTCAACTACATCACTGCCTACATGATCCTCTTCGACTTCGGAAACCTGAGACCCAACCAGAGCGTCCTCATCCACATGGCTGCAGGTAGGGCGGTGCTGCAAGCCCAAGCCGTGGGGCAGCTCTTGCCTCGACGTGCAGCTCCCTGCTGGGGGGCGCAGGTCACAAGGCAATTGTGGTAGTCCTGGTCTGACAAAGCATCACCTGCCAGAGGTGTCACGCGGACCCAGGCACAAGCAAATCCTCTGGAAATGCATTTATTGTATGGCTGGAGTGATCCTGCTGCCCCTGAGGCCCTGGCAAAGATGCTCAGGCTAACCTTGTTTCACCTGCATTAATCCTCCCCTGCACTGTTTGCTGCTTTTGGTCTGTCTACTAGATCTGCAGGAATGGTACAAGCAGGGATAACTTACGTGTCCAAAGGCTTTCCAGATGCTCTCATTCCCTGTTTGCTTTTAAGTCTTTCTGCTGATTTCCAGGTGGTGTGGGGACTGCTGCTGTTCAGCTGTGTAAGACAGTAGAAAACGTCACCGTTTTTGGCACAGCATCAGCCTCCAAGCATGATGCCCTCAAAGAGAGTGGGGTTGCTCACCCCATTGACTACAGAACGATGGATTATGCAGAAGAAGTCCGAAAAGTCTCTCCCAAAGGTACTTTGCCTGGATCATTTTACAAGTGTCTTATGTTTCTTTGAAATACAAAGAAACTTCTAGTTGTTTTCAATTCCCTGTAGGTGTTGACATTGTCATGGACCCGCTGGGAGGATCTGATACATCCAAAGCATTTCACCTCTTGAAGCCAATGGGCAAACTCATAACGTATGGTGAGTGTGAGGGCTGTCTGCGGGGCGGGATGTCTGAAATCTGGGCTCCTGCTTATGAGGGACCATGTGATAGCAGGGTGGGGTGTGATCTGCATGGGAATGCTCTGCATTGCTCTAGGCTTGGTCACAAGGCTGTGAGGGATATCACAGTTGCTTGCTGCTGTCATAGACAGAGTTAGCTTAGCCCCCTAAGCTGTTTGCTTAGGTTTTTAAGATGCCCTGTTTGGGTGGGGCATTGCAGGGAGTGAGATTTGTGCCTTGTCCAGAGAACTCTGGCTGCAGACTGCAGTGCTCAGCCCTGTGGTGAGCACAGCGCTCACCGAGTGTGAATAAGTGCCTGCAGGGGAAGCTGGAATGTCCCCATGGAGGAGCACTGGCACAGCTGCTTTGTCTGGGCTGACTTAATGCACAGCACTAATAGAAACTGTTTTTTTATTAAGGGATGCGTGGGTGATGAGGTTAGAAGCTACTGAATACTTATCTCTCCATTCCCCAGCCGTGAAACACTGTGATTTTGTCCCTGTAGACAAAGCACTCACACAGCCCCCAGTGGGATTCCAGACGCTCGCCTCTGAGCGCGGCCTCTTGTTCTCCTGGTTAACTGCTGCAGCATGCTGAGCCGCTTCCCGCGGGAGCCTGGCGCTCTTGGCTGTGTCAGGGAGAGGTCTGCCCTGCCCGCGTGGCTGGAGGTGCCGCGTATCCCTCCCTTGCCTCTGGCAGTGCCTCGGTCCAGCGGTGCTGCTGCCACCCTCTTAAGGGTCGAGTTGTTCTTTATTTTTGCAGTTCCTGGCTGCGGACACTCCAAGGTCCGCACACGTTGTAGCCAGGGCTGGTCTGTGCTTTCACTGCGGGTTGTTTGGGCGGGTTCTGATAATGATCCGGTTCCCCCAGCAGCTGTTGCCCTGGGTATTGTCTGACCCGTGTGACACACGGCCTGCCTGCTGCCTTTTGTGTTGTGTTGGCTCCAGCTCATCTGTGGCTTGTCTTTTTAGGAGTATCAAACCTGATCACTGGGCAGAAGAAGAACCTCATGGCTATGGCTAAAACCTGGTGGAACCAGTTCAGCATCAATGCTTTGCAGCTCCTACACCATAACAAGGCTGTGTGTGGCTACAACCTTGGAAACATGGATGAAGAGTATGAGCTTATTGGAGGTGTTATAACCAAGCTGATGAACCTGTACAAACAAGGCAAAATCAAGCCCAAGATAGACTCTGTATGGCCCTTTGAACAGGTGAGTCTGAGCTMATGTATAGGCTGCCAGCATCCAGAAAGTACTGTGTTCTCTGCAGAGTAAATGTTGGCTCAAGGTGAGCACCTCATCCATGGGGGCTGAAGTGTTGCAAGCTGCTAAAAACCCGCTCCTCTCAGCTGTTAAGTGCCCTTCTTGCTTTTGATATCCTCCCTTTTAATATACTAAGGGGAAGGAAAGCAGCCAAGGTCTTCTGCTCTAATGCACAGAGCTGGATCGTGCCAGGCAGCGTCCCTGTGGAACAGAGCAGGTGTTGGGCTCTGTTCTGAGCAGCAGCAGCAGCCTGTGAAGCGACAGGGTTATGAATCAGATTGGAGGCTGCCCTGAGTCTGCCCGCTGTAATTATACAGACACCCAGGACTGCTGCCCTTTCACGGATGGGAGGGAGCCCAGGCAATGAAGCAGAATGAGGGTGTTGAAAAGGAAGCTGCAGCTTTTTCAGCAGCTGTGCTCAGTGCCATGGCATTGCTGTGTCTGAGCAGAGTCCGTTGCTTCCCTTCATATCTTTTGTTGAGGTGGGAGCTGTTGCAGGGGAGCAGAGGACTTTGTGATGATCCATTGATGTTGCTGGTCTGCAGCCTAGTGAGAGGCAAATATTTTTTTGATTCTAAGCTTGGCCCAGGTGCTGTTTTGCTTAAAAATCTGTGAATGTTTTGTCCTAGGATTGTGTAGGTGGTAGGCGTGTTGTCCTTCTGGCTGTTGGCTGTGTCTCTGCAGTGTTTCCCTCTGTGTGTCACCAGAGCTTCCTTTCCATATCTCTGCCTTCCACAGTTTGCATAGTGGGGCATCCTTTCTGTGATRAGTGTGGACTCTTGAGGAATTTTCTGCCAGCAGTTTCAGGTAGCTGCTCAGATCTGTCCAAAACACATCTGTGCAGATGTGCTCAGAGGTCTGGGCTCTGGGAAAGCCACCTCATGGCTTGGACTCTCCCTTGGACTAGTGTGGGAGAATCCAGGGAGTCCAGGAGAGGCCTGACATGTACTGTATGTGGATATGGGTCTCATGGGACTCCTGTTATTTCTAGGTGGCAGATGCCATGAGACAGATGCAAGAGAAGAAGAATATTGGGAAGGTCATCCTAGTTCCTGAAGTACCGAAGGAAGAAGCCAAGAAAGAAGAGAACTAACAAGGCGAGAGATGCGTGCAGATTGTGGATTCACGGTTTAACTCTCTGATCTCTTTGGGACCTAGAAATGGACAGATCAGTAGCTTTCATCTTCATCAATACAGGAGCATCTTGGTTAAAGTTCAGATGAGGTTTGCATGCTCTTGTCACAGCTGGCTCTTTGCCAAATACGCCTCTTGCCCTAGCTTTGTTCTGAAGCAGTTTATTTCACACACTTTTCTAATCACTTGTTTCTCTGCTGAAATTCCAGACTAATCTTATTTTTCTCTGGCAGTGCAACTGAAGCTTCCAGGCAGCTAGTAATTAGCAACTGCCTAGCCTATCACTGTAAAATGAAAGTGTAAAATATTAGAGCAGCTGCTGAGAATCTCCAAAGAAACAGAACCCACTTAGTAGCACTCCCTATCACCTTTGAGAAATCTTTTCAGAAAGAAAGAATGGACCAAACTGTGGAAGCTTCTTAAGTAGCCAGAGGAAAAATGTGGCTGGCCTAGTCTTGTTCTCGAACTGGCTACTCTGCAATTCACACTTATTATGTTTTTTCTCCTCTGCTTTCATAGGCCTCTAATACCAGTGTGATAGTAGCGGGTCATTTTGTCCTTGCCTTGTAAATACTCGGTTTGACATTTTGGAGTCTGGCATATTGCACTCTTAATTTGCAGTCATTTCCATGTGCAGTCAGCAAATGACCTGAGAGGCTGGTCTAGTGTGTGTCTAAATACTGAAGAAAAATTTCAGTTAAGTACCGTGATCTTGTCCATTTTCTGATCCCAAACTGTAAAGTGAGGCCAAACTGTGTCTGATTTTAGAGACCATAAGGACTCAACTGTCTCAGAAATGACTGAAACAATTGATGTTGGCTCTGTGCTTTATTAATGTTGGGCTCCAAGTTGATATCGTTAAGGCTAAACTTCACCCTCATGTTTGTATTTCCAAAGGCTGCAGCCTGGAATCGGATGTCAGCAAGATGTGGATGAGCATCTGTAAATGCTTTCTTTGTGCCATACCCTGGGCATTGGGGAGAAGATGATGTGGTTTGGGAGGTAACTGGCAAGAACCAATCCTGTAAACCTGCTTCACAGGGAACCCTGGGCTAGCTTGGGGTTCCCTGTCAGTTGTTCCGTGAAGCTTTCACGGAGTTACAGGTACAGATGGCAAACTGTGTAGCTCTGTGTCAAGTCTTTTGGCCTGGGCATCTTGAGCAGTTTTGCTTTCTGTTCTCTTCTAGCTGTCTCTCTAGGTAGTCCCTCAAACCAGCTTTGTGCTCTGGTTTGATGCTGCAGTAGGGTTTGCCTCTTCTCCCTGGAACTGCCRGTTTTGGGACTCTGAGGCTCTCTAAGCACCAAGGCTTTGGGAACCAGCTGGGTGCTCCTGCCGGACTAGGACTCCGTTCTCTTTCTTCCATGTGCTTGGAAATGTAAYTGTGCAGAGGCCCAAACCTAATTCTGTGAGCACTTGATGTTCTAGATGGTGCCCTCCTTCCTGCTGTACTCTCYTTTCAACCCTGGATGACCGTGGTGCTCTTGTGCTTGCTTTAGCAGCTGGAGATTTTGTCATGAATTGTAGCAGCTGCAGACTTTTAGGCTTCATTTTGGATTCCAAAAGGTAAATGTGAAGGAGAGCTGCCCATCATGGAAGAAGGTGGGCTCCGGGAGCAAACATTTGCTCCTAGGAGGCTTGTTCAAACAAACCATAGGGAGGAAGGAGCCTGCTTGGCTAAAGTATGTGAAGCACCGTGCTGCTCRAGAACGCAGCGAGACGTTGCCATGAGGGTTTTCCTCTGCGAGTAGCAAGAGAATGTGGCTTCTTCCTCTGTAACTTCCACAGGAGGAATAAAACGGTGCTCCTCCCATCTGTCACTGCAGCTTGTTGTATTTCAGGTGCTGGGGTTCAATCCCTAGTTTTGATACCTATTTAGAAATGCATAGACATATAGAATCCAGGGGACTAGCTGTAGTTAACTTCTAAGTATTAAACCAGCCCCATCACCTAGGAGAAGGCCTGGTGCCCAGTCACAGTATGTACGTTTCCATTCCTTGCACTTGGTAGGAACTTCATAAACACAGGCTAAGGAAATTCGCAGCACAACTCTTAACCTTTTTCYGAATCCAAAATCTTGCTGCCTCTGCTCTCAACCTGCCTCTATCCTGCTCATTTAGATGAAATCAAACAGTGTCTAATGTTGCTGTACCATGTCTGACAACAGAACGACTGTCTAAATTGATGAGATGGGAAATCTGGACCTGTTCCTCTGTGAAACCTGACTTCACCTCGATGAAAGCCTGAATGGCACACAGCACTGCGAATCTTCAGGTTCTGCAAATTTACAAAGGGGGAGCTATTCAGTTGTGTTTTACAGTGACATCTTCTTCTGCTTTACTGTCAGCTCAGTGCATGCCCAGTGCCTTACTTGGATGGCCTTAAATTAGGCAGCATAGCAAGGCTTTACAGTCTAGACCATCTTGATACAGTGTGAAGAAAACAGGAATCTTGACACTCCTTGTAGGACACCTCTGACACACGCTGCCTTGTGATACCCCACAGAAAACACTATCTCAGTGCCTTCTCTACATGCCAGTAAGGACTAGGAAGTCACCAGAGCCTTTCCCATTCAGGCCTTTCAAAGTACTGCCAAAAACCTTTTGTGATTCTTGCTCTGTTTCGTGAACGCTGGTGATGCAGTTTGACTCTCCTTGGATGTGACACCCTATTTACATGTGCTGCAGAGTTCCCGGGGCTGCCCTGGGTGTTCTGCGCTCCTGAGTCCGTAAAAGTTGTATGGTAAAGCAGTTGTGTCCCCCATAAGGACTTGGTTCTGAATCAGCCCTCGAGACAGGCTGCTGCCTGTGCCAGGGCTCTCTGGAAGCAGGCAGGGCTCCCAGCTCTCCTAGGGTAGTTGCTAGTATATTTTCTATCCACAAATTTCTGAAGCCCTTTTTGGGATATGAGTTATGAGGAATTTCTCTGCTCGTCCGTTACTGAATTTGACTGTGGTGTGTGCCCTCAGTAGCAACAGTGTTTTCTACAGAATGATTTATGATTAAAACCTTGTTTGTCATTGCCTCAGTAATTAATGCTCTATATTTTTTTCTTATATAATTGTCTGCCTGTCTTTATATGGACAAACACTTCCATGGGCCAGTAAGTATGAAACCTATGTCAAACAACTTTAAGTGTCTTAACTCACTGAAGTTAACCAGCAGGTTGTATACCAAGGACCAAAGCAAAAAACCAAAACCCCTAGGATTAAAAAAAAAATCATTCAGTTCCAGAGTTGCTCAACTGTTTAGAGCAAACTAATAATACTGAGGAAACAGGACATTCCTGTGCTGATGTTGTATGTGCCATTCCATATACCAGAAGTGCAGTTTAGTGTTTATTTTACTGATTGTCTGACCCACAGGCTGTGCCATGAGGAGGGAAGGCCAAGGGTAAAGCGTGAGTAAGGAGATCCTGAGCACAGAAGCGAAGGCTTCTTTCGCCCTACCCTCTGTCACTTGTGCTGCACTTGCTGTTACCTGCTTATGCTCCTAGCACAGGGATTACTGTTCAAACACCCTTCCAGTGCCATTGCTGCAGTCACAATTTTGGACTGACGGTTTTGGCAGAGCTGGTCTTGGGCAAGGTGCGACTCTTCTGCTCTCGCCAGGCAGTGCCAGTCAAGGTTTTGACTCTCATTTCTCTCATTTGTGTTGCATGCTAACTGTAGAGGTGAAAGGGAAGCAGCCTCAGCTTGCAGGGAGGAGCACAGCCCCGACTGCAACCTGTAGCATTAGTAAAGGCTGAGGATACGGGGAGAGGGGGGCAGGAGTTTAGCTGTACATTTCATTTCAGAACACCTCTGTTATGTGAGAATTGAGTGACCAGTGGCAAGTAAGAACTGTTGTGGGCACCCRGCATTAATCGGTGCAGGGTCTTGGCCCCACTTACAGCTGCTATCATAGGTATAAAACCACTGTTGTTGCCAAATGAAGTCTTCTGTGTTCTAAGCCCCGGTGGTGGCAAAGTGTGACTGGCAAGTAGTGTGTGAGTGGTGTGAAATGCATTAGACTCTGAGCCTCGTACAACATAYGGGCTTGGTGTGCACCGTCTGAGGCGAGCCGATTTGCAGGTCTGCGGGATGAGTGCCGCTCATCCCTACCRACACCTGGAAAACCTTTGTGTAAAAAACATTATTCCGCTTTGTGCGTGTAACCAAGTTGGACAGGAAGCAAGTGTGCCAATGCTGTTTACATGACTACTGTGTGTAATGCTCCTCTGTCTGATGTTACCATATGCCTTATGTGTTTCAAATGTTAATTAAAAGCATAACAAAACCCTCAAGTGGCACGCTGCTCAATGTCCTGCCAGAGGAAAACCCTCTGTCCCCCACTTGGCCCCTGTGGCCCTTGTGCTGCTTGGGGGGGCAGGCGTTCRGGTTATCGATTTTAGCATCGTTCCTGGAAGGAGACGACTCCTGCTCCCAAGGACGAATGTTAATTGTGGCCTTGAGTGTTGCCCTCCACTGAGTGTGCTACAAGATGGATGAAGCTCTGGCCTTTTTGCTTTGCAAAGCCCGTTGCTGCCCTCTGCACTTCAATCTGTGTCCGGGTGATTCTGTAGCCGGATTGAGGTCGGTGCTTTGGATGCTGGTGAGACACGGGATGAGCAAACCCTGCTGGAAAAGTGGGAGTGAGACTTTTTATTTGCATTTCTTCAGGGCAAGACAGTCCATGTCTCCACATTTCCGGGGGAGGCAGCCGTCCTGGAAGCTGAAACCTGTTAATGTTCCCTGCCCTGGAACACACGGTTTGCAGCGCTCCCGGAGCCGGCGCTGGGGAGGGGCTGCAGCCTGGGGCTGTCTCCTTGAGGAATGAAGTGTCCGAGTTCCCAGCTGAAATTAATGACAGTTCAGCCTTGGCCCAGGCCTGGAGGTGGCTGCTCTGGATCTGCCTCTGGGAGCCGGAAGGGAGGCAGAGGAGGGGGCCGGGCTGCACGAAGGCTCCTGCCTGTCCGAGTTCCTGGCTCCCTATGGAAAGGCACGTGAGGCTCAGCCTGGATGTGATGCTCAGACAGGCTCCTGCTCAACTGGTTGGTGCATCCGGTAGCAGCTGGAGTTCCAGGGAACCTCGGATTCAAGCTGGGCCTTGGAGGCTCTGGGGGAGCTGCGGTCACCCACGTACAGCCTTTTGGCCACCTCCGGGGCTACAAGGAACCCGGGAGCTGCCGYGGAGCTGTCGGCTCTGAGCTGAACTCAGGGCCACGAGGAAGGAAGAGGATGTGGCTGCTCAGACAGGAAATCTTGTGCAATGCCCCATTTCGTGGGGCCTGTGCAAACCTCGTGGAGATGCGGAGCGTCAGGATAGCCGTTCCTGTGGGGACAGAGARGAAAGTGGAGTAAACGCTGTGAACCCCCTGCGGGAAGTGGGGCCGGTTCACCTCTGCCCTGTCCTCGTCCCAGGCTGAGAACGGCAGTCCCGTTCCCTGCAGCRGGGGCAWGGGGGAAGCCAGGAAAAGGAGCTGCACCCGGGCAGGGCCCTGAATTCCCGCTGCCCGGGGGCCTCGGCAGCACGGCACGGGTAAGGGCTTGTCTCGAGCCGCAGCGCTGATCCGCCGCTTGCSAGAGGAAGCAAAGGGGAGCCCCAGCTCTGCCCTTGGGGTGCCTGGAGGAGCCCCATGTCCCAGGATTTGCTCAGCTGAGCTGCACGTTATTGCTGAGAAMTACCTGACGGCTTTGATTGAGCTGCCCCATACCTGGCCTTGCCTCCATCCAGTGAGGTTTTGTGTGGGATATGGCCCCATGTCACTCTTCCTTCTCCATTGAGAGACTTGATCTGGAATGTTAGCCCCTGCTCAAATGCTTTCTTCAGCAGCATTGCTGTCTTCTGCCCTTTCCTGTTGTCAGGTAGGTAGGCATGGAAAGTTCCCCCTTTGTAAGGTTGTCCTGGGCAGGGGTCACCAAGCTTGGAATGAGAGGAAAACATTTTAATCAACAGCCTAAGTGTGAACCATTAGATCTGTCKTCTGAAAGCCTGTTCAGTGTGAAAAGATCCAGCCCACCCCGGGCTCTACGGGCCCCCACAACCCTCCACAGCCTCCGTATGGGCCTGGCCAGGCGCTATGGGCCCCATGGSCCCCTTTGTGGGCTTGTAAAGGCCTGGTCAGGCCCCGTGATCCCCACACGGCCACCTGCGGGTCCCAYTGAGGCCTGCGAGGGCTCCGTGATCCCCCCATGGCCACCCGCAGTGTACGTRGGTGCCTGGGCAGACCTTACGGGCCCTGTGCTGCCCTCCCCACCCTCCCTATGGGACCAGGCGCTCTCCATGGGCCCCGAGAGGCCCTCCACAGGGTCCACACAGGCCCAGGCAGGCCCTACGTGTCCCATGTGGCCACCTGTGGGCTCCATACAGGCCTGGCAGGRCCCTACATGCCCCACGTGGCCCACCATGGGCTCCATATAGGCCTGGGCAGGCCCTATAGGCCCCACGTGGCCACCTGTGGGCTCCATACAGGCCTGGCAGGACCCTACACACCCCACACAGCCACCTGCAGGCTCCATTTAGGCCTGGGCAGGCCCTATAGGCCCCGCACAGCCCACCATGGGCTCCATATAGGCCTGGGCAGGCCCTATAGGCCCCACATGGCCACCATGGGCTCCATTTAGGCCTGGGCAGGCCCTATAGGCCCTACATGGCCACCATGGGCTCCATTTAGGCCTGGGCAGGCCCTATAGGCCCCACATGGCCACCTGTGGGCTGCATACGGGCCCTGAGCGGCCCTCCATGGAATCTGTAGAGGCCCAGGCAGGTCCTAGGCCTGGCAGGAGGTCGCCATGAGGCCGGTGGTGGCCCAGGGGACGTGTCCCCGTGTGCAGCGTGGGGTGAACAGTGCAAATCCCCGGCCGGTGTCGCAGGGTTCCTCAGATTAAGGCTAAATCAGTCATATTTCAGCATCAGACTAAAATCTTTATTGCTTCCATTAGCAAAATGGACAATATGCACCGATGAGAGCGAGCATTAAAGATCTTCCTCCTTAACGTGTCTGTGGGTAGGATCCAGAGGCGGCTCCTCGGGAGGCTCCTGGACTCCTTAGTGACTCCTACGGAAGCAAACGTGAGAGAGAAAACATATAAATCCCCACAGTACTGCTCTAAGCCATTTTGATTTGGTTTCTACAGAAAAGAAAATAAAAAAATAGTCATTTCTCCCTCTCTACAGGGGGAAGAGGCTTTTCTAATCTGCCTTCTTTAGACAGTCATTATTTGAAAACTGGTTTTCCCCACTTTGTCCCAAAGATGGCAAGAAGATGCCTCTGCAGGGCCAAACTCCAGGCAGAGCTCTCGGCTTTCCAGCCCGATGCGGATGGAATCCGCCCCGCGCCACCTGCTTCCTCATGGAAACCCCACGGCTGCGTCCCGACGCGGACCGAGCGACGCAGCGCGCGTTTCCGCAGCAGGGCTGTGGACGGCGACGGCGAGGGACCTGCCCGGGGYTCGGGAGCGGCCGCGGTAGCGGAGACGCTCACGTTGCTCCGCAGAGATCAGCCGACACGAGCCACGCCAGGAGCTCCTGGCTCAAAACGTCCTTCAAATCCGAGGCCTCTGGAGACGTAAAACTGCAAGAAACGTCCCGTGACGTGAGTACAACGGAGAGCAAACCATCCCACACCAGAGTAACAGCCGCTTGCTCCGATACCCCCAAATTCACAGGGACACTTCATTTTCCTCTTATTATATCTTTGACTTGGTGCATTGCTCACCAGCCTGCACGTCCTGGCAACTTTTTCCTTTTTGTCGTTTTTTTGCTCCTTACTGCCAATTGGTTCCATCTTTTCCTTCCGTGAAACTCTCAAGGGTGGGTGTTTTTTGGGTGTTGTTTCTATTTATTTATTTTTCTCTAGAAAATCTGGGTATCTCGCTCTTGGATTCAATGCCCCCATCTGATCACAAAGCTTGAGAAATGAGGCTGCTGTGACAGCATCGACGGGGAGGAAGCGACAGGGACAAAGTGCTTGGAGGAAAGGGAGCCAGGAGGATTTCTCTCTTTTCCTTCTGCAGTTGGCCCCTGACTCTGGTGAATCTTGTGAATAGAAGTACCAAGAAGGAATAAGGGCAGATCTCAATGGCTGGGAATGTCCCAGCTGAATCCAAAAGAATTCACAAAAAAATATCATTTTTCTTTTTGAAGTTGATTTTTTTCCTGTGCTGACACTGTTGGCACCAATTCCTACCTAAAGTATTCCCAGATAAACCCGGGGGTGCCTCTCCCTCCGTGCAGCCGGAGGTTTCCCCCTTTCTGCCCTCACCTCTGATTTTTGTTGTTTTTCAGCAGCCAGGCGAGGAACCCCTTGGCTTCCTGGGTGSCCAGGCCCAGGGTTTGGTCATTCGCAGCTGTGTCCTGGGGCTCAGCTTCCCTCTTCTGTGACTCAATGATGTTGCTGGAAAGGCGAAATTGGAAGATATCAACCCAGAATGCCACAAGAGGGGGCTAAAATGCTGCTTTTGCACTAAATCCAGCCGCATCCCTCTCAATCCCGAGGAGATGAAGAGGTTGGATTGGCTAGATGGAGGGATAGACAGGGGGCTGACAGAGAAGAAACACTTCTAGGGCTTAAAAGGAAGAACCCCAGAGAATCACTGCTCCAGTCCAGGACCCATCTCCTCGTCTCTCTGTTCTTTTGTAGCTGTTGGGTGATGACAGCTCAAGGTTTGGATCATAGGGGCTCAGAAATTGTGCGCACTTACTCGCTTTTCTTCTCTCGTCTGGCCAGCAACCACTCCACGAAGTTCTTCTTGAGCATGTTGTCCATCGTGCGGCTGTAGTCGCTTGCCAGGGTGGCCTCGGAGTAGCGCTTCTGCACCGCCCCGGYGCTGGGACTCCTTATACTTACCCTAGGGTGAGAGCACAGCCCTAGGTGAGTCCAGCACAGGTGGGGAGCAGATGCTACCCAGGCTCCTCCTAGCTGTTCCTCATGCAGTTCCCACAGTCAGCAAGGTTGGTAATTGGTTTTGACTCCCTCTTGGTAGCAGGGACCCTTCCTGCACTGCAAAGGGACAGCTGGAGATGGGCTAGCACGCTTCTCACCTGCTTTGCTGGCTGCTGACCCAACTGCTCCTGGAGGAGCTACAGAGGAGCTGAGCTGGGGATCCTTATGGATGGTCTGGACTCGGTATGGTCTTCCCTGCCCTTGCTTAGCTCACACGGACTGAAAGTCTGGCTCAGCGCTAAGGTGCCACCTCCACCCAGGCTCCTTCSTGCGAGACAACTGTATCTCCTTTCTCCTCCTGGTCGCCTTCCAGCCTGTCCCTCCCAACTGAGCTATGAGGCTGGTAGAACTTGGGAGTTCCTGGCTCCAGCTCAAAGGCTCAGGGCTCTTGTTTGATATGCCTCTTATCATTTGCTCATCTCTAGACACTTGGCTGTCTGCTATCCAAGCTCCACCTGAGGACTGATGTTCTCCAAGACGCCGATGGAAAGAGTCCACTTGCCTGCAGCGGGAAGCTGGAAAAGGCTCAAAACGTGTTGTGGGTTGTTCCTAAACACTTACCCTGAGACGTTCTCTTCCATGAGAACGAGGCTCAGAGATGCGAGAAGCAGAGAGAGAACTTTCAAGGACTTCATTTTCCTGGCTTTTTTTCTGGATTCAGAAGTAGAAAGCAATTCAGATGTCTGGCCCCTGTAAAACATGGGGACAGACAAGTGACAGGAAGATGTAGTGGTTAGGTGTGTGTCTGTGCTTGTAAATGTGTGTGTTTGGTCCCTGTGCTTGGAACAACCTTCTCCATCCTACAGAACTTCCCTTTGCCAGTCCCTGTTAAATTTCTTTCTCAATGCTGGTGCTCTTTCCTGCCCTAGTGTCTTTTAATGTTTGCTCCGTATAATTTTATCATAACCACCAAATTCACGGTGGGTTGTGTGTTCCTTGGGGCGAGGACATTGTCTTCCTCCGTGTTCACAGGCTGAGCCTGGCGGGTCCTTGTGCTTTRGGGCTTGGTTCAGCCTGAAGCGTGTGAAGGGAATGAGTGTTTGGATGGGGCGGTTTAGCAGCAAACGGGAGACACGCGGCATCCGGAGTGTCCCACGACTCGTGGTCAAAGAGGCTGCTCTGATTGCTGGGAGATTTTCCTCTTGAAAGAGGTAATGTCTTAAGCAGGAGCCAGAGCCTCAGCCAGTGAGTGTATCAGTTATGAAAACTATCCCGTGGACAGCACCAGGATCGAATCCCAGGATTTGTTAGTTTCAGACTGTACCTAGTCCTCATGTTCACCTTCAGCTCACTAGACCTTGGACGTTTGAGCTCTTTTAAATTATTATCCCAACTCTGCAACTCTTTTTTTGTTTTTTTTTTTAATTGTGGCTCGTGGATATATTTTATTGTTCTTCACTTTTCGTTACAGCTATTTCTGGAGATTACACTGCAGCAGAGGGTTGCTGTTAACACGAATAACGCAGTAACAAAACCCAGGACTAGATCAGGACTCCGGTATCCCATCCTTCAAAATTGGTTTATGCATTAATGTAACTTTACTCCTGTGAGTTGCTATTTGCACTCTTACAACAACCTTAATTATTATATTACAGGAAGTGGGAGTTTGAATGTTGTTCATAATTAAGGCAATTTATTTCTAGAAAGCTGTTTACAGTTTTTCATTTACAAGTGTTTTCAGCCCTTCTTGGTAAGTGAAAAATTACTAAGGGCATTACCTGCTCTCAGATGCATCAAGATCAGAAAAAATACCCTTAAAAGCGAAGGTGCAGCATTCTGTGCAAACTGGCAAAAATCCCTAACACAATTTTAGCTAAAACAATAGAACATAAATAGTTACAGTGTGTTAACAGTAAAAGCATATTATACAAAAAAACTGAGGAATATTTTAAAWGAGACTTGAAAAAAAAAGTTATGATTAAATAAGTGGTTAAATAACTTATATTTGCTTTTCATTGCGTAAATTGATGATATAATATAACCATGAGTATGACAATGCATCTGAAAATAGCTAAGTTGTGGAGGAATATCATTATGCTTAAAATAATGTATAAAGCTAGGAGAGGAAATGTGATTGCCTTAATTTTAAGAGGGCAGCACTCATTAAAATGTTCTCTAATGGTGATGAATTTACCCAAACAGGGAAGAAGAGAGGTCCAAATTTTAAGAGATTCTCAAAAAACAAATTCTGAATTAATACAAGCCCTTGTTGCCCAAACGGCACTGAAATGGACTCCTCAAACTCTGAGGTTTCTAAGCTCTTTTCATCCCAGCATGTGGCAGCTTCATGGAAGGTGCTGGGCTGACCTACTCCACAGCTACCTGGAGCAGCATATTCTGCTGCAGGGGCTTTGCAACGTGACGGTTTCCGAGCCCCACTGTGCAATGCTGCCTGCCTTGGAGAACCGTTATCTCTGCTTCATGCACAGCCAGGAGGACGTAAGAAACAACTGAGAACGAATTTTCCCTTTTACCCCTCTGCAGCACACSTTTAACAGCACAGAGCCCAGCCTGATGTTTCCTGGGTACTGAAGCCTCTTGGAATAATGGTCTTTCTCTTTCCAGCATCCCATGCACACGGCGTCAAGTCTCCTCTGCCAAATCTAGCAAGATCATTGCGAGTCTTTGAGAAAGAGCTTAGCCAAAGGTACAGGTTGTTCATGCTCTGCTACATCTGCTACCTGATGCTCTAAAACTCCATTCCCAGCCACTCTTATTTTAGGAGAGAGAATCAAGATTAAAGGAAAGGAGGAGACCGATGCAGAGCTTCTTACCTTTCTGCTCCTCTGAAGCTGCCTGGAGGGTTTYGGCTGGTTCTGGTGCTCAGAGGGGATCCTTCAGAGCCTTTATATATATTAGCTGTGAGGAACTGGACCCACTTGCATGAAGTAAACAGGAAACCAAGCACCCAATCAAAGCAATTCAAACCCACTTAGATCTGCTTCATTAGGTCCATTGACCTGCAAAGCAGGAAAATAACCGTTTAAGATTTGTTTACATTAATGGCAATTAAACATTACTATATTGCAAAACCAGGAATGAATGTATTGCGGGCATGATACGTAATGCGTTGGTCTAGGGCTTAATTCCACGTAGTACCTCTTTCCACTCGTAAAAACTTCCTCAGGCTCCATCTTTTCTTTTGCAAAGTGAGAATCTCATCTTAAAGAGCTCCTGGCTGCTGCTCTGCTCTCTTAGACAGGAAGGAGCCCCAGGGTCACTCTCTGCATGGCTCCGGTGCCAGCCGGGGGGCACGTGTCACTGGGGCTGCCACTTCTCCATCCCCTGACACAACAGGAGGGCACATGGGCCCCAGATGTTGAGCATGACACAATTCAGCAAGGTTGAAGTGAAAAGCTCCTTCCAGCAGCTCTGCCGTGACCACGTGCTTGGTAAGGTTGTCCCCAGCATCTGACTTCACGTACTCGGGATTGTTTGGGAGGAGTGGCAGCCCTGACAAACACTGGTGCTGTTGGCTACTGTAATGGCAAACTAGCTGTTCTGGTGATCTCTGAGCCCTGYGTGCTCCCAGGTGTGGAGCTGGGACTCCAGGACCCCCCTCTCATACAGATTAATTCTACTGAAAGAGTTGAAATGATGTATCTATCTGATGCTATATAGAGAGTATCAGCCTGAGCTCCCTGCACATTATTGCCGAATTAACACTCCCTGTGGCCAGTGGTGCTGGTTTGCAGAATACAGCCCATCCGTGGCTCAGCTCCATCCATGGAGCTTTTGCAGGAGCTCACGCGAGTTACAGCGTTCTCCTCGGATCTTCCAGCAGCCGCTCCATAGCTCCAAGGAGCTGCTCCRAGCAGGGGGGCAGCACATCAGGACGCGGAGGGGTGTGTGTGTGTTCACAGCCTCCCGGGCTGGGGCTGGCTCGGCTCGGATCTCTGTGCAGAGGGTTTCTGGTTAACGGGACTGTGTGGGGGGCAGCCCGTGCTGGAACTGCACTAATAATGGCAAAATTGCCCCATGTCACAGGTTGCTCTGTGGGAGAGGGTGTCACTGTGCTGGCACCGTGCCCTGACCGCTCTTACCCRTATTGCGCACGGCGACGCAGCACTTCCCGCACGGCAGGGCATGCCTRCCCCTGTAAAACCTCCCTGGTTTGAAGCCCCTTTCTAAGAAGGGCTGGTATCAGCCGCAGGCTTCTTTCAGCCACTGCCAGGGCTCCTGTGCTGGTGGAGAGCAGAGCACGGATTGAAGGTGCGTGGACCTTGCCGTGGCCAAAGGAAAGCTCTTGCTGCCCTCTTATTTGGCCAGCACAACCCGTCTCTCAGACGGAAACTCTTGCATCCATATTGCATTAAGATAAACTCTCACAGGACACAGTGAGGGCAGATGGAGACTTCAGTGCTATTAGGCAGTAATTATTACTTCCAGAGGAACCACCCGACACGTAGCTCAGCCCTGCAAGCAGCTCCACCCCAGCACCCCAGGCTCTCCAAGGGCTTTCACCCATGCCACAAGCATCGTGCCTGCTCTGATAAATGATGCAAGGTAATAGTTATAAGGAGCCAATTTACACTCRCAGCACAGTTGCTAATCAATAAAATGGAAAAGTTTATCCTGGCTGCTTTATTATATGTATTCTTGGGACGTCCATCCCAGCCAACTCAGATATCTTGTTTCTCCAAAGTGCACCCTATTTGTTTTCCCCTCATTAAGTGCCTCTTTGGGTATAAAGTTAATAGAGTGAAATAAATATCCAGCCACATTAAATATTGACCTACTGTTCACAGTTACATTTATTCCAGGGCATCTGYTCATGATCCAGTGCAGGCTGCAGCATTGCTCTAAAATTTCTCACAATCTTTCAAACAAACAAACAAACAAAGAACACACAAAGTTATGCAGATATCTGTTTGGAAATGCAGAAGAAGATCCAGGCAGATGCGGTGGTACCAGAATTTCCTTCTCTTTGGGTGATAGCCACAGAAGGATGCCTGAAATGATGCAGAATCGGGTCTGCAAGGTCCAGGGGCTAAGAAGGAAGCGCTGCCCGAGGAAGGGCCACGTTCCCACATCTGTGCACAGGAGAGCTCGGAGTGCCGCTTCCCAGAGATGGACCTGACCTGAGGAGCTGATGTGCCAGGGACTTGGAAGTGTTTCGGGAAGGTCACAGCWGTGTTCCTGAAACAGTCCCGGCGGTCTGCTTGGAGACTCCGGAACATTTCAGGTGTTGGATGTAATCATGGAAAATAGAGCTGAGGGTGACCTTTGCAGATCATCTCTTCCTTCTCCTCCTTCCACATAGGATCATCTCTACTTGAACCATATCGGGCAAACAAGAGGCAAATCCACTCCTAAAAGTGCACTGCAAAATTCCAGGGCTTTCCAACTCTGATCCCGACTGAGAACCAGTTTCTGTCTCGAACCWTTTTCACAGTGGCAAAATACCGAATGTATCTTCAAATGTCAGTGCTCCCTTTTACCTGCAAATGAACCCTAGGACCTTTTGAGGCTCCGGGGGTTGTTCTTGACTAATTCAGCTCACTGCTACGGCTGTTGCAGATTCTCACGAGTTGCCACCACGTTTGAAATATCCCCCAAAATGCGAACCACAAAGCACAGAGAATATAGATCTCTGCACATTCATCTCTTCCTTTTTCTTTATTTTAATGCATGTCATATCCCTCTGGGAACAGGGACCTACAGCACATAGCRCAGTAACTGCCATAGCAAAAAGCCTGTGGGAGCAGCTGTGATTTCAATGCGCACAAGGGTTATTTTGACCCCAGAGCCATGTGGAAGCAAGAACCCTGCTCTGCAACTTTTACCCCCGCGCAGCCGAGGCTGTTGCTGCTCCGAGACGCTGCAATGACGACCTCAACTTGTCTTAAACCCACCTGTGCCATCCACTGCCAACTCTTTGCCTGGCGACACTTCCCTTGATCTGGAAAACTCACTTGATTCCYGCTTGGAGCAAAGATAGAGGCGGAACTCAACAGCTGCCGAGGTTCGAGCGGTGGAGCTGCAGGCAAGGAGAGGAAATAATCGGTGCCGCTGCATCCCAAGTAGGGACCAGCAGGACGAGGAACTAGCAACGGAATCTACGGGAACACGTCTGCCCAAGTGGCCGGTTCAGTAACACGAAATTATTCCCATGCCGAGCGCTGGCTGCTTTCCCACCGTCCCTTCTGCCGCTGCCCGGCGCTGCGGGGGCTGCGGCTGGGGCTGGGGGCACGAGGTTTGCCTTGTGAAATGACCTGTGTTTTCTGGAGTGACCCACAGCAGCAGCAACGAACTCGTGCTGCCGTTTGCCACCTCCCGCGATGCTTCGTTTGGGCTATGATGAATTAGAGAAAAATGGCAAGGCTTTAATGACCGAGCCTCTCAGTGCCGCGCGCCGCGGGGAGCTTGGGAAGGGAAGGAGAGCACTAAGTGGTGGCGAAGCCTCTGCTCCACGGGGAATTCCAACGGGGACTCGCAATTATAGGGCCCCCATGTTTGTGCTCGTGGTGTGTGAGAACCCGACACAAAAGCGTGCGCGGCAGGAAATGTGATGCAAATACCTGGAGCCACTGGAAGGAAAACGCTTAAGCTGCGCTTTAAACGTGCGGAGCAGGGCTGGAAAATAAGGGAAATCAGGTCAGGGGGAGTTGAGCAGCGGCACGGGGCACCCTCCGAGACGCTCCCCGGACGGCGTTCCCCTCCTTGCTGCCTGTACCGAGCCCGAAACGTCCCGCTGCCCAAGCCGTGCGGCTCCTCCGAAGCGATCTGGAGCAGGGAGACCTGCAGCCAYCAAGGCTGGGAAGGCGGCTACGAGGAGCTCCTGTGTGTTCATCGGGGGGAAAATCGAACATTAAAGGCACTGCTAACGCTGCATCCAAGGGCTCTTTCCAATGAGCTTCTCCCTTTCTTTCCTGTTGGAGTTTCCCGCTCAGTCCGAGCAGTGGGCAGTGGACACGACCATTTCCACGAGGAAAAAGAAAAAGAAAAAGAAAAAAAMCAAGTAAAAAGCAGCTTTGTTTTGCTTCAATTCGAGTCAGTTTTGCCAGATGSAGAAGCCCAAGCAGGGACTCCAGTTTTCTGCTCTAGGAGACCTGGAAAGCGCACCCAAGTGGAGGCAAAACCAGAGCTGACCACCTCTGCAAGCCCAGAAATAATCATTTCRTTTGCTTTTCTCTTATTTTGGTTTTAAAGAGACTCCAAGTTTTAGCACCACAGCTAGAGGATTTTTTCAAGGTGTGAGATGATTTCTTTCTTCTATTTTTTTCTTCTTTTTATTTTTTAAGACAGGCTCAGTTGGAATATTTGCTTCATTTTCCCCTGGAGCACTAGAATGGCTTAAGAATGAGACCGGTCTTGGAGCAAGTTGTAGTTTCAGCCRTTGCCATCGTAGCCCTGCTGCTTTGGAGCCTGGTGCTACCCGCGATGCCCAATGCAAAACCCAGGCAAGAATTCCAGCAAAATTGCCTTTAAAAGCAAAAACTGCCTGGCAGATGCCCAGAGAATCCAGGAGATTTCAAAAAAATCAAGCATAGACCCGGGATTAGTTTCAAGCAAACTGAGAATTTCCCAGTCTGATTCTTAACAAATTTGTCAACACTGGCTTTAATCAGTGGGACCCTCTGGGCTGGGAGCTTCTTTTTTGCTGGCATGAATGTTTTCCACATAATAAGAAGTGAACAAAAGGGGGTTTGAACTGTGATTCCACTGACGTAGAAGGGGGTATTTCCCAAATGCAATGCTATTTTATTCTGTTGAATTCTCACCTATGTTTTATGCACAGCCTTGCTGTGAGTTCAGCTAGTTTCTACTGACATAGAATTGAAACAGATTCTGGGCGAATAAAATTCTCCTTTGCTCTTCTGATCTATGTATTTGACCGAAACCTTTCAGCTCATGTTTATTTGATAGCAATTAATACATACTGTCAAAACTAAAGATTTCCCAGAGTTTGTAGAATTTTTAGGTACATCTTTTATTATGTCAAAATTAGACATGAGTGATATCACCAGAGGTTAAAAAAAGTAAAGAAAGAATAATAATTAAAACAAATTAAAGAAAAATTCAAACAACAACTGTCAGAAAAATCACAGGTTATAATCTGCTCTAGTTTATCACTAATTTGTCAATAAGATTATTTCTATTTCCRATATTTTCAGAGTCAAATCTACAATACTCGACGAGTCCGCAGGAATGATGCCCTGTTGCAGGAAATCCGTCTCACTGACAACCCCCCTGCATTATTTGCCGTTCCCTTTCAGCTTTGCAACTTAAGAAATCTTCCTAAGCACCTAAGTGGCAGCAATTGTTTATTGGACTTGTAGATAAACTGTCAAATTTGTTGAAATGAGAATGTGAATATTTCTGCCTGCTTTGAGGATTTATATCTAAGAAAGAAAATAGAAATAGAAATAGAAATAGAAATAGAAATAGAAATAGAAATAGAAATAGAAATAGAAATAGAAATAGAAAT
>PTEX01000264.1:312833-332353 GCA_003342815.1 Eudromia elegans | reverse complement strand
TTCCCCGGGGCGCGGGCTGAGCCCTCCGGGCCGCATCCCGGGAATGGCGAGGTTGGGGGGGGGGGCGCCCCGACGGCGCCTACATCCGCGAGGGGCCCCGCGGGGCGGGGGGCGCTGCCCCCCACCAAAGGCAGCGGAGGGGAGAGGGGGGGGGGTCTCCCCACGGCCCCGGCCCGGTGGGGGCCCCGGGGCCGGCGCGGCGGCCTCGCGGCTCCCGCCCGCCGGGGCCGCCGCGGGGGTCCCGGGCGCCGGGCCGGGACTTTGGCCGTTTCGGTCCGAAAGGGGCTTTTCCCGGGGCGTGTGGCGCGCGGGCAGCGCGGAGGTCGCCATGCTGCCCGCGGCGGCAGGAAGCGCGGCCCGCGGAGCGCCGCGCTCTGCAAATCCCGCACTCACTCCTACGTTATTTGTTTATTTGATTGATTCGATTTGGGGTTTTTTTTTCTCTTTTTTCCCCCTGTTTTTTTCTCCCCGTCTCTCCTGCCCACCTCTCCCGCCAAGCTCTTCCCATCTCCCGTCCTCTCCCCTTCGCCCCCATCCCACATAAACCCGCTCCCCTCAAACCCCTCGATTTTCAAAGAAACGAAATTGTTTCCTGCGATGGTTTTTTAATAATTTTGAGTCTTTTGGTGGAGGAGGGAAAAGAGGGAAGAAAAATAAATATTAAAAAAMCGAATCCCACCGAAGGAGTTTCCGCGGGACCTGGGCACGAGGCGGTAAATAAAGGCCGCGAATTTTGGTCTCCAGACGCGATTCCCTCTTTCCCCCCTTGCTAAAAGGCGAGCGCTGGAAAGGAAGGGATTGAATATTCCCAAAGAGCCTTTAGGGCAGGCAGGGAAGGCCCCCCAGCCTGGGCTCAAGCTGCGATCGGGAATGCGAGGCTCTTGGGAAGGCGGCGGCCGCGGTTGGCCGTGCAGAGCCCGCGGTTTGGGGCCAAACCCGACGTTTCCCGCAGTGTCACCAGGGCTGCTTTTTCTGTTTCCTTTTTTTTTTTTTCCTTTTTTCTTTAATTTTATTCTTTGATTTTTTGACCACTCCCCCGCATTGTAAAACCAGCCACGTTTTGTTTTTAGGGAAAGTGGAGCTCCACGGAAAGCAGCTCGAGATTGAACACTCAGTACCCAAAAAGCAAAGGTAAAGCGCGGTGGTTTATTTTGGGCGTGGGGCTTTTTCCCTCTTTTTTTCTTTTTCTTTTCTGCTATGGGAGAGGGGGAAAAGAAGGCCTTAAGAGACCAAAATACACMTATATATCCCCAAATGTGTGCATGGGAAATGAGAGATGTTGGGGATTCGTCTCCCGGCCTGTCCTGGGCGAGCTGGGAGCAGGTTTGGACGTTGAGTTTCCTTCCTTTTCAGGTCTATCATTAATAAATGAGGCGCGTTAACTTGGCGCAAGTTTGAGCGCAGCCTAAAGGAGGACCCTGCGGGCGGCCCCGGGGGTGCAGGGCCGCGCTCCCAAACTTGCGCCCCGGGAGCCGCTCCCGGCCGTGCCCGGCAAGCAGCGGCCTTTTGTTTCCTGCTGGGAATTTAAAGAATAAAATATATACTAAAAAAGGGGAATAAAGGAGGGTGGGGGATGTGATAGCGGGGTGGGGGCTGGGGCTTCCCGCCGGCTCCGATGGTGCCTCCTTGGGCTCCGGCCCTTCCCGGCTCCGGCCTCGCTGAGCTCTTGGCCCTTTGTTGTGCAGCGCGTGCTTGGGGGCAGGGGGTGGCTGCCGTTTGGGGCAAAACCCCTGGAAAACAGCAACGGGAGGGGATGAAAGGGAAAAGAGGGGATGGGAGAGAAAAGAGGGGGGGATTCCTCCTTTCCGGGGCAGTGGGAGCCCCTCGCGGAGCTGAGCAGGGGCTGCCGGAGCCGGGGGTCCGTGTGGGATGGCGCGGGCCGGGACCCACGGGCTCCACGTGACCGGGCGGCTCCGGCGCGGAGGCAGCGCCGCGAACTCCKGCTCCTGCAACTCCTGGCCTCTGCCCGAGGTTCCCGCTTTGCCGGCGCAGGATCCGTGCTCCCGGCACGGGCAGGGCCTCCCACCAGGCCTCGGCATCTAAAACTTTGCCCCAAACCTCCGGGTGTCGCCAGAGCAGCTTTGTTTGGAGGGGGGGTGGTTGTAAAAATGCCTCGTGGTTTATCCCAAACCCCCGCAATCCATCCCGGAATTGTGCGTTTTGGGAATTTTGGGAGCCATCTGGGGTGGGCTCCTCCGTACCGCTCGGCACAGCGGCTCCGATCCACGGGGACGGGATTGAGGCCGGAAAAAGCCCCCCCCTTCCCCTCCCCATCGCCCGGCTCCATAATCGATAGCCGGGGCCCCAGCGAGGCGATTTCCCGGCACTTCCTGCTCCGCCGCCCTTGCCTTCCTCCCCACGCCTTGGGAAATGGGGCCAGATGGGGAATATTCCCTGTCTGTCTGCAAATCCGCCCACCTCGAACTCAGAAAAATCCCGGCAAAAATAGGCCCTTGGTCACCCCCATTGGCAGCCCGGACATTATCCCGCCTGGAAGCAAAGCTAGAGGTGACCAACCTATTTTTAGGGAGAAATGGCAGGAATTGGGTCTGCCTGTTAAATTGCAAGGGGGAGTCTCGGAAATGCAGCTCCGTGGCCGCCCCGTGTCCTTCCCGCCACCCCTGGAGCTGCCGGAGACATTTTTGCTGGAGCTTCTGCCCGGGGGCTCCCCCCGCCCTCGCTCCGAAGGGCTCGCGGGCCCCTTCCCGCTGCCGGATCCGTGTCTGCTCCCRGGCCTCCCTGCTCCCGTCACCGGGTCTCGGGCTGGGGGAGGCCCAGCTGGATTTCTGGGAGSATCCTGGTGGATTTTGCAGGACTTGGGGGTCTGGGGGGCTTTGCCTGTTGCCACCGTGCAGAATTTCCCCATGTTGCCTCTTACTTTTCCCCCCTTTTTTCCCGCTTTCTGGATACAGGAGGGGAGGATGGAGCTGCCTCTTGTTGCCTTTTCATTTTTTTTCCCTTTTCTGCTTGTCTTTGAGACTGGATTTTCCAGTTTAAAGACGCCCAGAACAGGAAACGGTTAATTAGGAGGCGTAAGGGCCAAATCGGATGGTTTGAGTGCGATCCGAAGCAAATGGCTCCCCTTGACCTGATGGGGATATTTTTATTTTGCCTTTTGGCAGCGTGGAAATGTGGGAAACAAGAGGTGTTTATTTGGGCGCTCTGAGCTGATTTATAAACCGGATTTGGCTCCCTGCTCGTGCTTCTCCCCGTCGAGACGGCCGTGGACAGCGAGGCTGACGCGGGGGGGTTTCGGTGCGTTGGTTCCTGCAGCCCTTGTGGCAAAGTGACCCGGCGACACCCGGGCTTGCTCCGGAGGTCTCGCTTGCCCCCGATCCCGCCATGGAAATGAAGGGAAAAGCTCCAGCGCGTGTTGCCCTTGCGGTGACGGCCGCGCCGGGACGCCTGAGAGTTGTTTAATCGCGGGGGATTCCTCAAATAACACTTAAAGCTGCAGATTATGTTAATGATTATAGGGAACCATCTTAAAAAACCGCTTTAGAAATATCTGGCTCCAAGGAAAAGGCGGCGCTGGGAAYGTCCCCTTGTTCTTTGCAGCGGATCCTTCAGCCACCCCCTCAGTTTTAAAGTTTATTTAGAATTTTGTCTTTTTTTTTTTTTTGCAAATTTCTCATTGTTGTCTTGAAATTATTTTTTTTTCTCCTGCAACTTTGCTGATCCAAAAAAGGGCAAACCTAAGTATGTATACATATATACAAATATATATAAAATGAAATTTCAAACCTGGAAATTGTTACATGCTTCATTATCCAGAGGGCTGAAAGGGAAAGGTACCTTAAAAATAAATTCAACTTCCCTTCCTTAAGATTCCGAATTGGTCTGGGGAGGGGGTCAGGTCTCTGTGCCCCTGAAAAGCCCTGAGCAGATAGCATTAAAATGAATGAATGAACGAACGAATGAATGAATAAAGGAGCAGGGGGGAAAGGGGGGGAAAAAAAGAAAGTGAATCCATCAGGCAGACATTCCAAATATGAGGAATGTGGAAGTGAGTCGGCCAGAGAGAATGAGACCAAGTAATTGGGGGGAGAAACAGAGAGTTTGGCTGATAACAGCCCGTGTGCTTAAAACTAAGGAGGTTTGTGCGGGGCATTTGTAAAGCGAAGGCGATTCATAAACAACGTGTGTGTTTAAAGAGTCAATGAGCTCCCGAGCAGGAGTGGGAATTACTGTGTGTTACTAATTACAGGAGGATTTAGTGGAACGTATAGAGAATCGGGTGGAAAAAACTTGAATTGTCATTTGATTTTTTTTTTTTCCAGACTTTGTTTCAAATTAAGGTGGTCGCCCACCATAAAAGTGCTATTTTGTGTGTGCAAAATCATGGGATTAATTATTCCTAACGAAATATTTAAAACCTTTTGGTAGTGGCCGGTACAAATTCTTTGTTCTTAAGTATTTGAAACTCCGTCTTCCTACCTGGAATTCTGTGAATCCTGTGAAAATTGAACCCACGAAAATTGCAGTAGTTCTTTGATTTGTGTCAGATAAAGATCCTGTCTCCAAAGCTGGAACCAAAGGTGTTTTTAAGCCCTTCTTAAGGTCAGTCGCTTCCCCTAGAGCAGGTCTGGTTCAGAGGCTACAGTAGCCTTTTAAAAATAGCAACGTTTTAATTTATAGCAGTGTTGGAGGTTGAAATGGGGGCTGAATGCTCCTTTCTGAGGACTTTGAGCTGAATGTGATTGCATTTGTTAATATCATTTTGATAACAAAGAGGTAAGACTCTCACGGCTTCTTGGGGGATTCAGTGCACAAATGTCCAGCCCTTGGCTAAACGSCAGCGGTTTAGTGCTTGTTTTACACCCTTGAGAACTGGAGAAATGTGCAAATGAGTGTGTTTTGACACGCTGCTTTTGGGGGAAAAAGTTAATAATAATTTGTCTTTTTTTTTTTTTCATCTTCCACTGGAAGATGTTCCATTGAGTAGGTTTAAACTGAGACGCCCTGACCGGTTTTAATAAACTGGGGGAGAAAGAATAAACGGAAAAAGGTGCCCCCACAGCGAGTGCCTGAGACGTGCCTTGGTTCCCTTCTTCCCAAGCAGCAGCCGAATCTGGAAAACGGGTAGAGAAGCTGCAAAAAGGGTGCAAACCCCCCATTCTTCCCCCATGGAAGATGCCCTGTTTGGATGCTCGGTGCTACGAGTGTGGCAATTCTTGATTGAGAAAGCAAGACAAGGTTTGCCTGGCTGACGAACAGCCCCAGCCCTTGCCAGGGCACTTCTGCRCTTGGATTTCTTTCTGCCTTTGCCTTTTTGGGAGCAAACAGCCCCTGGTGACASGGATAAGGGAAGGGAGGTTAAAGAAGAGTTTGGGAAGTCCTGGAGCTGCCTATGCTGCCCAAGGTTGAACTTTGCTGCTCTAGGAGGAGGCAAAGGGCTCCCAAACACTCTCCTCTCTCCCTCCTTATTTATTTACGTATTTATTTATTGCACCCTTGTTTGCACCTTGAGAGCTGCAAGAGTTTGAAGTACAAACGTTGCCTCTCGATGTAACTGGGGGCGTTTGCAGGCTCAGCTGAGGCTCRGGCTCCTCCATCAGCTGCCTTAATCCGCTTGGCCAGCTGCCCCCTTGTGCTGCCAGCCACTGAGGGCTTCCTGGCCAGCGAGCAGATATGGATAAGCCCAGGGATAGGGGGGAAAAAAAGGCAGGGAGGGAAGCATCCTGTTCTCTGCATCATCGTTAGCTAATCGGTACCTTTCTGTACTTATTTTGCCCCATTTAGAGCTTGCAAATGCCCAGGGAGGGGGCATSTGCTTGAAAAATGCACTTGCCCAGTAAAGTTATTCAATTTAGAAGAATATCAGGCGGAAAGGGCATGGAGATGCTGAGGRGGAAGAGTCCCCTGGCTGGGAATGCTTCTCCAAGCCTTTTCCAGGCTGGAGCCGGGTGCTCAGCCCCACGAGGACTCTTTGGCCATTCCTGGCCCTTCGTAGGGACCGCGGAGCTGCTCCGCCTGCCTGGGACCCCGGTGTGCGTGGAGGGGGAGAGGCCGCGACGCTGCTCGAAACGCCTCGAGCCCGGCCGGCTCCTGGTTCCATACGGCGTGACGGCGTCCCGGCGAAGCGAGCGTTGGTCTCTGTTGGAAAGTTGGGCTCAGAGGTTATTTTAAGCAGATTTTCCTAAAGGCTGCCTGCGTTTTCGTCCTCTGGTTGAGTAGCAGCTGGTGCATTGGTAGCAGGAAGCCGTTTCTCCCTGTGGTGGATCCCATAGATGATGTCGTAGATGAACGAGAGGTCTTGGCGGTTCCGAGYGCGTTGGCTCTGCGGGACGCGGCTTTCCGAAGCCCCCGGAGCCGATTCCCATGGCTCGGCAGCGCTCAGGACTCCAGAATGCTGGTGCCGCTTGGGATCCGGCATTGTTGGGATTCCCGGATGCCTTGCACGTGGCGGGATGCCCCTCTCTGCCTCTGGCTCTTCCTCCCCACTCCGGCATCCCTTGCCGGGAGCTTCCCCAGCGGGTCTTGTAACCAAATCCCGACGGTCGGGGAGGGTTGAGGTTCTCACRTAGAGCCATGTGCAGGAGGAATCAGCGTGGCTGGAAATGGGGCGAAATCGGGCAAAATCGGGTCGGGAGTGGAACAATTTGCTCTTTCTCCTCTTTGGGCTAGAGCAACCCGCAGGCGGCAGCACAGGAGCATCCTCGGGCTGAGCCGGGTGCCCGGAGCAGGGCAGCCCGAGCCGCGCTCCAGAAAACGGGAAAACAAACAAGGATCTGTGTGTCTGCCCGTCTCAGAGGAACGCTCACAATCCTGCAGGAAATGGGTCATTTATTTTATTGTAACTGACACCTGGGAGCCCTGACATGGTCCGAGCTGAAATTTCACACTTTTGTGGCTACCGGAATTGTCTGGTCCATACGGAGAAAAAGAGTATAAGGGAATAAAAGGTAACCCATGTATATACTGAGCAGAACGGGGCCCGTGCTTTGTTTTGAGGAGTAATCTGCCCGGTTGTGTTCAAAGCGCTCCGAAGGCAGCGCGGTTAGAATAAAAGCAGCGGCAAAGCCGAGCCCCGGGAATGGCTCGGAGCTGGCGAGGCTCCATGGAGAGGGCAGCGGGATGCGAATCCCGCGGCGGCCGGGGCACTGCGCAGTGTAAACAGCCCTCAAGATTACGGCAAAATCGATTTCGCAAAAACGGAGGAAGTTTTGGATGTTGCCAAAGGTCCTGCTGCCGTTTCCTTTTGGAAGAGCGGAGATCCTATGGGAGCCGCATCGGTTGCCAAAGTGTCAAAGAGACAGGACAATTAGGAGTGTGATCCAGGGAGGGAGGGCAAAAAGATGCTCAGGTTCAAACGTTCATCCAGAGTTGGGACGAATTTTTCAATGTGCATTTTAGGCTCTGACTAAAAGCAGGATTTTCCTTTGGGATTTTTTCCTGATGTGCCGAACGCTCTCGAGAAATGAGTCTTTTGTGGTTCCTTCTCGTCCCGTGGTATTCAGATACACCAGCCTGGATGGGCCTGGAGAAACCTCTTCTGGAGGGATTGTACCTTGTGTTTGTGTTGAGGAAACATGTAGGGATCTGCCTATGGAAAAGACTGGGAATTGTGGCTATGGAGGCAGAACAAGGGGGTTTTGCAGAGTTACCTGCAAGGAAAGGCTGCCTTTATTAGGATAGTGCAGCCCCCAACCAGGGTGCGTCTCCGTGATCCTGGGCATCAATCGAGCAAAGAGCAGGGGAAAGTTGTGAGCTGCCCTATTGGGAAGAGGTTCTTGGGGCTGCTGCACCCTTTTTCGGAGCTTTTTGTGTGCGATTGCAAGAGAAACAAGGRACCTTCGCTGAATTTGTGCTTCTCGGCTCACGTTCAGGAGGTTCCCAAGGCCGTGGTTTTAAAGGGGGGGACTCGTCTTTTTGGAGGTAATGCGCCTGCCTTGGTGCTCAAATGAGGCAGGTCCTGAGTTTGAGCCTGAAAATACAACTTCATATGAACTTTATATAGCTCTTGTTTAGCAGGTAGTCACAGCTGAACTAATGATGCAACAAATTTCCCTGACGTCCGTAGCCTCTTCTTGCTTATGGGCAAGATGCAAGGAGGCTCCGGGKTTTTATATCCCATATGGACTCGAGGAGAATTTCTGGGATGTTTTTAATGCAATGGGTCAGTTGTGGAGGTTTCGCTGGGGGGCCTTTACCCAGCATGTGAAGAGGTTTCTGCGCCGCTCCGGCTGCGCTTGCCTGGCATCAATATTTGTGCAGTCRAACTTCTAATTGGGTTTCCCCAAATACTCAGCCGTGCAGCTTGGAAAGCTGCTTTCCGACRGTGCTTGTGCCAGTGAAGAAAAAGAATATCCCCGTAATCCTCTGCCCGCTTTCCAGCGGCATCCCTTTCCAATAGGAGTTTGATGTTGGGGTGCTGGTTGTGGGCGGCTGCAGGGCTTGGGTGGCCACATGTCACTTGGTCGTGGGGCATGTTGAGAGCACGCGGATGAGCGTTAGATAATGCAAAACGGCCACACTGTCTAAAACTCATCCATCTTTCCTCCTCCTTACTGCTAAACGTGTCCTGGCCCCGGATACCTGATGTATTGACTCTGGCAAGAACTAAATGCAGAAGTCTGGGAGCTGAGGAGACCATYTCTGTGGGCAAGGGGAGGATGAAGGTTCTTATCAGAAACGTCCCTTGGATTTCTTGCATTTTTTGGAGCATGGGRCATTGACTGCTCCCAGAGGCCATTGCTTACCTGGGTGGATATGATGTGTTCTATCCCAGGGCCAAGTGACTCCCTGTCCCTGTGTGACCAGAGAGGTAAAGGAAGAGCGGAAAGGTAGCGGAGCCGGTGGGTAGAGGAGGGAATATGAGCCAGAACCTCCTTCCTTGGGGTCTTAGGCATCAACCCGTCCCTTCCCTCTGCATCCAGGATGCAGCAGCTCTTTAAAGGAGTTCTCCCAGGCTCTCAAAGGGACATTTGTGGACAACTCTTCATTCTCAGCAGCGCCTGGAAAAATCTCATCAATTATTAGGCGTGATTCTCCGTGCGCAGAGCGGTTCTGAAAGAGAGGTAATGGGCAGAAACCAATTAAACAGATTTATGAGTCCAAAATCAAATTGTGGTAGCTGAGTTGATGGATGGAAAGGATTAATCACGTTGTAGTGGCGTGCCGGAGATAATTACTAGCCATGGCGAGTAGGTCTGCACACAATTCCTGCGTGAAGGATGTGCACGTATTTCCCTGCGGTTCCAGGGCCGCTTCCCTTCCGCCGCTGCCCCTTCTCCCGCAAGCTCCGTGTCAGGAGCTGAAGGTCTTTGCTGGCCTCCTGCAGCCTTCATGTCCTCAGGAGGGACCTCTTGGATCTCCCGCCCTCTTTAGCAGCCCTCAAGGGGCCGAGCCTCGGTTGGGCTGGATTTTCCAGCCACCGCTTTAGTCTGGTCGTTAAATGTATCTGCGTCTTTCTTTCCTGACCTCTTTCTTTCCCTCCACCCTCAAAGCTCTTTCTCGCCGGCCACCCCACGTTCCTGGTGCTGTCCCTTTCAGGAGAGGGAAATGGATACTGCTTCCCTATCCCAGTTACGTATCTGCGGGATGCCGCTGAATTGTAGCACGTTTTGGGGTGGCTTTTAGGATTCTGCCTCTTTTCCTCCCTTCTTGGGGTGCGTGACTGTCACCACCACAAACATCATCAGAGTCTTAATCCCCCCTGGACCAGCAGCACGAAGCCAGCGGCTGGGGACCGAGGTGACCGGTGACAGGGGCACGGAGGCCACGTGCAGCAGCGGCACGGCCAGGAGAGGGCAGCGGAGACCTTAAATCGGGTAAATCTGAATGCTGTAAAGGAAAAGATCCCAAAAGACCCATCATGTGGGGGTTTCCCTCCAACACCCTCCCCAGTGTGGCCCTTTGGGCTCCTTGCAGACTCCAGGGAGCTGCTTTGCCCATGATCCCGCCTCATCGCTGCCCGGAGGGTTTCATCCCAGCTGCAAAGGCTGGGAAAGCTGTAATGGGATCCGCCGTCCCTCGGTGAAGAGCCGGGATGGGATTGCAGATACCTGAGCTCCAGCTGGCGTCAGCGAGGACCGATTTGGGCAGATTCCTTCTCCACAGGATCCATCCCAGTTGCAGAACCTGCTCCTTGTGTCCTCACAAGGCTTGTGCGTGGAGCAGGTGGAGAGCAGGAGGAATGGGAGCTTTCCCGGTGCTTGGATTTGGAGCAGGATTCAGCTCAGGCCCTCAAGAAGGCAGTTTGAGAGGAGGGAATTGGGATGCTGCTCTTGCTCCCTCCTTTGTCGAGGCTTCCGCTTTCCTGCCAGTGACAGGAGCATCGGAGCCGTTCCCGCTGTGTGGAGCTGCTGGCGGATCGCGAGCGGATCAATTTATAAGGGAAAAGCGAGCAATTCCAAGCACAACTTTTCCTCCGAGTCCCCCTGGCAACGTTTGTGTCTTAGCAACCACATTTTCCTATTTAGAAATGTTTAAAACATTAAAAAACAACAACACCACCACATTAAGCACGGGATTAAGTGCTTTCTTGAATCAAAGCCTAACTAGATAAATGAAAAGCTGTTAATTGAATCAGGGATGCACTGTGTTTTCAGCCCCCCAATTTGCATAACATTTGCATGCGATTGAAAAGCCATCATTAATGTTATTTACTTCTAGTAGGTCCCCCAATGTCCCTGGCTCGGGCACGCYGGGTTGGAAGCCGTCCCCCTCTCCGGCTCCGAGGAATTCCCTAGATTGCTGTTTCCGGCCTCGCTGGGAGATGGCCCAGCTTGGCTCGCTGGTCGGTGCTGGGGGTTGCCCGGCACTTGGCTCGCTTGGCTCGCTCCTTTTCCCTTAGCTCCCGGTCGTCTTCCTGTTGGGAAACAGTGGTGGGGAATTGGAGAGGGTCTTTGGTGCTGGGATGTGTCGGGCACGAGGTGCTGCGTCCGCTGCCGGCGGCGAAGGGACGTGGGGCAGCCCTGGGTCCGGCGGCAGCTCTGGGGCCTGGGGGTGTTTGCCCTTTGGGAAGGAGGATGGGGCGCTTGGGGCTGAACCACCTGGAGCCTTAGAGGTYGTTTTCTGCCTCGTTTTGCCTTTCCGAGGGGATGAAAAGTGTCCCATCTTCCTGGCCATCCTGCTTGGAATGGGGCAGCTTTGGGAAACGTTGTTCAGGGGGTTGTTTGGGGCCTTTGAGAGCGTTTAAATCGGCTTCAGAGGATGCTCTTGGGCAGATGCTTTTACCTTGTGGATAGGGAGGAATCCCTTGGCCGTCAGCAGGAATTCCCACTTCCTGGGCCGGCTCCGCTGCGGATCCGTACTCAAGTGCTCAGGCCATGGCAGCACGGGCCCTTGATCCCGGCTGCATCCTGGCTCCGTTCGCACAGCTCTGCCCTTCCCTGGAAGTCTCTCCTCCGGGCGTTTCTCACGGGAGGGAAATCCTGCGGATGGAGGGAAGAGCCGGGAGGCTCCCACGCGTTGCCGAGGCTGCCGGGCGGCTGAAGCCGAGCCGGGGCTCCGTGTGCCCCTCAGCTGTCAGGCACAGCTGCTGGACCCGGGGATGGCGCCGGCCAGCTCCGATCGGCAGCAGATTTGGAAAACTGACACATAAAAAAGGAGCATCTATTTTGGGAGAAGGGAGGTGAAGAACAGGGGGTGGGCTAGTGGAGGGGTGGGTTTTTTTCCCCCTTGGATTTTCCTTGGATGCAGGCGGGAGGGAGGCTGCATGCAAACAGGGCTGCCTTCCTGCTTCCCGATCCTTGCATTTAAGCTGGACAAACTCTCCGCTTTCACGGATGGGGCTGCGTTAAGGCTGTAGCCAGTGAGGAAAGGCCCAGGGAAAAGTGTCCTCGTGGCCCAGCCGGAGCTCCCGGCACAACCCGGGTGTCCCCAGGCTCTTTGTGCTCCTCTGCGAGGCAGGAGCCAGGGCCGGGCATCATGTGCCCAAAGCCATGGGATACCCCAGGAGCGCGAGCTGGGTTGGATACGTCAACTTGGAAAAATTCAATGCGAGACAGCTGTAGTTTTGACACCAAATTTGGTTTTGAATCGCTTTTCATTTATTTCAGGAGCCGGAAAATTCAGATCAGAAACATCCCACCCCAGCTGCGATGGGAGGTAAGAGGAGCAGCCTCGGAGCACTTGCCGCAGGGGAGGACAGATCAGACTTAAGGACTAATTCCCATGCAGCTTTCTGTGCTTGGCAATAAAGTGGGTTTCTGCTTTGTGGATTTCGTCTTTTCCTTGTTGTTAATTGGAAATAATTATAGCAGATCCAATGCTACTTCTTTTTATTAAAAAAAAAAAAAATCTATTTATTGGATGAGGAATAAAATTGAATAAATGAAATAAAATAAATGCCGGGACCTTTCCGTGAGGTCCTCCTTTCCCCCCTGCTCCCTGTCCTTGGCCAGYCCTGAGGCTCCCATGTCCTGGGGCAGCGGGTAGCTCCGTTAGGCTAATTGCTTGCAAAACCTTAACGACCAGAAAACTGCTGTTATGGATCCGTGGGGTTTCCTCAGGGTGCCCTGCTGCTCCCAGCATTGACACAATCTCTTCTCCCGTTTTCCAGGTTCTGGATGGTTTGCTAGCCCAGTATGGCACTGTGGAGAATTGCGAGCAAGGTAATAGGGACGAGGGGGGAGGAAAAAAGGCGCCAAGTCGCTGTTGTTCGGGTGTTTGCTGTGCTGGGGGCCGGGGGCGCTCCCGGTGCACGAGGCTGCAGCGTCTCCCGCAGGCAGAGCCGCAGCCGGGCGCCGGAGCGAGGGGCTCCCCGGGGCCGGCGGGGGCCCGTCTGTCTCCGCTCGGCGCGTTTGTGTCCYGGCCTCTAATGGTGATGGGAGGAGACGTTGAGGCTTGACGCGGCCCCCGGGATGTTTAATGAGAGTGCGGATTCCAGGGGGCTCCTGGAAGCGGAGAGGAGGGCTCGGAGGAGCCCTGGGGCTGCTCCCCGGCTCCGGCAGGGCTCCCGTTTGGTGGCTTTCTCCTTTTCCTGCCCTAGTGCAGAGCGTGGTGACGCGTCGGGAGCCTTCGAGCAAGGCAGGAGGGATGGCGGGTCCCCAGGGCCCCAAAAATGGGGCCGCAGTGCTCTTTTTTTACCGATTTCTGCCTCTCTTGCCCCAAGTGAACACAGACAGCGAGACGGCCGTCGTGAACGTCACCTACGCGAACCGGGAGCAGACCCGACAGTGAGTGACCTGCGGCCCCGGCCCCCTTCCCTGCCCCTTGTTCGCGGATACAGTCCATTTATCCTAGAAATGAGAGGTTGGAGGTAACAAAAAAGGAGGTGAATCTCAGAGAARGTTAAAGATGTAGCTTCTTATTCAAAGGAGAGATGAACTTTTATTTGCCTGATTTCAGGAGTTAGGGCTTCAGAAAAGGTAGTAATGAGGTTAAACATCACTGGAGTTGTAGGCACGAGGCAGTGCCGTCCCTGCGGGGCGATAGCAATAGCACGGGGAGCCCTTCGACTCCGCGCTGCCTGGGGAAGATTCGGCTTTACACGAAATGCAACTGGAGAATTAATTGGGTCTTCGCTGCCGTGTTTATTTCCCTTTCCTTTTTGCCGGGATGAAGGGCTCTGGAAAGCTGTAAAAGGAATGGGATCGGCACCTTGYCTGGAGGGGAGCCAGGCGGAGCGGATGGATGGGTTTTGTCTGCTTGGTCACTGTGGGTTTCTTTTTACCTCTTTGCAAGAGTTGAGTCACTGACCACTTTCCAGGGAGTCGGAGTTTGGGCTGTCTCCTTAGAAACCTTGGGAATGGGAGGCGTGGAGCCCTGGCAGCAGCTGCTTTGCTCCATCTGCCGACAGCTCACGGGTCTTGCAGCCAGCTCCAAAAACCTGCCTGGGACGKCAGGAAATGGATCTAAACCACCGGGAAAAAGGCATAAGGCAGAAAGACTCCCTGACCCATTGCGTCCAGCCTGCCCTCTTCCCTTTAAAACATGCTGCCCAGCTCGGCAGGCTGGAAAATCCTGTCGATCCTTTGCGGAATGGGGGGAAAGGGCCCCCGGCACCAACCCTATCCCCCCGTGCTGCCCCTGCAGAGCCATCATGAAGCTCAACGGGCACCAGCTGGAGAACCACGCGCTCAAGGTCTCCTACATCCCCGACGAGCAGTCCGTGCAAGGGCCGGAGAACGGGCGGCGGGGCGGCTTCGGGGCCCGCGGAGCCCCCCGGCAGGGCTCGCCCGTCACCGCGGGGGCCCCCGTCAAGCAGCAGCCGGTGGACATCCCGCTGCGCCTCCTGGTGCCCACGCAGTACGTGGGGGCCATCATCGGCAAGGAGGGGGCCACCATCAGGAACATCACCAAGCAGACGCAGTCCAAGTGAGTCCCTGCGTGTCCCACCTGGGGCTTTGGGGAAGCCGCTCCTGCGGTCTCTGGGGTGCGGGATGAGCTTGAGAGGACCCCGGGGGGACATGCGGGGACAGCAGTAGCCCGCGAAGCCCGCTGGCCTGGCATCGTGTGCCTGTCTCAGTGCCACTTGTGTGCTCGCAGGATTGACGTGCACCGGAAAGAGAACGCGGGAGCGGCAGAGAAAGCCATTAGCATCCACTCCACGCCCGAGGGCTGCTCTGCCGCCTGCAAGATGATCCTGGAGATCATGCAGAAGGAGGCGAAGGACACCAAGACGTAAGGGTTCCCCTTCCTCCTCGCCGGCCCTCGTCCCGTCCCGTGCTGGGCTACGATGCCTTCCTAGCCCCCGGAGAGGGATGGTGCTCCGTGCAGGAGCCTTGGCTCTGCACTCGTTGCTTTGGGGTGCTTGCAGAGCATGGGAACTTGGGCTCTACCCGTCGTTTTGTCCCAAGCCCTTTCCCTTGTGGCCGCGGTGATGGTCAACGTTGCTGTTCTGCCCTTCCTCCCTCCAGAGCTGACGAAGTGCCTCTGAAAATCTTGGCCCACAACAACTTTGTGGGGCGCCTGATCGGCAAAGAAGGGCGAAACTTGAAAAAGGTGGAGCAGGACACGGAGACGAAAATCACCATCTCGTCGTAAGGCTCCTAGCGCTCGTGGGGGACRTCAGGGCACACGTCTCAGCCCGGGGGGCTGGCGGTGGCGGGGGATGTGACCGGAGCAGGTCGAGATGTCACCGGGCTGGGGGGCGCAGGCGGGTGTTGCCTTTGCAGCTCTAGGTCTGTGATGGTGGCAGCAGCATCCCCGGTGTCACCAGCTCAGTATCCACCTTCAGATCCAGGAGGAGGCGGCGTCGGGAGGCAGGGCGGGACRTGAGGGGTGGCTCTGCTGGAGTGACGCTCGCTTTGCTCCCAGCTTGCAGGACTTGACTCTGTACAACCCTGAAAGGACCATCACGGTGAAGGGCTCCATCGAGAACTGCTGCAAAGCGGAGCAGGAGATCATGAAGAAAGTGCGCGAGGCGTACGAGAACGACGTGGCGGCCATGAGTGTGAGTCGGGCGGGAGAGCACGGAGCTACCGYGTCCGCCTGGCTCCTGCTCCGCTCCCAGGGCTCCGTGGGATGCTCCGGTTGAGGCACTGACGGTTTCTCTGCTCGCTCCCTCAGTTACAGTCTCACCTCATCCCTGGCCTCAACCTGGCTGCCGTGGGCCTCTTCCCCGCCTCCTCCAACGCCGTGCCGCCGCCGCCGAGCAGCGTCTCCGGAGCGGCTCCCTACAGCTCCTTCATGGTACGTGGATGACCTGGCGTCGGGAACTGCTCCTGTTTCCAGGTCAAGGGATCCGCTGGCTTCTCCTTGGCGTGCAGGGCTGGATCTCCTCCACTTGGAGATCTCCGCTGTGGGTGGGGTTGTGTCCTCAGCATCTTTTGCTGGTTTCAATCCAGACGGATGCTGCTCCAAGCTTTGAACCTCCTGCTAGCCCCCATGGAGGCCTCCCTCTAGTGGGGGCTGGCCCAGATGAGTCCGGCACCGTTGGGAGTTGTGTGAGTCTCCCTTGGGCAGGGCGTTGGCTGAGCCCAAGGGTGACCCCGCTGCCTCTGCCCGCAGCCCCCGGAGCAGGAGACCGTGCACGTCTTCATCCCCGCTCAAGCCGTCGGCGCCATCATCGGCAAGAAGGGCCAGCACATCAAGCAGCTCTCGCGGTTCGCAAGTGCCTCCATCAAGGTAGCCCCTTCCTGGGCCTTTCCCGGGAGTGGGAAGCTCCCCTGTTAATTCTGCCGGCCGGTTTGGAATTGCTTTCTGGCGCAGCAAGAGCTCCTCCCATGCGGAGGAGGGAAAGACGAGGCCCAAGCGCCGCCGCRTTACCCTCGGGTGCCGAGCCTGGCGGGTGCCGCGGCCGTGACCGCCTCTCTCCCGCCTTCCAGATCGCGCCTCCGGAGACGCCGGACTCCAAAGTGCGCATGGTCGTCATCACGGGCCCTCCGGAAGCGCAGTTCAAGGTTGCTCCTTTGCTGTTTCTGCGGGGAATTAGGTGCTGGCTGGGCTCCGCAGCCCCCCTTGGCTGCCCTTCCTGGGGGGAGCCCCTTTCCTTCCCAGCAGAGCAATAATGGGAAGAGCCCAATGGCTGCATCCCTCCCGACCGCGTGTTGGAAACCCCTCGAATCTGCGGCTGAATCAACAGCCTCGTCCCTGCCCGGGGCTCAGGTGGCCCAAAAGCGCCTTGGACTTGGGGACGGCGAGGCCGGGGCAGCTCGCACGCTGAATTTGATCCCGTGTCCCCTCCCTGCTGCAGGCGCAAGGCCGGATTTATGGGAAACTCAAGGAAGAGAACTTTTTTGGACCTAAGGAAGAGGTAAAGCTGGAGACACACATCCGGGTCCCCGCCTCGGCCGCCGGGAGGGTCATCGGCAAAGGAGGCAAAACCGTAAGCGAAATTCCYGCTTGGGAAGAGTCGGCCAAGGGACCGCGGGGTTGGTCCTGTCCCTGGCGGGCGAGTGGGGGGTTGCAGAGGGGCCGGTGGTGACGAGGGGGCCCTGCTGCTTGCCGCAGGTCAACGAGCTGCAGAACCTGACGGCGGCCGAGGTGGTGGTCCCGCGGGACCAGACCCCCGACGAGAACGAGCAGGTCATCGTGAAGATCATCGGGCATTTCTACGCCAGCCAGGTAGGGCCGGCGAAGGCTGTGGCCGCAGGCGCTCGCCCTCGTGGGTTCTCCCATGTCTCGTAAGGGTCGTGTCCACACGACACGTCTCCTTCTGCTCACGTGCTCCCCTCTGCYGAGATATTTGCAGAGTTGGATAGCTGTGAGGTGTCCCCTGTGTCCTTGGGGACTGCCCGGGCTGGGTGCCTTGGAGCTGATTGCAGGGGAAAGGAAGGAGAATTGCTTGAGTGCACGTGTATTTACCGAGCATGAGCTCCCCGTGCGACTTCCTGAGGAAACCCGCCCAAAAACGGGACAGGAAGGGCTCTCCAGGAGTCACCTTGTCCACCGCCACCCCCATGGACAGTCACATCCACAAAGCCATTCCCAGCAGGCTTCTCTCGGGCTGCTAAAAGCACTAGGATGGAGATCCCACGCTTTCGCACCCAATGCGTGGCCTGGGGCTGCCGGATTCTTTCCAACTCCTCCACGTTTCCTAACAACCGGAGTCTTTTCCCTCTCCCTGGGATCTTAGGAACCCGGGAGCGGTCGCGCAGGGCTGACTGCGTCCCCCGGGGCTCTGGCACGCGGCTCCCCGCAGCTCCGGCTCTTGTCACCCGCAGATGGCCCAGCGCAAAATCCGCGACATCCTGGCCCAGGTGAAGCAGCAGCATCAGAAGGGGCAGGGCGGCGCGACGCAGGCACGGAGGAAATAGGAGCAGCAGCGACGGCAGCGTGGGAAGGGCAGCGAGCCGAGGCCGGGCTTAAGAGTGGCTGGGAATCAGTTACCGTAGACAGATGCTAATTTTTTTTCCCGTACTTGATTGAGATTAAAAAGCAGTTGGATTGGCTTCCAAGGTCCAGGATCGAAGCAGACTGTGCGATTGGATCCGTTTTTTAGCTCCATGTGCCCGAATGGCTCCTTAAATGAAACCTAGGCGCTGCCCTCTCATTTAAGTAGCCTTTGGAGGTACCGAGCTGCCCTGATGGCTCTGGCCCCCCCAGCAGCACAGCCAAGGGGAACGTTCCCAGTGTGGGATGGCACCTTTGGAATTTTATTTGGATTTTCCTTTTTTTTTTTTTTTTTCCTCATTTAACAAGATCCAGTGCAGGCCAAAAAAAAAAAAAGAAATGCCCCCAAACAAGCAAAAACTCCCACAGCCGCCGGGTGGGTTTGGATACCGCAGGCGCCGTGCACCGCACAGCGCCTTGCAAAGCCTTAGAAGCCAGGAGCTCACCCATATTTCCAGCATGATTTTTTTTGCCTTTCATTGTTTTGACCTTTTTCTTTTAATGTTGTTTAGTTTAGTTTACTTTAAAAAAAAAAAAATTTTTTTTTTTTTTCCCCCTCCTTTGGAAGTCTATGGAATGATGGTGGAAGCAGGACATGCAACTTCAGTAGTGGCCTCAGCCGTGGGCATGAAATTCTGTCCTAGGGATGAGGAAAACTGCCCGGGCAAGGGGCAAAGGGAAGGATTTTGAGTTTTCCTCCCTGGAAGCAAGAATAATGAAGAAAAAAAAAAAAAAAAAGCCAAGAAAACCCTATTTAGTAGGAAAAAACAGGAGTTCATCATCATCTACTTAGTGATCGGATGCTGGAAACCAGATGCACGCACAAGAGGGAAGGCTGGGGGCTCCCAGGGAGCCGAAGGGGTTTTGGGGTGCAAAAGATGCTCACRGCTGCGTGGGATCTGAGCTTGGATTTGCTGCATCCTCACGCTGAAGCCAGGGAAGTTTTGGCTCTGGAACTTCCCCAGTGGGAGGGTCCTTGAACCCCTAAAACCTGCTGGACTTGCATCTGGCTTCGGTATTCCCACCCGGAGCGGGTGTTTTGCACCCCAGATTCCCTCCCCCTTCTCTGCAGCACAAACACACAGGAYTTTTTTGGAAACAAACCGCCCAGGGGATTCTTTTTTATCAGTGTATGGGAAGAACTGGGAATGATCTCTCCAGGGGAAGGAAAAACTCTTTCTGAAATTGGGCACATATTTTTTAAATTTTTTTTCTTTATTTTTTTTCTTGAAAACCCCCCCTGCCCCCAGCAGGAGCAGCTGTCCTCATGAGACGCCGCCAGGTAGAGCCGTTAGCCGAACGCAACGCGGTCACTGATTCCCGTCACTCTTAACGCGGGGTTTATGTTTTTGGATCCGTTTGAATGCCTTGTTCCAACTGTGAGCGTGGGGAGGGGACAGTAACTGCTGCCACCGCCGCTTTGGTCTCGGTGCTGCCACACAAGCAGAGCCCACTCCAATCTGGCCAAAACTTGGGAGTTTTGGGAAACGCCGCCAGGAGCCGGACCAGTTCCTAGGGCATCTGGGGCTAAAACAAGGAAGAAATTTGGGGRGGAATCACAAGTCTTGCACTGGTGATGTTTAACATTTCTTTTTGAAGTGGAGGGGAGACCTTGTGTTCCAGCGGCCGCGTTCCCGGCTGCATCGTCCAAAACAAGATCCGGCTTTCCAGTTTGGATCATGCAGCAGCCGGAAGGCGGGTGGGTTGTTGCAGTGGCAGCAGTTACTGTCCCTGGGACCATGGGGACAACTCCAAGGTCGGGGGTGGGGGGGAAGGCCAGGGAGAACTTGTGTGTT
>PTEX01000264.1:293021-311212 GCA_003342815.1 Eudromia elegans | reverse complement strand
GACGTCCGTGATGCCTCTGTAGCGCTCGGAGGTGCAGGGAGCCCTTGGGGCGCTGGAGCTTTCTGGGGCGGTTCCAGGAGGAATTTTGCAGTTGCAGCAGYGGCAAGAGGGGCTTTTGCCCCCGGCGGTTTCTCTTCCTGCTTTGCTGCGGGGAGTTGTTGGCAGGAGGGATTGGAGCATCTCTTGGATGGCTCCGGAGCGCTTTGCAAGGACAGYGGGAGCTGCGAGGCGGCTTCCAACGGGGCCTGAGCGGAATAACCAGGAAAGAATTCTCTTGCAAAGGTGGGAATCCACGGAGAAGGTGGATAACGGCCCCTGCTCCGCATCACCCGCTCTCTTTGCATGCGGAATTACCTCGTAGAAAGGTAATTTTGGCAACCCACCCCGTGCCGTCTGGTGCAAGCGTGCCGATGGGCACCACATCCATGTGTTAGGAGCAGTAGCTCCCTGAACTGGGATGCTGGAAGCAGCTGAGATTCTGCCCTGTTTTTTTTTTTTAAYGGCCCTTGCAGAAGATTTCTGATGGTGCAGAAGGGAGCAGAGGGAAACAGCAGGGAGAAGCCRGTAGGGGCAAATCCGGCCTCCTGCTCCCCTTTCCCACGGGGTTTGCTCCCTTCCAGCATCGGCTCCAGGGCCGCGGGGCAGGAAATGAAGATAAGTCTCAACTTGTTGGTGCCTCGGTTTCCCCGGCGGGAGGGGAGGCCGCGTTCCCCCGCGGCAGCTCTCCGGGGAGGATGAACCACCTYGGGCCCCCGGTGCATCCCTGGAATGTGAAAACCAAACCGCCTCTGGGCTGAGCTCTGTGTTTCCCGGGCATTAGGGGTTTTTTGGTTTAAAAAAAAATAAGGAGAACAAATGGGTAAAGATAGTCACATAGCTATCAGTACCAGCAATATATAAATATATTTTTAATTTCTTGCTCCAGCTCTTTTGAGATCCTCTAGATCAGCAGCGCAGACTTGCGCTAGGACATTGAAGACTTTTTAAAAGGTAACTCGGAGACAGGAAATGGTTTTGGAGCTTTCTTGCTTCTGAGGAGTTTCATAACAGACTTTTTTAACTTGTGTCRTCCGTTCCGGCGCGCCGGGGCGGCCCCGGGAGCCGCGACGGTTCCCGAGGTTCCGCATCCCGCCCGTGTGCCGGGGCTCGGGATGCTCAAATCCAGTGCAYGGGGTCAGACCCTGTGCTGCATTAGCCGGTGCTCGGGAAGCGGAGCGCAAACTGCTTCCACATGGAGCTTTTTGCTTGATTATCTTCAGCGTTTCTTTTATAAATCATTTGTCGTCAGCGGCGAGACGCAGAGCGGAGCCACCTCAGCCAGAGGCTCCAGCCCCCTGGATTTCTGTGGGAAGGTGCAGGTGCTGCGAGCTGAGAACGTACAAACTACCTCAAACCTGACCCTGAGATGGGAATCACGGCCGGGCGAGGGGATCGGCCGCTCCCATCCAGCCTCGGGGACCAGCCTTGCCACCAGGGAGGATCTTTGGCACGGCGGGAATATCCAGATCCCTGCGCCGGAGCGAGCGCCATTGGGAGGAAGAAGAGGAAGAGCGCTCSGGTGAGGATGCTGCCGGGATGCCTGGGCCTGGGAGTGTCCCCTACGGGCAGCTCCAAAGCAACGCGCCCKCAGCCCCTGCTTCTTGCCTGGACCTTGCAGATTTTTAATTTGAACGTTGTGTTTTTCTTCCCGTTTGACACCGCCGGTGCGGGCCGCAGCACGCGGAAGGTTATGGACTGTGGACGGGTCCCACAAGGCGCCGCCGCGGCCCCCGGGATGCGGCTCGGAGGCARCGGCTCTATGGGAGCGGTTTGGGTTTCAACGCCGTGAACTTGACAGGGGCGGCACAAAACGGTTCCGGTTTTCAAGGCAAAAGCCCCAGGTTTTCCTTCAGGCGAGGCCTGGCCGGGAGCGCGGCCGCAGCCCCGACCCTCAGTTTAACCAACCTGTTTTTGTTTATCTACCTCTTAGCGACAATAGAGTAAAAATAGGTAGTGGCAACTCCACGGGTGGTAGTGTAGGGGGGATAAAAATTTWAAAAAAGGATAAAAAAAGACTCTTTTTTCCAAAGAAAAAATAATGTTCTTTAAAAATAGACTTTACAGGCTTTCTTTTTCACTTTTCCTTAGTTGTAAACGTCCTGAGCAGTCTGAAACGGTCCCTTGAGCCTGCGTTTTTCGCTCTTTTTAACGCTCGGTCCTGCGCTCCTCTTCTGCTGTTCTCTTTCCCGCTCTGCCCTTGCTGTTTCCTCCTCCTGTCCGCGGCTCCGCTTCTCCGTCAGCGAGGTTTCGCCACAAACCGCTCGACTCCTGTCCTGTTTTTTTTAAGAATAAAAGGAAACAAACAAAAAAAGCAGATGAACAACCAACCTCCAACCGTGTCCCGAGTGGGTTTATTTATCCTTTGGTGGGGGGGGAAAAAAGCCCAAAATGCAGCAAGGGGGGTAAAGGTGCTGGGGGGAGAGGGGCCCTATGTGGAAGGTGCTGGGGGCAASGGGGAGGATTTTAGGAAAACTCCAAATTTTCCTTCCCGTGGATTCATATTCCTTTTTTTGGGGGGAATGGGTCACTGTGAGCAGGGCTGCCTGACGCGGGAGGAACGGGGACGGTGCAGGCRGTGAGGGGGGCCTGGGTGTCACCCTCGGGTTCATTTTCCTGGGGTTCTGAGAGGCGATGGGAGACGCGGCGTCGCCGCAGGAATCGGGCGGGATAGCGGCGTTTTCCTGCCAAATTCACAATTCCCGGGAGGCCCCGGGGACGCGCGGGCTCTGCCGAGCCTCGCTCGGAGGCACCGGGAGCCCGCGCGGGAGGCGGGCGCGGTGCCCGGTCCCGGGGCAGCCCCGCGGGCCAGGCGGGGTCCGCGGCGGGGGCGCGCGCCGGCGGCCGCAGCGCTGAGGGCGCCGCGAGGGCCGCCTGCCCGCAGCGGTCCCATGGTGTAATGGTTAGCACTCTGGACTTTGAATCCAGCGATCCGAGTTCAAATCTCGGTGGGACCTCGCGCACTTTTTTTGGACCCTCACGGGGCCCGTCCCGCCCCGCTCCGGCGGCCGGAACCGGAGCGGGATGGGAGGGGCGACACCCCAACGATCCCCCCGCTCCACTCCCGCCACCGGCCGCGCTCCATTTTGTGCGRGGGCGCCCGTGTCTCCCCCTGCGCACGCGCGCAGCGAGCCGCCACTGCTGACTGTTCCTTCTCGGCGCGCTCATTGGCTGAGGAGCGGGGAGTGGGGCCGCTTCCCTGCGTTGCTATTGGCTGCGGCGGGGCGTGCCCGCCCACTTCCCGGGGCCGTTACGGCGGCCGCGCTGTCGCCCGTGTCATTGTGGCGGTGGCCGGTACCGCGTCGCCACCGGCCTCCCGCGCAGCTCCACCGCTGCGATACCGTAATGAACAGCATTAATTAATTGATTTTGTTGCCTGTAGGGTTACTGCTGCGCGGGTGCTGTGTGGGTGCGGGGGTGAAGCACGGGCGGGCGCCGGACGGGGCGCTCCCGGCAGCGGGGGCGGCYGTTGTCACCCAGCGGCTGTAGGCCGTGACAGGGGCGGTGTTGCGGGGGTCTCCCCGCGCCCGGGTGCCGCGGGGCTGTGTGGGACAGGCAATTCCAGTCCCATTGTGGGTGTTCTGAGCCCTCTGCAGGCAGCAAATGCCCCCAGCAGCCCCCGGCCCAGGGCCCGAATCCCGTTAGGGGCGATTAGCGGACGCGGGTTGGGGCTTTAGCGCTGATGAGCAGGTCAATCTGCCCCGGGCGCGGGGCGCCCTGGCGGTGTCTGGTTTATCCCGCGCTCGGATTAGCGGTCGGCGGACAGCGGGGCTCTGGTTCCCCCGCGGAGCAGGCCGGGTCTGCCGCGCGGGTTTGCCCAGCAAGGAGCTGTGAGCGACGTCCCTGGCGCTTAACGGGTTCGGTTGGGCTCTGCGAGGGGAAGAACCGCGCTTGGTTGTCTGGGGTTTTTGGATGGTCACGTAACAGACACCGAATGAGAGACGGTGACTGCAAGGGGGCAGTGGGAACGGTCCWTCCCTGCGGAGCCTGGATAGCGGGAACGGTCCATCCCTGGGCACGGAGGGGGCTCTGCATGGGCCACGGAGCCTTGTTCCTTCCCTGCCCTCCCAGCGCTTCCCTGCCATCCCCGGCGCTTCCCGAGCGGTTATAGCGGCGGCCTCGTCGGGATGCGGCGCGGGGCCTGCGGAGGTTTCCCAGCCCGCAATCCGTGCGAGGGAAGCAACGTTCCCCTCCAGCAGGCGGAGAGGGAAGCTCGGAGAGCCCCAGGCCCGGACGCGCCCCAGCTCTGCACTTTCACTAGAGCCCCACGTCGCCGGTGGCTGCTCAAAGTGCAGACGTTTCCTCGCAGGAAGCGAAATCAGCCGTGAGAGCAAGACRAGCACCCAGCCCCCCGCGGCCGAGCCTCCTCTCCGGCGTCTGCGGCTTTGCTTTTATTTAATTCACGTTTTTTCACCATCCTTTAGCTGAGCTACGTGTGGGTCTGAGCTCCCCTCCCCGGTGCGGGGTCGGGCTACAGGGAAAGCGGGTTCCTTACAGTCCTGGCTTGGTGGCGAGCAGGAGCCCGGGGCCGCGTCAGCTTATTGTACAGCCGCCCTTCTCCTTGAAGGGGTTCTTGTCCTCGGGGATGCCTTTCAGCAGCGGGTCCTCTCCGGCCATGGACTCGATGTATTCCTTGAGCTCCTTGCCCGTCTTGGAGACCTGCCGAGGAAGGGGAAGCCCTGTGTGGGTCGCAGGTGCGAACCGGCGCTGCGGGGTTTGTGCCATGGGCCGGAACGGKGCCGCAGCCCTTTGCGTTTGGGTGGAAACACTCACCATTTGCCTCTCGTTCTTGACCTCCTTCTTCAGCTGGTCGAGCTCCATCTTCAGCAGTTCCTTCTCTGTCATATCCTGAGCCATTTTGCCCTGCGGTTACCAAAAGAGTGGCCCGTTTCTTACGGCTGAGCTTTTCTTGGGGCACATGAGGTCTGTCAACTCACAAATATACTTCAGAACGTCAGTAATAAAAGCACATGTAGGTGACCAGGAGAGTGACTTTATAATTAAAAAACAGAGTTTAGAGAAGTGTTGGGGAGGGCTGGCAAGGCCTGGCTGGTTCCTTGCGAGGGCCCTGCCTAGGGCTTGTACGAGAGCCCTGTGAAAGAAGCATTTCCATAGCAAAAGCCAACGTGGGATTTGAGACCCCGATGGCAATTTCTGTACTAAAAAAGCCGCCAGCCCCTGGGGAAGGAGACGCGTGCGCTGGAGCGGAGGCCCCCGCGGTGTCCTCCCCCTTGGGGAAAGGCACTTACCTGCAGGGACGAGGGGGTCCCCCTGTCCGACGCGGCGGCGCCTGGGGGCGCGTGGGCTCCCCTGCTCCGAGCTCGGCGGCTCCTCGAGGTCTCCGCGGCGGCGGTGCCGAGCAGATGTCTTCAGCCCCTAAGCTGATAATGGACTCAGGGCCCTAAGCTGCTCAGGTGCCGGGCATTAACCCGGGTGCTGGGGGCGAGCGGTGCCGGGGGTGGCCAGGGCAAGGCGGCGGAAGAGCCCCGGGGAGTTGGGGAGCACCAGGGTTGGGTCGCAGGGGACCCACAAAGGCCCCGAGTCTTGGGCACCAAGTGTGGCCAGGCCTGTGGTTCAGGAGTTGGGGGGGTCGTCCCCTGTGGGACCCAGAGCTGGTTTTGGGGAGGGGAGAGGAGCACAGAGGAGTTTGGGGGACGGAGTTGCAAGGAAGGGGGTCCCCAGCTGCGTGGGGACGTGTGGGGATGGGGTCTCCTGGGCCTGGGGGCTGTGCTGGTCACGCTGGAGAGTGCCAGGCTTGGGGACGTCCCTGCAGGAGCCTCAGATCCGTGCCATGGCCACGGCCGAGGGAGCTAATGGAGCAGCTCGTTGCAAAGCTCGAGGGCCGGGTTGTCCTGGCTGGGCCACACCGGTGGATCAGCCCAAGCACATCTTTAACGTTGCCCCCAGGTCCCGGTGTCCCTCGGGTGTCCCAGCTCTAAGGCACAAACTCGGCGTTGGAGGAAGTTCCTGCCTGTGTCGAGCCCGTCCCCTGCAACGGTCACTTCCCTGGGGAGCCCTCGGGGTGCTCGGGCGGGTGAAGGGGCGGCTCTGGGGCGGCGGGGGCCGTCGCCGCCGCGGGCGCCTGAGTCACATCCTCCCGGCGCGCTTCCCGCGGCGCTCGCGCCCGCGGGGCCGTGCGCTCGGCGGGCCATGGCGGAGCTGCGGCGGCTGCAGCAGGAGCTCGTCCCCGCCGGCCGGCGCCTCCTGCGCGACCAGCACGGCAACCTGCGCAAGGTGGCCGACTACTGCGAGAGCAACTACGTGCAGGTGCCACCGCGGGGGACGTCTCGGCCGGGAGATGGGACGTGGGGGGACGTCTCGGCCGGGAGATGGGATATGGGGGGACGTCTCGGTCAGGAGATGGGACGTGGGGGGACATCTCGACCAGGAGATGGGACGTGGGGGGACGTCTCGACCGGGAGATGGGATGTGGGGGAACATCTTAGCTGGGAGATGGGACGTGGGAGGACATCTCAGCCGGGAGATGGGACGTGGGGGGACGTGTCGGTCAGGAGATGGGACGCAGGGGGACATCTCGACCGGGAGATGGGATGTGGGGGGACGTCTCGGTCAGGAGATGGGATGTGGGGGGACATGTCGACCAGGAGATGGGATGTGGGGGGACATGTCGACCAGGAGATGGGATGTGGGGGGACTTCTTGGCCAGGAGATGGTCCTGTGGCCCATGTCTGGTCCTGCCTGGGGACACGGGCGTTTGGGTCTCTCCGTTGGGCTCCCTGCTAAGCGTTCCTGGCCGGGAATATCAGCCCGACTAGGGATAGGGTGGTGAGGAAGGTGAGGAAGAGGATGGCTGGGCCTCGGGGAGGGCTGGGAAAGCCTGGGGAGCCGGTGCCAGGGGCACGGGGCTTTCCCAGGGTCATGTGGGGTGAATGTGCAGGAGCGCGGCGCTCTTCAGCCCTCCCTCCTCTTCCTCGGCCTCCCTCCGCTGCCTGGGCCTGCCGAGGCAAGGGAGGCATGGGGGCTTTTGGGGTGAAACTGGAGGATAAAAGGCTGTATGGGCCTGGGGTGCTGAGCAGGGCTGGTTCCCCCGGGGCTTCCCCTGCCCTTGGTGGCCGCTCGTGCTGGCACTGCCCACGTCAGGCGTCCCGAGCCCACCGCGAGGGTCCCCGCGGAGTCACCGCCTGGGGCAAATCAAGTGGCTGCCCGGGTCTCGCTCGGCCCCTTCCCGCCCGTCCCCAAGGGGACCGTGACGTGCAGGGACACCCCGGACTGTCCATGTGCCCCGTAGGGACCTAAACGCATTGGAGGGGCCGCGTCTTGGGTAGAGCCAGAGCTCAGAGCGTTTGCCTGGGTTTTCCCCTGGTTCCGTTGGAGCAGAGGGTTTTTCCCTCTGCGCCTGGTGTCCTCTTGGCTGCAGGATGGATCCATCCTGGTGCTCCCAGCCCCGCAGGTGGCAGCTCTGCTGCATCTCCAGCCACCTCTGTGCGCGGTCGTGGGAACCGGGGACCTGCCGCGCTCCCACCGACGGCGCTGGGGAAGTCTGATGCATTCAGAAAGCAGAAGAACGTGTTTTAAAACCACATGACTGCAGCTGAAAGGTGGTGGCCCGAGAGCAGTGTCCTGCTGTCACCCCGTGTCATCCCGAGCTCCCCTGGCTCCCAGGAACCAGGGTTTGGGGCTGGGTGGCCCTGGACATTCCCTTGGAAAAAGGGCCTTCGGAGGCTGGGCTGGGCTCCTCTTCCCGTGTGCTGCAAGGGGACGTGGCCGCCCTGTCACCTCAGCGGCACCAAAGCCGCGGGGTCTGCGGAGCTCCCCGTGCGCCCGGCCAGGCCAGCGGGCCGGTTCTCCTCACCGGGCTGGATCCTGCTCTCCTAGGCGAGCGACAAGAGGAAGGCGCTGGAGGAGACCATGGCCTACAGCACCCAGTCCTTGGCCAGCGTGACTTACCAGRTCAGCAGCCTGGCCACCAGCTTCATGCACATGTTGGACCTGCAGGCGGCCGAGCTGCGCAAGGTGGAGGCCGACATCAACTGCGTGGCCCAGGTGGGTCCGTCCCGGCCTCCTGCTGCGCTGGTGCCTTCTGGCGGTGGCTCCTGCTGGGTTGGGAAGGGGATGGTCTCCAGGCAAGGGGACGGTGATGGACGGTGGYGGTGGAGGGTCCTGGGAAGCCCAGSCCTGGACGGCCCYGCCGCTGTGCCGGGGGCTCCGCCAGGTCGGGGGCGTTGGCTCCATCCCCTCTCCTGGAATTTGGGCTCATCCTCCTGGAGCTGTGGGCGCTGGCGCAGTCCCACGGCCGGCCGCCCTCTTCCTGTTACTTGGAAGTTGCCTGGAGACTTTCCTGTTGGAAAGACCCGGAGCTCCCACTCCGGAAGCAGACGGAAAAGGGATCAGAGCCGAGGCACGCGCGCCTCCGTGACCGTCTCCGGCGCGTCGGCACGGCCCTGCTGGGAAAGGCCACGGTGGGGGGACACGGGGACACAACCAGCCCCAGTGCGGCAGCGGGATGTGGCTGGGCCGCGGTCTGGAGCCTCAGCCGGGCTGCTCCCTTGGGACGTTCCCTGCCAGCCAAGGGATGGGGCCGCGGCGAGGGCGGCTGGGGGCTGGGGGCGGCSCCGGCGGGCCGGGCGGTCAGTGCCGCCGTCCGCAGCTGCTGGACGTGCACGAGGAGAAGGTTTCTCGGCGCGAGATCGGCTCCCTCACGGTCCCCAAGCGCCTCGCCGCCTGCGCCAAGGTCCTGTCCCCGGGCGGCCCGCCCAGCCTGCAGCCCTACTGCAGGAGACCGCTCGACTTCAGCGTCCTGGACGGCGTCGGGCACGGCGTCAAGGTCGGCGCCGCGCGGCGCTCCCGCGGTCCCGGGGAGGCGAGGGCGGTCCGGGAGCTCCCCGCAAGCCCTGGCTCCTGGGTGTGGGATGAACCCAGGGCTTGGGGGCCTCAGACACCGCTGTGGTGGTGGCACCGGCCCCGCTGTGTCCTGGTCCTCCCTGATGGCAGCAGCACCCGGGGGGCCAGGGCTCAGCACCCTCGGGAAGACGGGGAGCCCCAAAGATGCAGCRGGAACACGTTGTCCCCGGGCGGAGACGGTCCCAGGGCGCAGAGGAGGCCACACGGGGGGAAACAGAGGCTGGAACAGAGGCTCGGATGGGAACCAGCTGCGGGGGTCCCGGGGGYCCCGGGGGGCCGTTCCCGCGCTGCCGGCGGCGTCTTGGTCCGGGCCGGGGCTCTCCCGGCCCCTCGGCCGGCGCTCGGGCCTCACCGCTCGCCCTGTCCCACAGGAGCACAGCACCCAGCTGGCCCGCACCGGCACCCTGGCGCGGAAGGGCACGAAGGCGTCTGCGACGGCCGCGGGCACCCTGGGGTGAGGGCGCCGGGACGACGTCGGTGGAGGGGCCCCCCGCAGGCCCGTCGTGGCCATCCGGGTGCCATCGTGTCCCCGTCACCCAGCAGCTGCTCTGTCCACAGGAGGGGTCCGCGTGTCCCTGAGCCCATCCAGCCACCCATGGTCCCCGAGGGAAAACTGTCCGGGGGCGCCTCCTCCTCCTCCTCCTCCTCGTCCACGCTGGCATCCATCAGGTACTGGCATGGGCAGGGTTTGCCATGGGACATGAGGAGACCCCCATCTGATGGTCCCTTATGGGGACACTGAGGCCTGGAGCAAGGCGCTGCTGGCCCAGGCTCTCGTGGTGTCCCCTACTTGCTCCTCTCTGTCCAGGGCTGGTGCTGGTGGCCGGGCTGTCCCCTATGGTGTGACCTGTGCTGGCCTCGTACCCCGCTGTGACAGTTCTGCTCCCCTCCCTGCAGCTCGAGTGGAGCCCCTGGCCCAGCAGGGGACTGTGTCCCCGCGCCGCCACCGCTGCCCTCCTCGTCGGTGCCACCTGCCCTGGCCACCATCCCACCGCCACCACCACCGCTGCCTGGTGACCTGCCACCTCCAGGGGACCTGCCACCTCCTGAGGACCTGCCACCTCCAGGGGACCTGCCACCTCCAGGGGACCTGCCACCACCGGCTCTGGGGGACCTGCCACCTCCGGGGGACCCGTCACCACTGGAGGACCTGGACCTGCTGACTCCATCAGACCTGCCACTGCCAGGAGACCTGCCACTGCTGGAGGACCTGCCACTGCCACCGCCAGGGGACCTGCCACCACTGGAAGACCTGGATCTGCCACCCCTGGGAGACCTGGATCTGCCACCCCCATCCCTGCTGCCCCCCGGTGAGAACACGGTGTCCCCATGGGTGGCCCCCGCTTGCACATGGAGCTCCCCCGGTCACGTTCGCGGGTGCTTTGCAGCCCCTGAGGATCCAGACCCGGCGCCACCACCAGATTTGCCCCAAAAGGAGGATTTCTGCCCCCCGCCGCCGCCGGCCTCGGAGGAGCCTCCCTGGGCACCGCAGAGCTACCTGGAGAAAGGTACGGTCCAGACCCCCCCGCCCGCGGCGGCGCCGTGTCCCGGCCGGCCGGCACCGAGCCGCCGCCGCGTCCCCCGTGTCCCCGCAGTGGTGTCGCTGTACCCGTACACACAGCACAAGGACAACGAGCTGTCGTTCGCGGCGGGCGCGCTGCTCTACGTGACGCGCCGCTACTCGGACGGCTGGTGCGAGGGCGTCACGGGCGGCCGGGCCGGCTTCTTCCCCGGCAACTACGTGGGGCCCTTTTGCTGAGCCCTCGGCCTGGCCGCTCCGGGCATCCCGACGCTGCCCCTGGCCGGGATGCTCCAGGGGTCCCGTGGTCACCCCCGGCCGGGAGGCACCGCTCGGCTTCAGCTCTAACTTTGCCTTTGCAGAGCCAGCGTTTTGCTCAGCCTCTTATTTTGGCCATCACGGCGGGAGGACCTCCCTGCTGTCCCCTCCTGATCCCTTCCGCCCTTCTCCCGCCCCAGGCCAGGCTGATTCCAAAGCCCTGGGATGCGGCCGGGCCCCATCAGCACCAAGGGAAGGGCTGAGGGGGCTCAACCTGGACCCCGCGACAGACGGAGGAGCGAGAACCCCCTGCACGGTCCCTGCAGCCACCCCTCACCCAGCCCTAGGGCCTGGATACAAACTACTGGTGCACCCGTAATGCAGATATAGAGATATATACATATATATGTATTTTTTTAATTCCATGGCTTTAAGTTCCACACAGTTGAGCAGGGTCCAGAGGAGGAAGAACAAATATGGGGGAAAAATCATAATAATAATAAAAAGAAGGAATTCAAGGAGGAAAACCTCAGGGCTGCTTTGGTTATTTGGTTATTTTCTTCCTTCTCCGATTTGCTCCCCAGGGTTCTGTGCTTCGGAGTCACTACAAGCCGCCCTCGGGGGCACTTAAGGCTGTGGCCAAACSTGGGCAAAGCCAAGCCAAGGGAGCAGCGAAGCCTGTAGCCACCTGCCACAATTAAAAGTGCAATTAAAAGGGGCAATTAATACTGGGAGGCTGGGCAGGGGAGCTGGGCAGGGAGGGTCTCACCCTCCGCACCGGCCTGGGACAAGCGCTGGGCTCCACGGCTCCCGCTCCAGCGGCCGGAGCTTTGGCACCTCTTGCCTGGGAGGGAAGTAAATCCTGACGAGGCGGGGTGGGGGTGTTGGGATAYGATCCAGAAAAGCCCCCGGGCTCTGAAGCTGCAGCCTGGCTTGGGAATGGGGCTGCAGGTGGCTCAAGGGCAGGGATGCAGCTCTCTGCTTTGCTCGGGGGATGCAGGACAAGCCCTGGAAGTGGAGCCGGGAGCTCGATGTGTCCAACACATCGGACACGGACACGGTTGGGGGGACGGGAYCTACAGGCTCTCCTGTAGGGCACCGTCTTTCCGCAAGGTTTCCTGTTATTCCCTTCCATTTTCCAGAGTTCCCAAGAGGCAGTTAAATCCATTGCATCGGTCCGGGAAGCTCGAAGGGAGAGCGGCCGGGCGAGACCCCCCAGCAGCACAGAGCGACGGACAAGCCGGGAGCCGACCCTGGCGGAGGCTTCGGGATTCGCTTCCCAGGGGCCTCTGGAAGAGGCCGGAGCTCTCGGTGCTGCAGGTGCAAGCCAAGGGGAAGCAGATCCCGGCGCGGCCTGTAAGGACCAGAGGGAGGAGAGAGGCCGTGAGGGAGCTCAGGGAGAAGGAGGCGAAGGGGGAACTGAAGCGCCGGGGAYGAGGCAGGAGGACAAGGCCTGTGCACAGCCCCAGCCGGCGGGATCGCGGCGTTCCGGGTTTGGGAAGCGCTCTGGCAAAGTCCAAMGGGATGGGGACAAGTTAGTGTCACCAAACACCCACGCGGGAGCAGACGTCCCAGCTGCATAGAGGAGGCGGCATCTCATTCTCGAGGGGAAGAAGTGCGACCTAGAGAAAGTGCTCGAGAGCAACGGGGGGAACCAGGGAGGCTGCTTGAGAGGAAAGGGAAGACAGCAAGGGAAGAACCCCCGAGCGGGACTCGGAGCGAGAAGCGCTGCCAGGTGAGCGCGAGGCAGGAGACCTACCCCGAGCTTCTCCCTCCCCAGCCGCTCAGGGCACGCGAGTCCCTTCCCCGGCATCCTCARCATTTTTTCTTGAGGACCTCCTGCAGATAGCGGGCAACTTCTGTCGCTGATTCCCAGGCTACAACAGTGGCCTGGAAGGCTCCCGGTTGCTTCTTCTCCATCTCTTGGGCCATCTGGTGCATGGGGTAGCCCTTCCGTGGGAACGCAACGTCACTCGAAGTCAAAGCGACGGAAGGGCAGAAATCATTGGCACCGTCGCCAATGTAAAAGACCCTCTCAAACTCCACGTCCTCCTGGGCTCGCTCGGCCAGATACTCCGTGAGGATCTTGCGCTTGCACATGTTGGCTGGGCACTCAAGGCACTTGTGGCTGTGATAGGGCCCCAAGGTAAAATAACCCCTCTTGTCAAAGCCAGACGGGTTGCTAAAGATTTTGCGGAAAAGGGAGTAGACCCCAGCTGCCCTCAGGGCGCATTCGATGCCAAACATGTTGGCATCGGAGATGAGGATGATCTCGAACACCTCGTGGTTCTTGGAGAGGAACTGGAAGAGCTCGGGCATGCCAGGGGACAGGGGGATGTTCTCGTAGACAGTCTTGAAGTCGCCCATCTTGACGCCCTGGTCCCCCATGTAGGCCAAGACGCGCTGCATGTACTCGTTGTAGGAGCCGTCGCGGAAGCTCTGGCGGATGCGCTCGGGAAGCTCCTGCCCCGGCGCCGCCCTCACGATGGAGTCGTCACTGTTCTCGTTGATGATGGTCTCGTCGAAGTCGAAGACGAGGAGGTATTTTGGAGGCCGAGGGCTGGCCATGCCAACGCCCTGCRGGTGCAAAGGAGAGGCCCATCCGTTACTGCAGGACACGCCACCTGGGGCACGTTCAAGCAACAAGCACCAGAGCCAGGGGTCGACCACCCCAAGCAACGTTACTTAGATAGTTACTGCCGTCCGTCCGTCTCCCTTTATCCTTTTAGCCCAGCTGAGGGGAGAGATTAATCCATCCCTGACGTCCCTCGGCCCTGACCCTAAGACGTTTATCCTTCCTATAAAGAGATCATTCTGTCACCGCTAATCCCATCGCTGCAGCCAGGAGAGCCAMTGTGCCAAGCGGGGACCGCACAACCCCAAGGGGCCGTTTTGCGCCGCTCCCGGAGCCGCATCCACGGCAAAGTCACCGGCACCTCCGCAAACTCCCTTGAGCTTTGTGCAACGGGGGCCGTTTTCTGCTTCCCAAAGCTGGGAAGAGCCATCCCTGCAGGAGCAAAGCGGAGAAGCGCACTGACCTTGAAGAGGCACGGCAGCCCGACGCCCTCGCAGCACCTCTTCATTTCAGCACCGCGCCGGGGCTCACGGGCGCGCTCGGGGGCGGTCTTGGCGCTGCAAACCACAAGGGTAATTTCGGTTAATCGTTTGGTYCCCCCTTCGGACGCTGCATCAGCAAAAATCGCGGCCACCGCCACCGCCGGAGGGGACCCGCTGCCACGGTAAGACCCCGTGTCCAAACTCGTGACCTTTGGTGGCAGGAACTGAGGAATTAAAGTTATAGGGAGCAGGACGAGTGGGCAGAGGCTGCTTAGCCCTTCTGATCCCTCTTAGCTCCAAGCACCCAGCGTTGGCTGTGCRGGAAAGGGACCTGCTAGATGGCTCCAAATGAGCCCCTGCAGGAGCCACCCTGCTCCCGGATTGCCCTGGCTTCGTTCCAGTAGCATTAACGTGAGCTGGTTTTAAGGGAATAATTCTTCTGGCAAGGAGAGCCCGGCACGGGCGGCAGCGGTGCCAGGAGCCATCCGGCGCCGAGGCTCCCAATTCTCCTGAATTTTGCCGACCTCTTGTGGTCCATCCTGAGAAAAGCAGAGTGAGGGATTCCAAGAGCAAACCCTGTTTGTTCCAGATTCGCCTCCTTTTGAGCCCAGCATCAAACCATTCCGGCCACAAGCAGCTCCAGCCTTCCAAAAGTATAAAGGGAATCAAGGCAGTTCAAGGAGACTGCGGTGCCGAAGGGAGAGGCTGCTCAAAACGAAACGGTGTCAAAGTGACCTTTCTGTGCTGCCAAACAAGCAGGATTTATTTCTTCATGAAAGTATCCATTTAAAAAGTTTATTTACGGATAAATATTTTGGRGGAACCAAATCGTGCTCCACCCAGTCTGGTAGCAAAATTAGCTGCCTTGATTTCCAGAGCCAAACCAAGAAAAAAAAAAGGAAAAACAAACAAACAAAAAACCCCAAACCACAATTATTCTTCCATGATTCTTCTTTTTCTTGTCATATTCTAAGGAATTGCCCAGGCTGAAAAAAAGGATGTGTTAATGATGCAATCACGCCAGCACAGCAGAAGAGCACGGAGTGGTGGGACAAGCCCCAAGTCCTAGTGTGTGTATATATATATAWWATRTGTGTGTGTRTGTATGTATGTATATGTACACTGCACCTTGCAAAGCAGAAAAGCCCACAGGAACAGGTCTCCAATTCCCAAGCAGGGGCAGATTAGGTCAAAACCATCCTGAGCAGACTCCTTCCTTTCAGGTCTCTWCAGTGCTTTTCATCCGGATTTCCCCAAACACTTGCACGTAGTCACCTCTGATGCATTAAAGTTTTAATACATATATATGTATATATATGTGTGTGTGTATATATATAAGGACTTACGAATTGGAAAAAAAACCCATTCTGGTTCATTTTAGCCCTATATCCCACAAGGAATGACCAGCATGAGGTCTGGCAGAGCCCTTCACGGCCCGGAGCGCGGGTGACTTTGCCTCCGGCTGGGCGTTTTGCACTTGCTTCCCACCTTCCGGCACTCCCTCCGCTCTCCTGGAAGCGCCTTTGGCAGCTGTCCCTCCATGGGGAACATTCCAGCTGCTCCCGAGCCAGACCCGCCGGGATTTGGGCTCTCGGCATCGCCCTGGGCCGGGCGGCTCCGTTGCAGCTTCCCGGCGCTCCGGTGCCTCCCRAGCACCCACATCCAGGGTCAGCCCCGCAGTCCGCCCGGCTCAAAACCAAACCGGGGCAGACCAAACACGGCCCCCGCTTGGCTCCAGTTCGACACCTCGCGGCTCTGGGCCCGGCCGAGGAAGCAGGGGGGACGCGTCAGCCCGGCCGGCCGGTTCGGGCGGCATTCCCAAGGGAAACGCCAAGCCGGCACGCTTGCTGCTGCCTCATCCCGGYGGGAGATCCAGGTTCTGCTCCCAGCCTCAACCCAGATGCCCAGATGTCACACTCTGGGAGCACCATCAGGCCCCGAGCAGGATGACCGGAGGAGGTTTAAACTCCCTCTCAAGCATCTCCGCTCATTTTCCCTATTAAATCCCACCCTGGGCGCGCAGGGGGAGCAGGAGGAGACCCTGTCCTCAACACAGACCCCATTTTGTCCTTTGGCCCTGGCCACAGTCCCCAGGCTGGTCCAGCCACAGAGCAAGTGGCCGCGTGGCAGGAACGCTGCCCTGGGAAGCAGCCGGAAAGGAACAGCGAGGAGCCCGGATCGTCTTCCCGGGATGCAGCCGCCGAGCGGATCCCACCACCCAATCCCCATCGCAACCCGGAGCCCAGCGGCTCCGGGCACCCTCGTCCCCACAGCGCAGAGGCTTTGGGGACACAACCCGGGACGGTYTGGGGACGAGTTCGCCCGAGGTGCCCGTGGCCTTGGCTGCCCTCGTGCCACATCAGCCGCAGGGTTATTTATTTATTTATTTATCTTAAATCTTGCGAGGAATTTGAACCCTGCGGCTCGGCAGGGGCCAGAGCGTCCCCGGCGCTCCCACCAGGGCTATTTCCACCCGGGATGACTCACCTAACGGCTGCTTCCCGCCGCAGCCTCCTTCCACCGTCCGCAAAAGAGGGAGTCCCCCCGAAAGGACACAGCAGCGGCCCCGCTTCCCACCATCATGCGAAGCCTGCGAGTTGAAACAGAAAATAAAACAGAGGTTGACTTATTAATTGCAGCAAATCCGATGGCTCAAACGTCTTGAAGGGGGTTTATAGCCCAGATCTTGGTGCTTTTGCATCCCCCAGGCACGAGCTCTGAGCATCCCAGAGGATTTTCCTGCCCAGAGGAGGCGCAGGGAGGGAAGGTTGGATCCCAGGGATGTATCTCTGTGGAAGGGCACTTGGAGGGGCCAGACGCAGCTTTCTGGGGCTGCTCAGGGATTGCAGGGAGGGAAATTCAACTCGTGGCAACTCCGCACTCGCTTCCCAGCCCAGAGAAGGGACAAGGAATGCCAAGCTCCCGCTTCCCGCTTTGGGTAAGTTACTAAACCACCCGCATCCTCATCCAAGCACAAGATGCCCCCAGGACTCCTGACATTCACCTTTGCCCTGAGGACAGTAGGAAACGAAAAACGGGAGATTCTTTTTGTCCCCAAAGCAGAAGAGGGGAACAAAATCCCTGCCTGCCCCATGGGGCTGCTGCTGGAATGAAGCGCATCCTGGCCGGGACTGCAGCTTTAAGCTGCTCCTAAAGCGGGAGCTGATGGATTTAAAACGGATCAATCAGCCCTGAGGTTTGGAGCGGGGAAGCCGGCACGGACGTCGGCGTTGAGCCCCGGGAGYGCCCGGACACGGGGCTGCTCTGCTGGCCTGGGGCAGCTTCCCGGCTCCCGCGCTTCCCAGAGCCTTCCAACGCTTCGAGCTTGCGGGAAGCGACGGGAATCGGCCGTTCCCGGGACGTAAACTCCCTTTCCCCTTTGGAGGCTCCAGGAGCAGCTTCCTCCGGYAGGGAGCAGCAGCGAAGGCTCCCGGCCCCGCGGGGATTTGCTGACGCGCCCCGGGCCGGGTCAGCCGGGGTGACGGGGCCGGACCGGGGGTTTTATCGCTGCTGGTTTTCTGCCCCGCCTGGCGGACCGGGACACTCGGCGGGACGCGTCCTTGTCCCCCGGGACGTGGCGGCCCCCGGCACCCCCCAACACGAGTTTTTCCAACTCGGAATTTGCACCGCGGCTGCAGCCGCTAAATTTAGCGCTCGCTGCTGGTCTTCGGCTTCAGCCAATAACGTGTCTTTTTACCCGAATCCCGGTTTTTTGCGCTCAATCTCCCAGGGCACCCGTGAAGGGACCGCTGGGGGTTTCTGCTCCTCTGCACCCCAGGCTGGGCGCGGAGCCGCCCGGGACGCAGGTCCCTGGATGCTCCCTCTGGACCGGTCCGTTGCAGGCAGCGCGGGTGCCTCCCGCAGCCGGCGCTGTCCCCGGTACCGGCGCCCCAGGTAACGCGGGTGTCGGCAGCAGAGCCGTTCCGGTACCGGCGGCACCGGCGCCGCCTCCCTGACGTGCCGCATCCCGGCGCCGCCGCCCCGCTCCCGGTACCGGCCCCGGCGCGGACTCACGCGTGGCCGCTCCTGGAGACGCCTGGACCTGCCGGTACCGGCTGCGCGGCGGCAGATGCTCGTGCACCCGCTGCGGGACCGGGCCCTGCCGGTTCGGGCTCCCCGGCCCGGTACCGCCCGGTACCAGCGGCTGAGAGGGCGGCTCGGCGATCAGCGCGGCCGACGCCGCCCCGCCGGGGCTGCCGGGTCCTTCCCGGGGGCTGCGGGCGGTACCGGTGGTGCCGGCGCCGCCGCTGCCGGGCGCTGCCGCGAGCGCGGCCCCTTTAAGGCGGCGGAAGCGGCGCGGCTCCCTGGGACAACCGCAGTCCCCGCACGTCACCGCCCGCGCAGCCAATGGGCGCCCGCGCCGCGGCGCATCAAAGGGGCCGGCGCCCTCAGCGCCCCGCCCCCTGCGGCGGGGGGGACACGGGGACACCCCTCCCATCCCCGGGCACCCCCCCGGGAC
>PTEX01000264.1:258987-292826 GCA_003342815.1 Eudromia elegans | reverse complement strand
AAATTGCGCCTGGGGCCCCGCTCGCAGCGCCCCGACTCGAGGCGACTACGTGGCACGGGACCCCCCGGCGCCCGGTGACGGAAAAGCCGCAAGTTCTGCCCAAAATAGCGCTGGGGGGGAGGGGGGCTGCCCTCCCTGCCGCTAATTAGAGACCCGAGCGCCCCGGGTTTAAAAATACCCGCCCTGCGGTCCCAGAGTTGCCCGAAACGGGTAATTTTAGCCGGGGGCGGCTCCGCGCAGCCCGGGCCGCCCCGTGCCCAGCTCCGAGGCCGGGCCCGGGTGGCTCCGCGGTACCGGGGGGGTTGCAGGAGCTCCCGGGGAGCGGGCGCTTAACCACAGCCCGAAGCTTGGGCTGGGCCTTCTAATTAGGARAACGTCCCGGAATAGAAGAACCCCAATAAAGCTGGGAGCTGCTCCGAGGAGCTGGGGCTGATGCCGCAGGGTCCCCGGCGCCTCTCCCATCTCCCAGGGCTGCGGATTCTCCCTCCATCCCTGCACCGTGGCAGGGCCCGGAGCGAATGCGTAGCCAAATTGTTGGTATCTGGAGAATTTTCCTACCGGCCCTTGCTCGGAGCTGGGAAAGGACGAAGCCCTTCAGCTGGAGATCGCTGCCGCAGCCGCCGTCCTCCCCTGCAAGAGAAGGGGGGTGTCGGGGGAGGTTTGATCATTTATTTAGTGTGAGACTTGCGGACTCGCTCTCCGTGCCGAGCGGATGCTGCCTCACGGCTCCAGCCGAGGCTCCGCGGGATCCTGCTTCCCTCCTCGGCTCCGGCTGCGGCGCGGCTGGAAGGGCAGGAGGGCGCTTGGGACGGGCACGGRCGTCTCCTCCGTCGCCGGCTGCCTCCTGGCCACGACAGGCCCCAGGACAGGGCTCCTTCCAGAAGCCCTGCGGGCAGCGGAGGGTTCGGCGAGGCTAATCCCACATCCCAGTGATTTTCCACTGTGGAGAGCCCAGGGAGCAAACGAGGACAGTGCCGTTCCGCATGGGCTGAGCCAGCGCCCGGGATACCTGGATGCACTTCCTTCCGCGTCCGTCCTGCTCGTTTTTAACGGACTAGGGAGCAGACAACAACAACTCGGGGGTGGCTCTGTGCCCGCAGCCCCTGCACAGCCCATTCCTGCCTCACCTCTGCGTGCTTCCCAATTAAATGGTTTGGACTAGTTCCATAGCCCTTACACAATACATTTGGCCACTTGTGTCGGACAAAAAGCCTGATATTCCTGGCACTTGCAACACACGTTTCAGAGAGGCAATGGAAGCCCAAGCTCCATAGGTTTCTCCTGTCATCCTGTGTTTGGAATTCATATTTAACGCTAAAAACCACAAGAGAGACCAGCGAGCTGAGGGTTCGGCAATGCACAGCCAACCAGTCAGTCCTGTAAATGCTTGCTTATATGTGACCCGGCAATTGCAGGCCGCTTGGTAAAACACATTTTACTCCCTTAGCTGGAAATCCTGGTCTTTCCCATCGCAATCTCTACCCGCTCCACGAGAGGCCAAGCCTAAAAATGCTCCTGCTCCGTTCGAGGGATGCAATCTAATTAATAACCAACAGCAATCGCCGCAGCCGCTTCCGACGGGACCAGAGAGGTGAGAAACCTCCTACCGCTCCCAACAGCCTCGAGCTACCAAATTCAGAGAGAAAATATGTAGGGACAGAACGGYCACAGCTCTCGATGCGACGTGAAAACAACTCAGACGGTTTCCGTAGTCCAGACCCGCCGCAACCAGGGCACTGACTTGCAGGACGGGTTAGGGGTCTGTCGGGSGTGTACGGATGTAAGTTAGGGGAAAATCCGGGGGATCCCAGATATGAGCAATCGGCTTGAAACAAGCCGGAAATCCGGGGGTATTTCTAAGGCAGGAAGGAGCTTCGTGCAGAGAAGTTGCACTCGGCTTCTCCGAAAGCAGCCACAATCCACGGCCGGCTCCCGGCTGGCGCTCCGGAAGGCTGCGCCTCCCGCGGCTGCTTTCTCAACATGAAGCACGTGAAGAGCAGCAATCTGGGCAATCGCTTCTTTTCCTTACTCTAAAGCGGCGGGAAACGCCTCATCTCAAATAGAGAGGGCCCAAACTGGGGTAAACTGGAGTGTTCTGACACAGCGCCTGGTTCCCYGGGTGACAGCCGATGAATCATCTTCCAGTACAAATCTGCAACCCGGATGGACAGGTAGGGAACACGCTGCTTTGATGCTCCTGTTTCTCCGTGTACCGGTTTGCCTTCTCGCCCGGGGGACCGGGTCATCACGCAGCTAACGCCCCATTCGACGTCTCTGTCGCCCTGAAGGGCGCTTTCTTCCAGCAGCCCCTAGAAGCCGTTCCCGGAAAGGGAGGCGCGGGGTACTTGAACCTGCTGGACTCACGGGRCGCGCGGCAGAGTCGCCGCTTAAGAACTGCAGCTTGAACGGGACCAAAGTAGTGAATTTTCAGTGAAGACCTTTGCACTGTGGCTGATAAGGCCCAGCAGAAAGGTGACACCTTTGCACTGGGGCTCTCTTGGCAGGTATCGGCTTTCAGGCTGAACTAATTTTATGTATCATTATTCAAAGATGTCTCCGGCTGAACTGCAGGCCAGGTTCTGGTCTCTGCTTGGCTCAAGCAYTGGGAAAAATCTTGAGCCGATTAAGATTTCCCAACTGCTTTTTGTTTTTAATTCACTGTCTGCCCTTACACAGAATAAAACCGCAGAGCCCGACTCTCGCGGATTCTTATCGCGCTTATTTTAAAACACGCCATCCCCTGCCTGAAAAATCTTTTGGACAGGAAATTCTGTAGAGAATCTAGAAAGACCTGAAAGGGGAAATGGTGCTGCCGTGGTTAGGGCTGTGGTCTGGATCAGAAATAACTCCGCTCCCGGCTGCCACGCGTTTATACAACGTCAGCCAGGACCGTCTCTCAGTTCCACATCCTCCAAACGGGGCATATTTACCCATCTGACCATAATACACTAAATTTAATCACAAAAGCTGTTCAAGTCAACACAGGAAAACATATAAATAATAGGTTTCCTCTACAACAGCTCTTTTCTAATAAATTTCCTAGCTTTATGAAAGCTCGTGGAGACGGCTGCCTTCCTAGCAAAGATATTAAGGATTCTCGGTGTCCAGAAGGAAGGCAGAAACTTTTAAGCACGGAGACGAAAACACATAAATAAGCTGCGGGGAATGTAAGCRAACAAGCACTTCAGTTCATTGCTCCACATCGAGTTACCACAGGCGGAAGCAAGGCTGAATTTCTGCTTGAAAAGCTAAGCTGGACGCTGCTTTGTAAYGCGCTGTCTCCGTCCGTCCCTTTGCAAGGGCTCACACGCGCCGGCGCCGGCGGCAGAACGGCCGCGTGGCTCCCGGTGCCCAGAGCCGCCCCCAAACCCGCGGCTTGAACCCACAAGCACGCACCGCAGGGCCGGGCGTCGCGCCAGCGCCCGTGCGGGACACAGTCACCCTCCCTGATCCATTCCCTCGGATTATTCCGCTCCGACTAGAGGCCAAGCAGGGCTGAGGCGACGCAAAGGGCATATTGCAAAACTCTGCTTGTAAACAGCAGCAGCGCTGAGTCACAACAAACGATTTTCTTCAGGTCAAGCAGGCGAAAAGAAGTCCAACCTCAGCAACAACCCGCTAAACAACCACACTAAGTTTCCAGTTGTAGACTTGCTCTCTGCACTGCATCTTTTCCCCCGACTTTGCTTTGCTGACCCCTTTTACTGCCTTTGTGATGTGCTGTTTACATTAAGTTATGGCTTGCAAACAGAGCTACAACTCTCTTGGAATTGTACTGTTCAACTCAGTGCTATTTAAGAAATTATACTAATTGAATGCTGCTACATAAAAAGCCTCCTAAATTCCCATCAGTTACGGTACATACCCCCGTACCCAAAAGCCAGAATGAAACAGCATGCCTCAAAACTAAGGGCATCAAATGCATCTCCAGCACTACCTGGCAGCTGAAAGGATGCTTTTTACAACGTAGTTAAAAATTATGTTTATTTTTCAAACTGCAATTGCACTGGGGGACAAAAACCACAGGGACAGCCTGAATTTGCTTGGAAAAGCACAAGTGGCTTTCTGAGCTCCGCCTGCTAGACCTTTCTTTTCCAACCGGCTCTGGCAAACTGCAAGAACCAACCCCTGCTCTCATGATGGCTTTTCTGTATTTTCCGCTCTGAAACAGGAAGAAAATGCAATTTGTTTGCAGCTATCTCACCTCCAGTACCTTTTTGCCTTTCTRTTCCCACTACACCTGTATTCTTCTCCATAAGTGACTGTATGAACAACACCAGAAATGAAAGCAGAACAGCAGCAACATTCCGCATTACTCTGACGCACCAGGATTTATCCCTGCACTTCGGATTCCATGTGTGTGTCCAGCAGGATCAATAGCTGACTTCTCTTTAGGTGCAATCATTTTATAGCAGTGCTAATTCTGAAAGGACTAAATATGTAATATGCATGTAATTAGGTGCATAAAATAGTAATAAATATAATTAGGTGCATATCTTCACCCACGTGTTACAGTTTTGCACCCAGTGTTTCCTCTTATCTCCTAGGGCAGAAGTTCAGCAGCAGATCAGAAAAATCAATCAATCCTACTGTACACAGCAGGGTAACGGTATTTCTCATTAACTTTTAAACTAATTCCATTAGTGCTCAATTCAGCTTAAAAGATTTTAATGACTCATCAGGAATCGAGAGAGCTACTTGGAGCGAAATTAGATGTCCAGCTTACTGAGAAGGCATCCCAAGTTGAGCCGTTTCAGTGCTATTCCTGATTTCACCTATGTGCAGAAAYAAGAGTAGAAAAATGTAAGGGAACTATGTAATCACCCTATAGGTTGGCTAAAAATAAACAGCAACAAAACTGTTCAGTTCTCTCTTAGTGCAACACAATAATTAACATCAACAGATCGTTTCAGTGGGGGCTTCAGGTGGCTTCTGCACTGTGCCTTGAGCTTTAGCAGGTTTTTCAGAAAAGGGAATCCAAGGAAAATGTGCACAGCAGCAGTTTCCATTTTTGGTGGAAAACAAATTATGCAATTCCTTGGTTTCAACCATGTCTAAGCTGAGTTTTGTAAGACTCATGACGCAGCATGGGGAACATGTTCATGGGGAACAGCATAAGCAGCAGTTACGATGCACGAATCGCTTTCATGCTCAGTTAGACGGATCAGTAAGACACGGCTGAAATAATTATTWAGTCAATATGATAAAGTGAAAGAACAGGCTGCAAACACCGCGGCTCACTTGTTCTTGGGCGGCCTCACCCGACCGCAGCGCCTGCATATGCAGGTGCACTGTACACGGCCACCAAGGAGAGGCCAACACTGCAAACACTCACCCTGGGCATTTGTAGGTCGCCATCCTATACAAAACCAGCTATTCTCAATGTCCCAAGCAATCCAGGACAATTTCCAATTCCTCAGCACTTTCACTCTGGAAAAGCAGGCATCAGAACAAGAAAGCAAGAGGATTTATTYGTGAAAATACAGGGACAGGCAAGTGTTTAGAGTGGCGAATAGTAATAATTATAAAAAAGAAAATCACCAAATCTCTCTCAAATCTTAATAAATAAATAAATAAATAAGTGCATGTGGGTTTTTTCCCAGAAGAGAGGGCGACCCCTGTAACACACGGAAAACTTGCCTAGGCACAGGAAAAAACAAGTCAACRCAGGCAGAAATTTGTAGGAAAGAATCATTACATTGATGCAATTCCCATTTCGTACTYGAGAGTTATATTTGAAATATAAAAACTGCAAAATTAACTTGTTGCTCCCAGGACTCAAATCTTTCTGGTCATTAACTTTCTACATGCCTTCCCTGTACTCTTGAAACCCTTGATGATTTAATAAATAAATCGTCTAGAGAGGYGGGATGTTTATCCATTCCGAACAACTGATGAGGCTGAATCTAATAGTACTAATTCCTGAAATGCTAAATGGCAGTCCCAAGTTGTTAAATGCACAATAAAATTGTTGATARCTTTTCAATGGAGCATCCAGTGCCAGTCTCTTTATCTTCAACRTAACAATAGGATGGAGAAGATCACACCCAGGCTCAAATTCCATATGTGCCCTCTCCTCAGCAGTATATTTTATACCAAATTGAGATATATATATGCACAGCCATTTAAATAATATATCATCAGCCTGTAAGGACAGTGATCTGGAAAACTTTTATAGTCACTACTGAAAAACAGTAGAGCTCAAACTCCAGGAGCAAATGAGATGAAAGAATCAAGTCATGATTTCCACTACGGATCTCGTGTAATTTAATTACACTGTGTTATGCACTGGGCTGGAAAGAATGTGTTGGTTCAGGTTGTTATGAAAATGAGCAAGCATTTATTTAATGCACCTCAATCATCTGTCAGACACCCACGTCTCCCAGATTAAAAAATCAAAACCAACACTACAAAATGTATCTTCATCTTCTATTTACAAAGCAAGATGCTCCTTATTATTGGGTAAAAAGTCTTGTTGAGCCACACAGCAAGTGTTTGTTTAAAATACTGTTAGTCCATAAAAATATGAAACCATAAAAATCAACATTTACACATTTTACGATGACCCTGAGCTCAAGTCCCAAGAGGAGAAACGTTGCACATCATTAATGTCGTGTTCTTGAGTGCCTCACTGCAAGTTGCGTATCGTTTTAGCATCTTCTCAAAGGCACGTTACCAAAACAAAACCCAACCAAGACGTGTCAATGCAGCAGTGTCTTGGCAGGCACAGAAGTGGTTCTGCACAACAGCACATGAACAGTCCCTAAAAATGGTGCATGACCCCATTGATGATCACACCACTGGTCATTATAGCTCAAAGAAACAGGCAGCAAATTAAATTTACTACAAAAATACTAATCTTAGCGCGGAGGTAAACTTGCACTTTCACTTATCTGGCTAAACCAAACCAGAACTGTCAAAGGGAAGCACTGTCTTTTACACTGCATAGCCTCAGCTTTACCTCCTCTCCTCTCCAGTAAACAGGAAAGAGCTGTTACCTGCCCCACAGACAACAGGGCAAAGACAAAAACATCCAGATGAACCGGACTGTTGAGATGTTGAGATGTGAACTAAACTTAGGCTGACAGTTTAGCTTGAAGCACTCTTTCCAAAGCCCTAATTTAACATGTGGCTCAGAAACCCAGTAGGTTCTGAGGTGCACGACAGTACAAACTAGGCTATCCAAGAAGCATCTTATATGTGCGAGTAGGAGAGGCAGTAATTCAGACAGGAATGGCAATAACAAACAAATAACCACCACATCTTTATCCAGAAAGATAGCTCAGTCTGAGGTAATTCAGCAAATACACAAGCTCACATGGCTACTGCCTTCAGAAAGGGGAACTCACTGTCCCTAAGGAAAGCAGCTTAACCTTCTTCAGAAAAGATGCTGTCCTTTTGTTGCTAGTCTTAGAATGCCAGGCTCCCAGCTGAAGCATTAATTCTGGTGACTTTCCCCTTTAAAAACAGAAACAAATCAACTGTAAGAAGTCAGTACAACTTTGACTTAGGCTGTAGGATGTTTTAGGAAAAAACCAAATAGCTCCACTCTCCAGAAATGTGCTCTCCTTGAAGGAGACATTTTAGCAACAAAAAACTAACCTCTTAATGTACTAACAAAACACAGAAATCTAATACATGGTGCTCAGCTTGCCAACATAAGCAAAATGACTGAATATCCTTCAATATATTCCTTGGTGTTGTGCAAAACCCTCAGAAGACAGGCATACCGACGCAAGTTAGTTACACGGAAGTGAGAAGCCACAGCACATCTCAACCTTGAGTTTTCTTGACTTTTGTAATATCCATTTTCCTTTGCTGGAAAATGTGCTTTTAAAATATAATACTGCAATGCTTTTGAGGCCACTATGCCAGATTTCCAAATGCTTGTCCTGGATTAACAAGAGAATCTATTGGCATCATGTCACATTATGACAAATAGTTCAATCTTCTTCCACAGGAGGGAAGTTCATAAGTCTCAGGAGAAAAAACCTGAAAGGTGTATCATAGCCATGAACTAAATAATAAACAAAAACTGTCCCAGATTTCAGAATTCTGAATAGCAGCCTAATACTGTAAATTTATTGAGAAGAAATCATTTTGCAAAAGTGGAATACAATTGATTTACCAAGGTTTTCTTTTAGCATTTAAAAATCATTTAGTAACAGGCCTGACCATAAAAGAGTGGCACAACAGAAATGTAGGTTGCAAACGTGATGTGGAATGCATAGAACCTCCAGGGCGGAGCAGCCACAGGAWATACAAGAGCTGTAATCAAGAGTGTAAATTCACTTGAACAACTGATTTTTCTTCTAGAAGATAAGAGGGTGCAGATAAATACTACAGAGAAAACATTTAAAAACTACATTGTTTTATTTTTCAGAAATGCTGGAAGGGGTTTCAGCTCAGTTAAAAATGAGTAGGTTTGTTGGGCCAAAACTGCCCTTTCTGGTTCCTAGAGTTTCCTGTGCTTTTTATGAAAAAAATCAATCATTAGGTGGTAGAAGTGCTGAAAAACATCAACTGCGGGGCTAATTCCGAGAGAGAGGAGATGGCGTTTCAAAACACAGTGCTTAACAGCATTAACCTTGAGGAGGTAACACTAGGAGAAGTTCCCACCATTTCTGCTATCTTGAAGACTGAAAAAAAAAGAATCCCATTAGCCACAAAACCCCAGGTTATTAATAAGCAGAATGGTAAATGAGACACCTGCCCATGAGGATCCCTGGATGTATAGTTTGGTGGGATTCAATTTAAAAGCAGCAGAGGAAAGTCATAATTTTAAGGAAAAGAGAACTTACGGTACATGGCCTTGGGCCTCTCTCTTCATTGAAGGTGGCAACAGTTCCCTAGATTGCATAAYGCTGCTATATTTAGTTTTAGTCGAGGAGAAATACAAACCTGAAAAATAACAGCTACTTACTGGTTAAAACAGGTACATTTGGCATTCCAGCCCACCACCCCTGCACTAAACTTGTCATTTTCCCTTCACTGGCACCAGGATCCTGAACCACGGACATGCCTACAATTCAAGGTTTCCTACCCTACGACCGTAAAACTTAGATTTGCCAAAGTAYGACTACGACCCCTAGAAATCATCCCATGATTTTACGCACATTACACTTATGGGATAGAGCTTCACACGGTACATAGAGTGCTATCCGCATTTTCTTAACAAATGCAACCAAAACGTCATTGTCTCAAACAAACTTTTCTTCTCATTCTGACGATCGACCAGTAAGAAACACCACATTTATGATCTCACCTAATTCCCCTCTCCTAACAACTCCAGGAATTCCAATAAGCAATTTGAAGAGCAGCACTTGATAGGATCCCCACCTTAAAATCATACCATGAAAAGCCATTCAATCTGGCTCTCCTACATAAACAGAAAGGATGCTTGGTTGACTTGYGATAGTTTATTTTCTCTCTGCTGTCAGATCTCTTGTGAATTTGAGAGTTTCGAATCATGAGCCAGTAGGTCCCTATGTCCCTTTCTAGCCCATCTCATCCTCATTCCAATCAAATGAAAAACAGACCTTGTGGAGGAAGAATACAGCATCTCCACACCCTTACAAGGTTTAAGAGACACCACGAAAATAGAATTTTTTTTTTTTTAAAAGGAAAAGGGAAAAGGGAAAACTCAACTGGGAACCCAATTCCAATGCCTCTATGTAAACACATGCAGCACGGGGAATAAACAAGGGGAATTGGAGATGCCTGTGCTATTACTGGGCCATGATCTCATTACAATTACTGGGACGTAGTGGGACAGCTCTCATGACTGGGACGTGGCCACGAGTGGCTTGAGGCTTTTCAGGAGGGACAGGCCAGGAGGGCGAGGTGGCCGARTTGCTCTTTATGTGAGAGGGCAACTGGAATGTATGGAGCTCGGCATTGGGGAGGACGAAGCGTCTGGGTGAGGATTAAAGGGCAGCCAAGAGGGCCGACACTGTCATGGGAGTTTACTACAGGCCTCCTGACCAGGAAGAGGAGGTGGATGAAGCCTTCTACAGGCAGCTGCAAGAAGCCTCGTGGCCTTGATGCTTATGAGGTCTGGAATGACCCTGCTGTCTGCTGGGATAATCACCCAGCTGGGAGCAGACCCTCCAGGAAGCTCCTGCAGAGCATTACGGATAACCTCCTGATGCAGGTGGTTGAAGAGCCAACAGGGGTTGGGGTGGTGCTGGACCTCATACTAACAAACAGAGATGGTCTGGTGGGAAACGTGAGGGTCAGGAGCAGTCTTGGTTGCAGTGACCATGAGATCCTGGGATTCATCATCCTGCGTGGAGGGAGCTGGGCAAGCAGTAGGATTGCAGCCCTGGACTTCAAGAGAGCCAACTTTGACCTCCTCAGGGAGCTCCTTGGAGAAATCCCCTGGGCCAGGGTCCTAGAAGGAAAGGGGTCCAGGAGAGCTGCTGATATTCAAGCAGCACTTTCTCCAAGCTCAGGATTGGTGCATTCCTACAAGAAAGAACTCGAGCAAGAGGGGCAGGAGACCTGTGTGGACGGGCAAGGAGCTGATGGGTAAACTTAATGAGAGAAAGAACACATACATAATGTGGAAGAAGGGCCAGACCACATGGGAAGAAAATAGGAACACTGTCAGGGAATGCAGGGGTGCAACAAGGAAGGCCAAGGCCCGCTTGGAATTAGAGTTAGTGAGAGATGTCAGGGACTACAGGGAGGGCTTCTCTAAATACATCAAGACTAGGGAAAATGTTAGTCTGCTGCTAAATGGGGAGGGTGCCTTGGTGATGGAGGCTGCAGAGAAGGCAGGGTTACCAAATGCCCTCTTTGCTTCTGTCTTTACTGTTAAGGCTGGTCCCCAGGAACTACAGAGCCCAGATATAAKAGAGAGAAGCAGGAGAGAGGAAGACTTGCCGCTGGTTGAAGAGGACTGGGTTAGGGATTATGGATGCCCATAAGTCTATGGGCCTGGATGGGCTGCACCCAAGAGTGCTGAGGGAACCGGCAGGGGTTATTGCTCAGTGCTCTCCATCTTCGAGAGGTCRTGGAGAGCAGGGAAGGTGTTGGAGGACTGGAAGAGCCAACATCACTGCAGYCTTCAAAAAGTGCAAGAGGGAGGAGCCAGGAAACTACAGGTTGCTCAGTCTCACCACCCTCCCTGGAAAGGTGACGGAGCACCTCTCCACCTCTAGAGCACCTTGACGGAGACCATCTCTATCAAGGAAAAGGCGGCGATCAGGAGYAGTCAGCATTCATTCACTATGGGGAAGTTGTGTTTGACGAACCTGATAGCCTTCTACGATGGGGTGACTGGCTGCCTGGACGATGGGAGAACCACTGATGTTGTCTACCTTGACTTCAGCAAGGCTTTGGACAGTCCCCCACAACATCCTCATAGGAAAGCTCCGGAACTGGGGATTGGACGTGCGGACAGTGTGGTGGATCGAGACCTGGCTGGATGGCAGAGCCCGGAGGGTGCTGATAAATGGGGCCGAGTCCAGGTGGATGCCTGTGGCCAGTGATGYCCCCAGCGGTCAGYGCTGGGCCCAGTGCTATTCAACTTGTTCATCAATGACTTGGATGAGGGCACAGAGGGCACCCTGAGCAAGTCTGCGGATGATACCAAACTGGGTGGAGCGGTCGACACTCCAGAAGGCTGTGCTGGGTTCCAGATGGACCTGGACAGGATGTAGAGTTGGGCAGAGAGGAACCTCATGAAGTTCAACACGGCCAAGTGCAGGGTCCTGCCCCTGGGCAGGAATAACCCCAGGCATCAACACAGATTAGGGGTGACCTGCTGGAAAGCAGCTCTGTGGTGGTGGCCAGTGATAGCACAAGGGGTAGAGGGTGCAAGTTGAAGCCCAGGCAGTTCCATCTCCATGTGAGGAAGGACTTCTTTCCTGGGAGGGTGACAGAGCCCTGGCACAGGCTGCCCAGAGAGGTTGTGGAGTCTCCTTCCCTGGAGATCTTCCAAACCCGCCTGSATGCGACCGGGTGCCCTGTGCTCTGGGTGYCCCTRCTGGAGCAGGGGGTTGGACTGGATGATCCCTAGAGGTCCCTTCCAACCTTAACCGGGGGGGGGGGAAGGGGAAGAAAGGGGGAAGAAGAGGGAGGAAAGACTACTAAAATAAATTACATAGAGTTCTGAAATCAACATCACTTTTGAGGCAACCTTTCCAGAGACCTCTTGGGTTCCATCCTTCTCTGAAGCACCTTTTAAATTGTATGGTTGTAAGAATAACTTTAACTATAGAAGCTATATGCATCTTTTAAGAATCACATTTTGATGATTATAAAAATTTATCTATTATACAACATAGGTCCAGCTACACTGAAAAAATTACACCGCTTATTGAAATACATTTCATTTTAGAAACAGACTACTAAATAGGTCTATACAAAAAACTCTAAAATAATTTCTGTAGTAAAATAAAGAGTGTGTTAGGAGAGCTACACAAACAAGATTTTTTTTTTGTCTTTCTCTATAATGCTCAAATATACTGTGATACGTGGCTGGCTCACTCCATAGCCGGCACCAAAAGCTGAAAAGAATTCATTACGATACACAGTGATACAATTAATGCTCTGTATTAATCTCACAGCCTTTCCGATTAGTACAAAGAAAACCAGGCCTGTCTCCTCTTTGAGGAGAAGTCCAGGATATAAAAGCAAGCATACCTCATCAGCTGATATGAAATTATAAAATTCCACAAGTCTCAGTATCTGAAATTTATAAAAATCACCAGTAAAACGCAAGCAAATTGGGTTTAGGTCCTGTTGGTTCCCAGGTTCAAATGACCACTGTTAATCCAAAAGAGAATTTCCTTGCTTGTTAATTGATTCAAGGGAAAATCAGGACTGTCTGATGGGGCTAAGAGAGATCCTCATCAGCTTCCACAAGGGCATGTTTCCATGTGCATAAAATGGGAAAATAGCTGGCAGGAAGCCAAGATGCTAGTGGTGCTGTGCAGAACTGTTTTTTTCTGCCAGGTGTCGCAGAAAGTTGTCCTCACTCTGGCCTCTGTGATTTAAAGGCTCACTCTTAAAAAGAGCTGGAGGAGGGGGTAGATGAGGAACCGGGGGGACAGGAAGATGATGTGGATGGTGAGGATGAGGATGTAGGTGAAGGTGTGAATATGGATGGGGGATGGGGCGTGGAGGAAGCGTGCTCACTGGGTTCAGGTTGATGGGTGGGGTTGGAGTTGCGGGTGCGTTCACTACGGCAGGGACTGTGGTGGCAGGAGAGGTCGTGGACAGCGGGATCTGGACAGCAGCGGACACGTTCACAGGGCTGGTAACACGGAAACACTTCTCCTTGTGTGCCTTGAGCATGTTGGAGAAGCGAAATCGCTGGCCACATACGTCACATGGGTAGGGCTTCTCCCCTGTGTGAGTTCTGCGATGTCTCTTCATGTTTGGGCGGCTGGTGAAGCTTTTCCCGCAGATTTCACAGATAAAAGGCTTCTCTCCTGCAGAACACAGATAGAGCAATCAGCCAGGCCCAGAACGGCCGCCAGTAATTACTTCAGCTCTAAGTGACGGAGTGTTACAAAAAGCTACTCTGATGGCTCCCTACAAAACCAGCCTACAGAGAGAGCGGTTCCACAGAAGTCCTCATTTCTTTTTAAATAAAACCCTTTCTCACCTTTGGATCTAGAGGCATGAGAAAATTCTATTATACGGCTTCTGGCAAGGAGTTCCTTCAAACCAAACCAACAAGGAAGTAAGCCTCACCTCTCATTTTCTCCCACCATGACCCACACGACTACAGACAGCTCTTTTGTTGTAAGAGCTGGTTAAGGTATTTAGCCTCTCCTTTCTGATTTATCTCGCTTGGATAGCGGTTTTGATCCCAAGTTCCAAGAGAGGTAACRAAAATGAAAGCGTAGGCACGTTGTGTGTCCTGGAAGTCGCTGTACCTTCTCAAGTTCTTACCAGTGTGTGTTTTCATGTGCTCATCAAAGTACTGCTTCATGTTGAAGTCTTTGCCACACCACTGACACATGAACTGCTTGTGCCCAATGTGGATGCTCATGTGGGAACGCAGCTGGTACTTGTACTGAAACCTCTCATCGCAGTTCTGCAAGACAGATGGCAACCAGGATTTCTGGGGATGGCAYGCGAGGAAGCAAGGCAGTTGGGGGACAGCATTCGAGGGCATTTGGTGAAGGAAACAAAGGAAGAGGACCCTCACACCCTGCTAACATGGAGTTTTAGTTATTGAACAAGAGTACAATTTGGTCTGCAGTAACAGTTCTGCTGGCACGGGAAGCTTGGCGAGGAGGGTGAACAGTCACAACCTTTGGCTGACAGAGTTGTTGGCAAAAACCCAGTAGCAACACGGTTATGTCAGTGGAAAAGTTGCTTCTGTTGGTTTACTGTGTTATTTGGAGGGTTTGCAGCGCTGCTGGCGGCCCCCGYGGATCTACAATGAGTGTCCACTAGAGGACACTAATTGCACAGCAAAACCAGCAGCAGCTCTGCTCCATTCCCTGAACACCAGCCCATTTTCCACCTCCTATCTACCAGTTTAATGTCAAGCTCTCCCCCAACAAGCCTCATCTCCAAGCGTACTGCGGCGGCAATGCTGCCAGTGCTGCTGTGTCCTGCAGCAGCCGTGCTTCGCTCCTTGGGAAGGACGAGCCACCGAGCTGCTGGGGACACGGGACKGGCTCTCCACCAAGGCCTGCCCTCCATCATGTGATGGCTGCCAGCATCCCCATCACATGACCGCGACCGTATCTGCCCCACACACATCATTGGGTAAGTCCATCCTGCGTGGGCTCCTTCCCTGGAATGGAGCTGGAGCTACAGACCAGAAAGGCGCATTACTAGTTCTATATTTTATATTACTAATGCTGTATCTGCTCCTATGCCCAAAGCTTTYAAAAGCTGCTGCCTCACCTCACATCTGAAAGGCTTCTCTCCAGAATGCTGCAGGGAATGGACTTTGAGGGACATGCTGCGCTTGAACGATTTTCCACAGGTTTCACATGTAAATGGCATGTCCTTTGTATGTGCTGCAACACAATATTACATGACGTTACTAAGCCGTGAGTTCTTCCTCCAGAATTCTTTTAATTTCACCAAACAGTAAAATGAGCATACAAGCTTATGCAYATATATACACATATGTACACACACAGAGGCATATTATACTTGCTGTCAGTAATAAAACTTCAACTTTTAGCTATAGCTAAAGCTCATCTGACTAAATTCCCCTCAGCCTTATTCTCCAAACCCAGCAATTRAAAGTTAAGCAACACACAGACAAACTGAGGCAGAACCAACAGAAGCACCAATCAATAACTCACCAACCATATGTTTCCGCACGTGGGCCATGGTGTAGAACTTCTTTTCGCAAATCTCACAGGAGAATTTCTTCTCTGCATATCCGTGGACAATCTTGATATGTTCATGGAGGGACCAGAGCTTCTTGAACGACTTGTTACAGGAAACGCACTGAATGAAGGGCACAAACACAAGGAAGTTTCAAAATTAGAAMGGTTCAGTGAGTCCAGTTTACGGGGTTAAGCCAAGGGTTTTCTCTTTCTCTCTTGTGTAACAAAACTCCAGGCAAGTCGGAATGATGCACACTTTATCAGACCTTCCTTCAGCTCACATTTATCGCTTTACCGTTGAAACACACACTAAGCAAAGCCTACAACACAAATCAGGTAGGATTAGAGGGCATTTTAGCACAGTGCATTTTTTGCCATCTGCCCAAGTCTGAAGAGCACCACAGCTACTGAACTAACTTATTTTCTATGCACAACACATATAGCTGGATGCAGCTGGAGGCCGACACCACCAAGCCACCCTCCACCCTGACACCCAACTGTGTGCCCCCCTCAAGAGTTTCTTTCATATTGCAGCTCTTCATTTACACAGGTCAGCAGCAGTGACCTATGTGATCATATGCAAACCACGTTTTAATCTCATCCCGCAACTAATGTGAAACGTCCAGAAAGTCAGCGATGAGCAGGATCCACAGGCTTCCATGCATCTCTTATTTTCAAAAGAGTTCTTGCTAAAGACTTTAAAAATCCGTGTACAATTCTGAAAATTCCAGAATAATTCACTTYGGTATGAAACTTCATAAGAGCAGTATATGTGAGGATACCAAATCCTTTTTATCTTTGAACTGAAGAGGAAGGAATTCTGATTTGTTGCTCTTGCTGGTCGTTGGGATGTTTGGGTTTTTTGGGGGTACCTCTCCACTTTTCTGCCTGTGAAGCACCCTCCTCTCCCAAGGTAAGGGCAGCAGGATGTCATTCACTGCAGATTTAGCAAATCTGTGCCTTCCATCAACTTGAGCTGTTCCTTCTCTGCACAGGGAAGTTATGCTGCTTCCACATGGCCTGGAGCACCACTCACCATGCTGACTCCAAGGAGATCCTTTGCCTTTGAAAGTACCTACTTGGAGATGTGCCAGGTACAAACTGTAGTCCACGGGGGAAAAAGCCTAGAGAATGAAGTAAGGCTAAAAAAAAAATCATCAAAAAATCTGGTGTCATTAGTTTTCACCCGAGAGGAGCCAGCCATGTTGATCAGTTCAGTTACCACTTGCATAATGAAGCCACTCAGGATGTTTCCACACGAAGCTCCATATCCCAAATGACATATTCAACCCTACATTAATGTAAAACTTTCATATCCCCTTACATCTTTCACCAAAAGTAAAATAAATAAAATTGCAAGCAGCTATAAAGCACACTACAAATGTTAGGACAGACAAAAAAGATTGCTGAATATATGCTTCTAAAGAGAACCTGAAGATGACTAGCACTGCTTGCGGTACAAGGAATATTTAGGAGAATTTATGGATCTGATGCTTCCGGTACTAGGTATAATTTCTTCTTTTCCTGTTATTTTTGGACAATGCAATGTAAGGGATTACCTGCAGCACATACTCGTGCACTGGTGGATTAACATCAGCCCAGCCAGTGTAGCTATGTTGCTGCACTGCAGCATAGAATTTCCCTTGTTTTGCTGAAATATAGTTGCCTACAGCATACAGAAAAGGGGAGTTTTCTGCTTGCATGGCCATTACTCAGCAGGCTCTAGGTCTCTAACTAGTCCAGAAGAACCACAATTACAGAAACAATCAGTTAGTGTACATGAATATAAAATGCTGTGCACCCAGATATATCATGCTGGCAACAGGAATTTCACACTATAGCCACCCAGGTACCAAGCACAGACAAGGCTTGTGTTTCACACACATTTCAAAAAACCACCCAGACTTTCTTTGCAGCAGGCCCTTAGTGAAATCTTTTATTCTGAAACACTAGGTGCAGTCATTGATTTACCACCTAACTCAAAGCTTCATTACAGATGCTTCTTCATTCTATCACATGTATTCAATGTACTCATAAATTTCTGCTTAATGTCCTAAGATACTACGTGGCTACTAACGAGCCACTTGGATGGCAGGGCATTTCCTTAAACAGGTAGTAAAATGTTCTCTGCCACACTAAAGTTTTGAAACATTTATTCCAAAAACTGCAAGGATATTTTTCAGTTCTTTGGCAGAAACTAGGACATACTGAAATGTTTATATATTTTCCTAACTAAATTCAAGACTCAATATTTTACACTCCTTTCTTCAGCCTTCCTCCCATGAGTTGAAACCTAATGAAAAAGTGCAGTGATACACAGAGCTGTGTTTGAATTGCCCTGCAAAGAGAAACTGCAATAAATAGTTCAGCTGTCCTCCACAGCAGTAGGGACTGAATAGCAGCTCAGTTCAGCATTTCAACAATCAAACAAAAATCTTAAATTCTTCTGGGAAATTTCACTGGATAGACCCAAAAACCGTGTTGTCCTCCAACTGCTGAACATTTCAGTCGTACAGACAGCGGCCTCAAGCCACTTCACCCCAGCAGTGGGATTATTTCAGAAGTAGGTGGCAACACTGTGCCTAGTTTAACAAGGCAACAAAGCACGTTCAAATCTGCAGATAAAACAACAGTGCCCCCAGTTACATGAGAACACAGATGCCTATTAGCAAAGGACAAACCACAGATGAATCAGAAACTCTGAAACTCTTTCCACCACTTACATTTTAAAATGGTTCTATTACAACACAGGCTCCCATTGTTGTATAAAATTAAAAGCCGCAAATCTTCTGCTGAGAAAGACCAGAGACCTTTATACTATCAGTGAGATTTACTGAGCTTTTCTCCACTGGGGACAGGGCAGGCTCATGAATGTATTTAGTCTGTGGGCTCATACACTTGGCATATCCATACATGAACACTATTGTAAATTACTTTTACGCAGTTATCGCTATAGGATAAACAAGTTGCATTTGACACAAACTTAAATCCTGACTTCACTAGTTTCTCTCTCACCTGCTTGCCTCGCCAGGATTTTGCCTCTTTCTAACACCAGCAACACACCATAATTTTGTTCGCCCTTGACACTTTACCTGGACATACTATGTGACACAAACTTTGAACTTTAAAGCTAATGATAAGCTGCAAGTGCTCAGCACCTGAAGCAACAGGCTTTAGGCTGTCAAAGTACTTCCCAGCAAATGCACTTGTTTTCAGGCCAGTTATTCTCGAGTCTGACGTGTTAGAAGTAGCTTTGTGTTTTTCCCAACATGTGGTTAAATATTAGAATAACTGCTAAAGCAGAAAGTAGTTGTGCACTCTGTTTCCTACAATTTACTTCGTTTGGAAGAYACCAAAAAGTGTTGATATGCAGAGACAAGGTCTTGGTCAGAACCTGGTCTGCGTAAGAGATTTCCCCCTCTGAAGTGTCCACTAGCTGTATCCAGGGCACAACAGGAGGTGTGGAAATCTGGCAAGCAGGTGAGCAAACCTACCTGGATATTTTTTTCACAGTCTGTTTGCTGGTGAAGGGACAGCTCACTTTCTAGAACAAATTTCTTCCCACATTTGTCGCAGATCTGCATGCGCCTGTGAGTGACGTTCATGTGCTTCTCCAGGTACCAGCGTGTGTTAAACACCCTGGGGCACTTCTCACAGGTTAAAGTCTCCTTCTCTTCACACTTTGATTTCTGCACAGGTGCCTTGGGCTCCTTTGCAGCTTTCTTCTTACGCTTGGGGGGCTCCACACTCTTTCTACGACCCCTTGTAGTTCTGGGTGATGGGGAAGTGGTGGCTGCTGCAGCAGAGGCAGCTCTCCTTGTTCGCCTTTGTGCAACACTAACTTTTTCCACTCTTTTCTCTTTTTTCTTCTGCCTCTCATTTTCCTCATCATCATTACTTTCTTCAGTGGCCTCTTCCCCACTGTCACCCTCCTCTTCCTCACTGCTGGTCTTAAGAACAGCAGTCTCTTTGGACTGGGAGGGGACACCCTTCTCCCCTTTTGACACATTTAATGTTTGGTTGTTAAGGTTTACCTCTACTATAATTTGCTCCCTTTTGTAAGTCACTTCATCTTCCTCTTCTTCCTCCTCCTCAGAGTCGTCAGAGTTTTCTCTGTCTTCTTTCACAGCCCGGACCTCTCCTACTGATCTGGTCTCCCTGAAATACGGCTGCTCCTCTCTCTCATGGAGATGGGGTTTACTCATCTTGCTGTCCACCAACACTGAGTAGGGACTTCCTGACTCTCTCTTGTATACTTTGGTGGACAGATCGAGTTCCTGGCTGGCACCGTGATAAAACGTGGGTGGCACTTGACCACGGCGACTGTCCTCTTGTGCCATCCCTGCTACATGCGCAGTACAGTTTTCAACCAACTGTTGGCAAGAATTGGCTGTCTGACTCATTTGGGGGGCCCTGATTCATTGAGCACCTTTAATCCCAGAAAATCAAGCAAGCAGCTTTAAATCAGGATGGGCTGTCAAGACCAATGCCTGTTCCATCTACACAGAATTAACAAAACAGGATTCTCTGGTGGTGTTTAGCACAGACGTGTAGGTCTCAATTCTGGCATTATGGCAAGAGCAGAGCAGCAGCAATTATTCTTCTGAAGAAAGTTGTCAACGACCTGTCGAATATTTTATCTACAAGAGACAACATAGAGAAAATGGTTAATTAAAAAAAAGAAAACAAAGTACTCACCAAATTTTCTGCTTTCACTTGGTATAATCGACATAAAACACAGGTTGCACATCTACGAGCTGTATCTGTTGAGGGGGAAGTATCCTGTAGCTCTACCTCAAACAAAATGGGTACAAATAAGGTACAAATGCATTCACTCCTTTTGTGGACCAGAACTAGTCCTAGAATCCTAAAGATCTGTGTTTTTCATGGACTCCACGGAGCTCTGGTGGCTCCCAGACTCGGTTCTGTCCCAAACGCCCTATTGAACAAGGTGCAGAGCGACACAAACACCTCTGTACCTGCCAGGGAGGGCCCATCCTCACCCAGAAAGCAGCTATTTGGAAAAGTCTGTATAGTAAACAACCTTCCATTAATGCAGATATGCATGAAGAGTTTCAGTGAAAACATTTCCAACTTGCAGCACCTAATAAGAGCAAGAGAACCGTGTCCAGTGCTTGTTTCCACCCCAGAAATTCCTTGCCCAACCCCTGATTTCAGGCTTTCATTCCTTTGTCTCCCTCTCCCTTTCCCCCGGCCTCTTATTCCTCAATGCAGGAGCCAAACGATATCACACTTGCCCAGATAAATTTCACTTGCAGTTATCCAATGTGGAATTTGACCTGGATACTAGCACTTTCTCCTGCCAAAAATGCCACATAACCCCAACGGATGCAACTAATCAAACTCTCACATCTATCCATGGAATATGAAAGGCCCTAGGRGAACACAGATGGATCAAGTAGCTAAATAAGAAGAAAGCCATATTCCCTACTACTGTGGTCAAAAAAGATCTTGAGGTTGAAATTACAACCTTGGGCTAAGTCCAGCAGGTATAAAACACTTCCACTCTGCAGGACCACAGTGATTTTCATTATTCCTATTCTTGGAGCAGTAACATTAAAATAGCAAACAACTGGGAGCAATGTCACAAGTGAAGATTTGCATGATAACTGGAGGTGAGAGGCAGGAAGAAGAGTGCCCGGCCACAGCTGGGGTAGGAAATAGGTGAAGATGGGCTGTTAACATTGGCTTGTGAGCACAAGTAACATTCAGATGGAAAAAAAAGGTAAATAATGAAATAAACTGGTCTGATTACATGCCAACATTAACAACTCTATACCCAGGAAGACCCTTAGAAAGCCTGGTAAAAACCCACTATTTAATTAATTATTCACACTCCCCCCAAATCCCTGTGACACTGAGACAGAGATACCCAATTATTTCCTCTGCAGATTAAGCACCTCCTAAAAGTTACCTGAGCAATCTGGAAGCCTCTCAAAATTCTGCTGGTAAATCACCAGAAAAAGCACAAGATGTGTCATAAAAGGAAACCTTACAATTTTCCACTCCCCCTTGGGTTTACTGGATGTTGAAATAGTCTAATAGTCTGTTTGCATATATTGCCATCATTTCACCTCTGCACATTTAAGGAATATTCTGTAAACCGCTCGGTATGAACATATTACCACTTCAAAAAAAGAAAACAAAGGGACATGTTCTCAGTTATCAAAGCTATTTGGTCTTAAAACCACTTCACTCTGCAGMAACAGTAACCTACTTTCGCTTTGAATATACCGCTTGCTACCCTCAAGGGACCCGCAACATTATTTAACTACAGAACAGCTGCTAAAGCAAAGTCCTCCTTGCCCACCTAACACACACGCGCTAATGCAGGGCTGACAGCTCCACACAACAGTTTAAGTACTGCCAAAACATTATAATAAACCCATTTTTCCTTAACTTCCTAACCCTAAGAACATAGTTTGGGGTTATTTCTGCTACTTTTTCCAAAGCTGCTGACTGACTCGGGCTCACAGAGCAAACTCCAGTTCTTCCACAAATGGGAGCAATGCAGGCTCTAATTAAAACACAAAGAGGATACCCAGTTTCAAAATAACTTTTGTAGAGGCATAGGAAGACACTAAACATTGAAGAATAACTGTATTATGCACATAAAACGAAGGACTGAAGTCTATGCAACATATAGTAATCAGAGATCCTACAAGAAAGGTATGCAAGCCTATGAATATTAAAGGCTCAAACCCAGCAAGAAAGTGCAAACAACTTGCAGACAAACGTGTAGGTGGAGGAAGCATGTGTATGTGGGAGCTGCATTTCATACAATGCTTTCGCTGCTTCTAAAGAAAAACCACTTTTCTTCATGTTATCTGAACTAAAAATAGAACAAGTTTTCTAGCAAGAAGCACTAAAACAATGTCCTGCCCCGGCTTCGATTTAGCAGATGCTGTTGAATTAGTGGGGACTGAGTGCAACATACCCATAAGTTAAAGGTTCAACTTATGTCCTTGGTTAACAGAACAGAGAGACAAGCTGCATTTGAACTTTAGCTTTGCGGATGTACCCGGAGCTGTTCATCCCTTCTGCCTGGATGTCCGGGGGCTCCTCCAAAAGGWGGGAAAAGACACATCAGGGCACTCCACCACCCTGACCCTGCCACTCCTGCTCGACCTCATCTCTTTCTTAGTGAGTTTAAGTGCAAAAAGTTATCACCATTAGCTCTGCAAACAGGCAGACACTGGACTCATTCACTTTGCTCTAGGTTGGYGAGTCGAGGAGAAGCACTGCAGCCACAAGACTGACTTGTCCACMTGCACAAAGGCAGCGCTGTATTGGTTGCTTTCTTGGTTAACATCTGGAAGTTCCTCCTGCTCTTCCCAGAGAGCCATAAGGGCTAGAAAATTACTTTAAAATAATTCACACCTCAATGGCATTTGCTTGGGTCAATTTTAGGTATGCCACAAGGAAAAAGAGGAGAAAAAGTAGTGGGGTCCTGCACCCCACTGACCTCCTGCACAAAAAGTAAATAATATGAAGAAGGACAAAATAAAAAAAATTGCAATAGTCTATGCACAGCATTAAGAATACAATGGTTTATTCACCACCTACAATTATTTTCTTCCTTTGCTGCAATACACCCTTCCACGACAGGAACAAGATGTCATTTTTAGCTATAAGCCACTTGTACTGGATTCTCTTTCCAGCTTGGCACAGTAGGAAGTGGGTTCAACTTTAATATAGCTCCCAAGACACCAAGCCAAAATTATTCTCCAAAAAGCAGAGAGCCCTAACAYGGAGGGTAATCCGAGTCTCCGATAACCCTGTGGCACTCAAATAATACAGGTGGCAGAGGATGCAGGTGCCTAAGAATTATTTACACACCTCCCTGGCAGCACAGGAAGGGACCTTCAAACACAAGGCAACCCTCCAAGACTGGATTTTTCTCCTCTTCAGTTTAAATCAGAAAAATCTCAGTCTAACAACAACTTTTCAGTGATACAATCAGGAGGCATTGTGTGGCATGAATAGGTTTCCACTCTGCCATCTAGGCATAAAACCTACTATATGTTACATTGAGTTAAGGGGCAAGTTTTAAAGAAAAGATTATCTCACAGAGTGCAATTTTGTTCTCCCTAAAACAAGATTTCTCTCCAGCTATATAGTTAGGAAAGCAGTGTTCACAATTAAGAAAGAAAAATGACTGTCTTATAATTAAAGGCAATGGTATTCTGTGTATGCATGAACAATTTGAAGTCGTTAAGGATCCTGGATGTCTTTTGGTTGGAAGCTACAATTCAGCAGCTGTGTTAAGTCCTGGGGCAAACAGATTTGCATGCAGTTTACAAGCAGTGAAATAGCCATGTGTATAAATAAGCCATTTACATTATTTAAGATACCATTTCCAATTAGTCAAGTATTTGTTGAAGAAACTGCCTTCAGAACAGGATACTGTAGTGCTGCCAGGTTGAGAGGACTGAAATTAAATTAACACAGGTCCAGCAGTATATTCTGACAGGATATTCTGACCAGTAAGTAAATTTCTACCTGAAGTTAGAGAGAGATTCCCAAAGTCTGGATCCAAGTTAATTCCTTAAGCAAGAATTTCTAGTAGAGCTTAACTYTGAATACAGCTCAACCCTTTCCAAATGGCAACAACATGCAAAGTAAAACACTTTTGCACCTATTAGTCACTTATTTGGATACAGTAAAGAACAGCAGACCTATGATAAGCTGGCACATGTGTGATTATTTGGAAAGGTTGATAACAGAATGCATCATTCTGACGGCTGAAAACCTAGAGGTAAGTGGGAGTGTGATTTTTTTCAGAGGCCTTCTGTTAATTTCTTGCTCACCCTTACCAAACCCCAAATATCACCAATTGATACTAATTGCTTTTACCCCTTAATCAATTTTCAGTCATCGATTTCATCGGCACATACAGTGGAAATAAAAGGACACACATCAGATAAATGCATTTCACAGATACAACATTGCCTTAGTTATTCCACCTAACACAAGCAAGTTTYGCAGTATTTTTCCTAAAAATAACATAATCTTACAGATTTTTCACTGCAGCTCAGCACTATGAAATCCTTAAGCAACAAGGCTGCTTTTTCTGGGAATTCTGAATAGCCTATTGTGGCATCCAACTAYTGTGGATGCAGCTTGAAACTACACAGCGGTCAGCTAAGAAAGTTGCAGCCACTGGCATTTCAATCCACGAGCAGTATTTCAGAGCATATAAAAAAAAAATTGAACACACAGTCTGCAGAACAGGTGCACGAAACAGAACAGTGCCCGGACATAGCGAGTCTCAATTAGTGGCAAAATGCATCTGGTACAAGTTACATCATGCCAGTGGAGAGTAATCGGGACGATAATACAAGAGGGAATTATTTATACCATCGTACAATCACTCCTTTCTTGTGCATCTCAGCTGCTTTATGGGCAAAAAAAACCCCCTGAAAATATGTTCTGAAGTGGTGAAGTTCTSTCTTAAGACAGAGTCACAGCCAGGATGTCCTCCCAGCTTTTGCATTTCTATGGAGAAGTATTTAAGTCTGCCTTTGCTGGGGTAAAAGCAGGATGAAAAGGCTGAATGCAACCAACAGCCTGTTCTGTTATCTGCTGGGTGTCAAGGGACAGCTTGTAATACCCACCTAAGAGATGGTATCTATTCTAGGTTCAACGCTTAGGAGAGCTATAAACTGAAGTAGAAAGGAGTAATCCTATCTACTGTATCAGAGAGCCAATTTTGTGCAGCTGACACAAACTTTGGGAATACAGGCTAATGTGGCCAGATGATTTTCAGAAAGAGCATTCGCAGTCAAATTCCAGAAACTGTTCTGTGACAATAGAATAATACTCTTTTTTTTTTTTTCCCCCTCACAGCGAGCTCAAAAAAAAAAAGACTTGAAACAGATTTTTCCCATCAATTTGGTCGCGTATTTTGGTGAAATGAAAGGTATGTTGCATTTGGGCATCTCTGTCTCAAATGGATTAGTCGTGGTACAGCTAAGCAAACTGATCTGCGCATCAGAACACCAACAACACTGACAATAGCTGAAAATATTGCAGGGAGTCCTGGCAGGGAGACAAAAGACTGGAGATGAATAAAACGTGTCCCATTCTCCAGGAAAAGGTCTGGGCCAGAAGCACCTTTAACGGGTACGAAGGCTTGAAGATACAGTGCGCAATCCAGACTGGTTTCAGTTATTTTTCTTGACAATTCCTCAAATAATCTATGTTAGGTATCCTGCTAACTCAGCAGGCAACATATTTTCACTGTATGGAGCTGGCCATCTGCCTGTAAGTATTTAACATCCTCATGGAAAAATGGAAAGGACCGTATTTCTAACTCCAGAAAATGCCTTCTATAAAATCCTGCAGCTAAAACATAAAGATTAGGATAAAGCAGCATCAGGATAAAACAAAACAAAACAAACAAACAAGAAAAACACTTGAAGCTTTTTTCTTTCTATTTCTTAAGATGAATTATTTGGCTGTATCTAGAACGTTGTTGAGGGACAATGGCTTTCAAACCAGTGCTTTCCAGAACTGGAAATCTGGAATTTTTTCAAGCATTATCTCCACAGAAAATAGTTGAAGATGTTGCCATTGCAGAATTCAGCAGTACTATAATCCCTTGGCTTTTGCAGCAAGCGGGGGGTTTTCTATTGGCTATGAAATTAGCTTCAGATATGACAGCCATAAACCCTARCATTTTATGAGGCAAAACCATGGTGAAATAAGTTCTAGCACACAGCATATACTTTCATTAAAAGTCTAAGCCTCTCCTCCCGTCTCAAATACGTTTAGCAAACAGCAGAAGGCATCACACACAGTTAAACGGTTGCAACAGAACTGGAAACCTCCTCGTATCCAAATCTATTTTGTCACGTCTTGTTTCTTTTCAATACAGGAAACTGAAAGCAAGGCTCAAATACTAGCGGGTGGTTATCAATCAATGGTCAGCATTCCCATACAAATACCTAGCTTTTACATTAGATAGACTTCTGTAACTGCTTGATATCTTAAAGATAAATATACGAAGGAAAAAGAAAGCTTTATATGACTGCGTTAACAGATTATCTGTCCCTTCAAATTTGTACGTTCATCAAAACACATGCCAGGAGTTCACAGAACGACCCACTGGCTCAGTATTAAAGGACAATTGTTCCACTCATTAGCCTACTCCTTTCTCCAAATCCCGTTTTTTGCTTGTTTGCTTTTTGTTCYGAAGCAAGACTCCTCTCTCAAAAGGCCTGCTTTCATCATTATCTGCTTGCACTTCTGGAAGGGCAGTAAAACAGCCCTAAGATTTTAAACTGTTCATTTATTTCTATGGATGCCTGCAATGACACTTTTTATTAAATATTACTAACTTACTGTAAATAATTACACTAACAATATAGCCTCCATAAGGTCATATGAAAACACAAAGGAATCAGTCAAAGACCTGTTCTGTTTTCCTAAGCTAACACTTCTCCTCCCGGAGAGCAAGGGGCAGTGGCTGCGTAGCTGTGTCTTTTCATACGTACATAGGGATCAGTGGAGAGATGGGGAAAAAATGCACACAGCCTGTCCATAAAGCAGTGTTTGCAGATATAACATATTTGGAACTTGGCTGAGCGTGGAATGTAGTAAGGGAAAAAAGGTTTAAGTAGGAAAATCTTCTTAGGCTTCATAGAAGTGTGAATTGGATCTCTCTAAGTTTGTTCTTCTCATATCATTGGAATGTGCTTACAGATATGTTCAAAATCCTCTCCATTTTTCATCTGCAGTTCTTTATACACTAGCTAATTGACTCTGAGAACAGTAGAAAGTTTCTAGGACCCCTCACAGCAACAAAAGCACTTGCAGCAGATGTACTAGCTACAAGCCTGGCTCACTGTTCTCACACTGGTAAATCCTGAGCTGATGGAGAATGAGCAGAAAAAAAAAMCCCTTTCCTTACCTGGGCTTCACCCAGCAGCTCTCCTCCTCTCTAACTGCTCACAAAAGCACATCTGCATTTGCCTGCAGCCTTAGTTTTATAGCTGCCAGCAGCTCTTTAACTACTAAAAATCACTAAACACTGCTCAGATCCACTCTGCTGAGCCTGTGGTTAATACGAAGACAAAGGGACGAATCRCCAGCAGAACCGCGGCCTGGAATTATTACTGAGAAGCTGAAGTAATCTCGTGTTGACAAAGTCTAAATGTGACACTGCTAAAACTACCACACCGTACCCGTTTCTCCTCGTACAATGTCGCAATGCTCCTGTAAACCCTGAATAACCACTCTACACAGTAGCTTATACCGTGAATCACTGTTTGAAACTACTGAATCTTCTGAAATACAGTTTGTTTTAAAGATGCCACATAATCTTTTGGAACAGAAARAAAAGGTCAGTCTTACTTTGATAGTATTTATGTAATTTAAGAGAACGTGCTTAGCGAGGTACCTTCTGAGAAATGCTATCCAAATAATAATATATCGCCAGGACCCCCTATTGAACAAATTCTGCCTTTGCAGATAGAAACTACACTGAGTGATACTAAGATTAGATGCAGAGAGCTAATTCTGTTTAGCCTCTCTATACTCACCAGACTGTATGATCCTGACATACTCTGCACCTCCATGGGGGCTCATCTCAGCCCACCCGTGTGCTTGATGGATGCAATTCTTAAAAGCAAAGGCAAACTCTCTCTGCTGATAGGGTAGACTATATTCTCATTTGTTTCCTCCCTACTAATTCATAATACAACTATGAACACTTTATCTCTCTGGTCTGTATTTAAGTTTCTTCCGGGACAAAGTGAGGATAATAATCAGTTAAGGCCAAAGTTATTTGTTCAATTTAATCTGATCTAATTCCCTGTGGTGGTCAGTGAGGAAATGCTCTTTGCCTGTTTACGTGCCAGCACTGGCATTCCTGGGGTTGCATGGAGATGCCTTGAGAAATCAGTCTGCCTGAAGAATAATCTTTCCTTGGGATTAATTTTCAGCTGGATCAGTTCTCTGAACCAGCTCCCTGAACACTACTCCCTGTTACAGGATTTGGCTTCTTCCTTCCTTGTTCTACAGGTGTGTTCAAACCTTCAACTTCTGTAAGACATCAACGCAAGAGAAACAGAAAAAAAGACAATAGTTTGCAGAACAAATCTGAAAAGGATGCTGAAGAATTCAGGTTGAAAAGAAACTCAAAAGTGATTCTTTTTCACCTACAAATAAAAATTGAAAAGTATCCACTAACAGGCAAAATGTTTAACTTCATATTAACACCTGGATTTGAAGTGCTGGGAGTGTGGGAGAAGACAAGTCCATTCTGCACAGGAGAGATTATGTTAAATGATCTCATAGCACTGAGTAGGCTGGGTAATTTATCAAAGATTCGCAGAACGCAGGTGACTTCCCCAAAAAATCGGCAACTTAGAGGAAAAGCATGACACAAATTCACAAAAGGGAAGAAAAAAAGAGAAAAAAAAAAGACTGGTCTAAGAAAGAAGTTCAGGGAAGGCAGTAGAAAATAGGTTAGGGTTTATTTACTTATTTTAAGAAAGAGGATAAGATAAAGGGACAAGAAATCGGAAAACAAAAAGAAATTATGAGCTATAATAGGAAAGCAGAGAACTGGAATGAGTTGAGAGGTACAACTGAAAGCAGAACAATGCAACAAGGCATGTGCTAACACAAAATTGCCTGGCAAAAAGTTGCCATTAAACTCAGCGAGTAATTTTTCTCAGACCTTCAAACTGTAGTCAGCATGGCATTTCACTCAGAGATTTTGTCCTGCAGCTAGTAAGTGTGAAATGAATGATTCAAGACACACATATTGCAATAAAGCAAACTAGAGTTTCACAGCAGCCATTTTCACTATTATATGACATGGGTGATGACGATTTATTAGGATACATTCCAGCCTCAGCCTAAGACCTCAGAAGTCACTTCTATATCACGCAGCTCATATTTTCATAATGTCAAACCTACCAGCGTCACGGTGCATTAAGCAACAATCYCAATATAAGTCCATAAAAAAGTGAGATGCAGTGAAACACTGGAAATCTAAGCACAGTGTCACTGTAGCTGTGTGTGACTGACAGTATCTGCTATAGGCTACTGGACAAATTTAGAGCAATCAGGCTTTTAGTTAGAAATAATCTGCCTTCTACCACCATTAAAATTCAGTTGTCACCATATGTAATTCATCTCCAGACAGCACTATTAAGACACATTCCATAATTCCCCTTTCATCGCAAAAGCGCTAAAACGTCTTAAATAAGCACGACTTGCAAGCGAGCRCGGAGTTCAGAACAGATTTTGACTGTCTGCTGTACGACTGGCGAGCCACAGGGAAAGCAAAGTTCTCGTTCGCCTTCTGCACCTGCAAGGTTCAGCTATGCTCCAAGTCAAATATTTGCAACTTTTTTGTGTACAGCACTCCCATAAAAGAAGGTATGTGGATCAATGGATACTTGTCCGTAAATTTTCAACTATAAAACTTTCTGCTTGTAAAAAAGGAAAAGCACCAACTCTATCCTACCAGGCCATCTGCCCACGTAGCGGTACCACAAATACCCCTCTAAAATTCCAGCTGGAAAACCTTCCATTTGCTTGTATTTAGTATCTGGGASAGAATGAAATGGTTTCACAGGTCTCCTCTGCAATGTTACTATGGTATCTCCAAGCAGGCTCACTCTCTAGTACACTTGCCTTTCACACCGCATTTCTAAAAGTCACTTTTCCACTACCAGAATCAAGTTTCAAAACTTCAAAATACACAAACAAGGGAGCAATGTAGCACAAAAAAACGCTGCTAGTTGCTCAGCATAGCTAAATGTTTCTCTTGAGTGAAAACTACTAGCCTGAAACCTCCTCAGGGAAGGGTGTCTGAAAGTGTCAAGGAAACTAATGCAAGCTGCTTGTGTTAATGAGTTTAAGCTGCTGGCACCAGAGCCACCGCCAAGAGTTTTGCTCCCCATGCAATTGTTTTTCAGGAGGGAAGAGCAAATTTCTTTTTTAAAAAATCAGCAATTTAAGATCACTTGGAAAAATTAAGTGCTTGCAAAGCTAATTTGAAAACTAGGTATGCTAAGTTTAGGTTGTGAGGTATGTTTGAACTGAACTTGCAAAATTTGTTTGTTTTTACTAGTTTCGAGATCTACATGAATTTTACTTAACAGCTATAGGCAAACCCCACCCTCCTCCCCAAATACTGAAAACAAAGATCCCGCAAAGGCCTAAAATGGTATATAACTTTACTCACACTGACTGACTTAAAAGGACACGTGTTTAAACAGTCTGCAACTTCAAGAAGAAGCCATATTTTAATTAGAAGCGTTCTTAAAGATATAAAATTTGCCAGTTACAGACAACACATGCTTTTACGATAACAGTGAATACTTTCTTAASACTTTCAGTGCACTGAAGGAGTTACTACAAAGTTCTTAAATAGGTAAGCCCAGTATTTATAAAGGAAACAGTTAGGAACAAGGCACCCACAGAAAGAGCAGGTAGTTTATGAGTACCCTTTGCAATAATTAAAAAAGGAAAAAGATAAAGACCCTTGTAGAGAACATTTTTGAAATACGTCAGCCACGCTCAATGTATTAAGGATGGTATCATCTGAAAACAGTATCTGCCTATCAACTGCATTAATATTTAAAGTGCCTAGACTCTGTTAACAAAGTGACCTCACATTAAAAAAACCCACAAATTTTGACCTGCAAGGGGCCCCCTCCTAAACTTTAAGATTCTGGAARGCCAGAAAGCAAGGAATTAGCAAAACATAAATAAAAATGTTTTCCAGAAAAGTCACGCACTTTTAAAATTTACTTCATTTTGCATTTGGAAGCCAAGATCTGGATCTCATCGGGACATGCTGTTTTGCAGCAGAACATACTGTAGCACGATCAGCTGCTTCATACTGCAGGAATTTAACCAAGTGAATGGTTTTAATAYAGTAATGAACCACAGATCCAGGTTTTGACAGAACCTATCAATCTTCTCAATTGGTTTGCACTTTCTCCCAATTATGTTTGTCTTTTTTGTTGGGTGGAAATCTACTCTTTGGTAAGGCATATTGTAGCGTGCCGAGTAGAAATAGGTCACTGATGACAGGCAGTTTTGCAATCACCTTGAACACAGCCATGCCTACCTCATATACACCATTGGTACACCCACCACGCTTCCATTACACACCAAGAGAGAAAACACAAGTATCAGAAATGAAAGACGGGAGCTTGTTTACTGAAAATCTCCCTGAAATCTAGATGCACAAAGTCAAAGGACTCTTCCCAAGTCCTTCCTGTATGGGCATCCTGCACTGCAGGTGGCACAGCACCACACAAAGTATATTCAACAAACAAATATCCTGCAAGCAATTTCTTGTGTATATAAATTCCATCTTCAGATGCAACTGCACATCCCAATCTGAATGTTCCCATTCTGTTACCCTAGCAATGAGAGCAAAAACAGAATAACTCGGTATCTTGCACTCACAACAAAGCCTGACAAACTRCTTTTGTAACTTAGCTCGTATATAACTATACACTTACACAAAACTGCTAGGAACGCAATCTTCGGGAAATAGCAGCCAAAGATGTTCTGTATCAGCATTAAATAAGAGAAACATAATCAATGAAGTCCTCTAAATCAAATCAACAAGAACCTATAATGTCACCAAAATGTTTGGGTCATGTAAATATTTTGCTATACTACAAATTACACTCTCCAAAATATTTACTGACTTTTCCAAATAAAACAGAGTTTGATTACTGCAAATAAACRCTGTGGTACCTCTAAACACTCAATTTGCCAGGTACTAGTTAAAATTATAAATAAAACTAAGTCTCCAACCCTCTGTTACAATAGCTTAAGCTTAAAAATAAAAAGCTTCCAAATTTTGCACTTGTCTTTCAARCCACATATATTTTGCCAGAAAAAGCTTTCAAAATGTCTGTCTCCCAAGACACATTTACTGTTCAAGTTTACTCTGCATCTCAACTCGACTACCAACACCTGAATTTGAATGCCGGCCGTCCAGGGTTGGGACTGGGCTCCTCATTCATTCTCCACTGCAACCGTATTGCTAGCTCTGGATAAAGTGGTAGAAAGCACAAAAATAACGCATATCTTTGGTACAGGTAGGAAGAGAGCTGCAGACAGGCACTGATGATGATGCTAAACCCATGCAAAGGAGGTAAATTATACCATTGAAGCATTTGATGCTTTTTATATCAGATTTTCCAGCTCTGCTGTCTGTTTGCCATAATGGTGTGTCTACAGAGCCGTATCCACGCGTGCTGTTAACGCGTAGCAGACACAGAGTGCAGGAGGCGAGTGGGGACACGCGGGTCATCGAGCTGGGGACAGTCTGCACAGGGTGGCACCAAGGTGGCCCCTTCCAAGGCAGTGCTCGCGTGCCGTGTCCGTGCGGGCACCTTCCCCAACGGGGCCCTCCCAGCGCACGCGTCGCTGTCAACAAAGCGCGTGCTGGAACAATACRGCTCAGGTCGCCCCCCGGACACATAACAAGGCGCCTTCCTCGCGGCCTCGACGCCCGCTCCCCTCGTATCGTGCTGAAAACCCTCCGGGACGAAGGCAGGACGCTCCTCCGGGGCCAAAGGGGAACACTAGCCCGGAGCGCACCCCTGCGGCCTAACGGGACTGGTGCCGAGCCGGACGTTGGGGTAAAGTTGCAAAGAAATGAGTTGGTACAAAATAACCCACCGAGAACCCCCCCAAAATAACCGTGAGAAAAGCACCACAGGCAGAGAGACTCCATCCTGGGGGAGAAGTCCCCAACGTGCACCCGGGCCCTGAGCAGGCCASGGGACGTCACCTCCTTGCTCCCCCGTGACAACCCCATCCCCCAGAGCATCTAATGCCAAGCGGCACCAGGTCCCCACGCACGGGGGTGGCCTCAGATCCCCATGGACCCCCTTTAGCTGGGGGGGCATGGAAGGMAGCAGAAGGGAGGGCAGGCACCACCAAAGCCGGCAAGATTGGTTTCTTTTTTACAAAAAGGTGCGTTTTTTGCTGATTTTCCCTTTCGTTGCTCCCCGCCTCCGGCCTCCCTCCCTCTGGGCAGGTGGCTCAGCCCCCTCTTCCCTCCGCGGCCTCCGGTACCGCGTAACCCCCCACCCCCAGGTGAGGGGAGGGGGTCGCGTACCGGGCCGGATCCCCCTCCCTCCGCCGGCAAACACCGCCTGGGCTCAGCCCCCGCCGCCCGGCCCCGGGCTGGGCCTAGCGCGGTTCCGCGGCCGCCAGGCCCGAGGGGAAGGCCCTGAGGTGGCGGCGGGGGGGGGGAACGACACGACGACGACACCCACACACGCGGACAACCCCCCCCCGGCCCGGCCCGCACTCACCCAGGCCGCTCCCCGCAGGGCCGCCCCCGCCGCCGTCCATGGCGGGCGGCGCGGAGAGGTGGTTGGGGAGGAGGGGGGGCACGGGCGAGGCGGCGGAGGAGGCGGGAGGACCGAGGGCAGGGCCTCCCTCCCTCCCCCACCGGCCTCCGCTCGGCCCCCGGGGCCGCCGCCACGCTCCGGCCGCCGCGGCCGC